>NHTE02000027.1:961239-1085725 GCA_002168265.2 Fusarium euwallaceae
CCACCACCTCGGCCGACTTTGCCACAGCTCGCACTCATCAAGCCGCTCCCACAAGCCTCCTCCCTCAGGAAAATGATTTCGATACCCCTCTCGCTGAAGTCCCCTCAGAACACCTCAACAAGCCCCCTTCCCCTACAAAGAAACAACAACCCATGCCTCGCACCCGCTCCGATCCCACTAGCAAATCCTCCACAACCGCGCACCAGGACACTGCAATTCACCAAGACACAACAGAATCTCATGACAATTCACACAAAGAGCGTCTTCAGCAGCTGAAGCAACAGCAACAAGACGCAGAACAAGCTCGGCTCCGCGCTAAAGCCGCCGAGCGTCGTGCCCTCTCCACGAAGCTGACATCTCTCATCGAGACCACAACCCCGAACCTCACCTCCAACCTCTCCCACACCTCTGATGACCCTGAGCACCCTCCCCCGCGGCCTCGCAGGCGCCAGATCCTTGGCCGTGCCATAAGTAATGCCTCCAACGCCAGCAGCGTCGCCTCCCGTTCTGCTCATGACCCGTCTGACATGATGGGCGACGACTTCAACTCGGGAGAACCCAAGGAGGTTGAACCGCCGTCGACGCAGCTCGAGTACCGTGACGAAAAGGCCGAGGAGTGCAGGGCCGCTCTGATAAGTCGGATGATGGGGGAGAGTGGCGATGTCAAACCAGTAGCGAGGGCCACTCAGAGCATTGGGGTAGTTGGGGGACGGACGATGAGGAAACGATAGGTAAAAGGAACTTGGAAATCGTATATACACAGCTCGTGCAATGTCAGGAATAATAATCCACAAGTCTCATAAACTGTTGAGATATATCACAACAAAGCAAAGGACCCATAAGCATAACGTAGAACATCACCCCCTGAATGACAGGAGGCAACACTAGAATCTATTAGAGACAAAAAAACTTTAAGATCATACACAAAGACCCATTTGACTAATGCCTAAACGCTTTTTTCCCACCGGTCTGGCCCATCATATCCCGTTCCCGAGTCCCTTGAGCCAAAAGTCAATTCCACCTAATCCGTCCAAGTTCCAGTGTTGGTATGGGCTTCCGGATGGTGCCCTCTATAACGTGAAGAGAAGAGAAGAAAAGAAGAAACAAGAAGAAAATAAACAGAGATCAGTAGACTGGCAAGAGCCAGTGTAAAGAGGAGAATGGAAAAGGGAACTGTCATCGCGTGCTAATTCCCAACCCGATAGTGACGACGCTGAACCCTATGGGTTGAAAGCCAAAAATCTTCTCTGGAGCACCCCTAGTAGGGGCTACGGAGAAGCAGAAGGCTGAAAATCGTGTCCGAGTCGTAAGAAAAACTCAAAGGAGAGGTATCATAGAGGATCGTAGTCGAGGGCTCTGACTGTTGATCCAAACCTGACCCTGTGCAGAGGTGCTGCATCATAGAGCAGGCATGTTACCGGGCTAAGTAAACAAAATCAACCTTGATACCGTATCTCGACGAACCATGGCATATCAAGGTGATCCAGGCGTTTCTCGCAGGGGTCAAAACTAGTCGACCAAGTCCTTGCTCGACTCGCCACGGGCATCCTGAAGCACCTCCGAATTCATCATCTGCCATCGACGGTCAAGTTCCTCGCTTCATCCTAGTTAGCAATGTACTTCTCAAGACACGAAATAGGGTTGTACTCACGTTGTCTGCCGCAGCATCTTGACTCCCCTCTCCCGACAGAAGAACAGGAACCGTCTCATTGTTCGATCCCGCTTGAAAGACGCCATGACGTCTCCACGAGGCCCTCTATCCCCATCCGTAGTGGCGCTAATCTTCTTCATCACAATATGAATGCGGAGCGCCTCGATGTTCCAGACCAGTTCCTCAATCTCGTCAAGGTTAACGTGGAAATCAATGTGATCTTTGAAGAGACCCCAAGTAACAGGCTTAACGTCCTTGAGGACTTGATGCTGGAAGCAACCTGCTGACTGGAGCCAGGTCCAGTATTGAGTAACTGTAGTCGAGCTCGTGAAGAATCGGTTCTTGACTTGGTACAGTCGCCAGTCATCCCTAGTTATTTCGCCACCGCTGCAAGAGTCCGTGTCAGAGAAGGCGTCGGAATGAAACTCGTCGTGAATCGGACCTGAAACGGGCGACAGGTATTTGGGCTTCTTGTTCAGATGAGTACTGAAAGGGGTTTCGGGGCCCATAGGAATCTGGCTGGCCAAAGGAGACTGGTCGACAAAGGAGGCCTCACGCGGCGTGCTAGCGACAGAATGCATGCTCTTGCGCTTCTTCAGGGGTTTAGGGGTATTGCTAGGACTACCTTGGCTCTGGCGCGCTTTCAGGCCTGAGGGTCGTCCAATATTCTTGAAGCCATGCTTATATCGCAATGCAGTCAGCTTTGGATCATGGTAGAAGTCATGAACCGTTCGAGGTAGGTTGAAACTCGGTCCTTCAGCGAGGATCAACTCATGGAGGCGTTGACGCATCCACTCAACAGGTTCGATGTCGAGTTTAAACTTTTCCAGTTCTGACATTGTTTCAGATAGGCGGAACAATGTGTCGTAGGAGGTGATACCACCCTTTCCTGACTGGGTGTACTTCTTGCTGAGTAGCTGATATGGGCTGATGGGGCCTGCCTCATGGAACTCGAGGATCTTGATACCACGGTTGACCTGCCTGCCAATCTGATACTTTGACGATCCACCCTTCTCCTGCTTAGGGCCAGCCTCGATTGCAGCCTGGTGCTTTTCGCGCCATCGGGCCAGCTGGGGCTCGATCAATGTTCTCACGTTAGGCCAGTTGGACTCCCAGTAGGGATGACTCTCGTCCACCTTAGCCAGAGGCACACCTTCAACACACTCGGGATACGTGTAATATTCTCCGTTGTGTCTGAGGACCAGATTCTCGCGTGAAATCTCCTCCAAAGCTTCCTCGGAAGGAGGTGACTCAGTCGGCTGGGGTGACGGCTCGATCGGCATGGATGCTGGTGTTGGTCGTTCCTTTTCGGCTGAGGGAGGTCGACTTCTCATGTTGGCCGGGGTGAACCCAGGGGTCACGCGATACTCTTGAGGTGTCGGCATCTGCTCTGGCTCGCGTGTCATTTGACCGCCGTCGGGGCCCCTGGTATCCTTCATGGGGGTATCAAATTCAGTAGTAGGCTGAAGGATGTCGGGGCGAACGGAGCGGGGGGCATGCGAAGGGAGGGCAGAACGAGGTGCCTCGGATCTAGGCTGAAGTTGAATGGGCGGTAGGGGCGTTACCACAGGATCTATCATTCGCTCGGGGGCAAGATCAGGCCTAGGCACGGGTGGAGGCTGGTTGGAGGGCACGGGTGGAGGCTCGTAGACTGGTCTGTAAACCGGCTCTCCAACGCGTTCCAGGGGCTGTACAGAGACTGGTCCTGCAATTCTTTCGATAACTCGTTGGGTGGTTGGTTCACGAGGATGCTCGGGACCTAGAGGAGGAATCCGTTCCAGTATGCGCTCAGGAAGTCGTTCGGGAAGTCGTTCTGGGAGTCGCTCTGGGAGTCGCTCGGTTAGCCGCTCAGGTAGCCGCTCAGGAATTCGTTCAGGCAGTTGCTCGGGAGCTCGATCAGGAACTCGTTGAGGTAGTCGCTCGGGAGATCGTTCGTAAGGCTGTTGAGATAGTCGCTCAGGGACCTGTTGAGGGACAGGCTGAGGAACAGGCTGAGGCGAGGGCCGATGCGAAGGAAGTCGAGCACGCTCCTCGACTCTAGGAACTGGCTGAGGTTCGGGTTGAGGCGTAGGTTCCGGTCTTGCTTGAGCCTCAACGCGATGGGCCTGAGCCTCGGGTTCAGGCGAGACTCTTGCCTGCACATCCTTGGACTCCTTTTGTCGTCGCGCTCTCTCCCTGGAAGCTAGTATGTCAATCGTTTCTCCAGAAGCATCATGACAGCCCTGGCGATTCCACTCGCAGTTACCACACTTCTGGAACAGGTCGCCTCCAACTATAATGCAATCGTCGAATGCTCCCTGATTCTTGTCGCATGAATGACATCGCTTGGTTTGAATCTCTCCAGTTGCTTGGATCATACAAGCCAACCACTTGACACCCTTTGCCTCGGATCGCTCGTAGATACTAGCGAGATGTGCGTCGTTGAAACGGCGGCCTCGACGAATCTTGACGGGTCGTAGGACCTCGAGCTCTTGAATGCCTTCCACCCACTGATTCCAGGGCTCAATCCGTTGCACGGGTCCAATGACATTGCCGTCAGCATCGACAACGTCTACGATAGCATCCGGCGTGGGGGTATCGCCGGCGGTGTTATTCTCGTGATGCTCAATGCCTTCCATGCTCTCCCCATCAGTAGGTTGAATGCTTGTCGCCTCCGTAAGACCATCGGCGGTGTTTGGTCGGGTTGAAGCTCCATTCGTCATGGGCAGGCCTGACATATCCTCGGGAAGAAGAAACTGTTCCGCGTCGGGGTCTTCAGAATCCTCGGAACCCAGCTCCTCACCTCTCTTCTCCTTGAAAAACCGACGCATCGTCCTCCATATCTCCTGCTGCCTTTCGGCCTGCGCTTGTCGTGATTTTCGGTGATCCTGTTCGATGCACTCTAGTCGAGCTGCCTTCTCCTCGCATTCTTCCGACACACGAGCGAGCTCGGCCTCAACCTTTGCCAGTTCTCGAGCCAGGCGAGTTTGCGACTCGGTCAACTCGGTCCGTCGCCCCGTAAGCTCACTAAGCTTCATTCGCATTTCGGTTACCGATTGATGATACTCTTGTTCAGCCTTGCCGTTCTCTGATTCTCGTTGGCGACGAATTTTAGCCCAGAAATTGCGTTCTGTCTCGTCCCAGACAGACTTGTGCTCCTCAAGAGGGAGCGCAGCCATGGCGGCAGCTTCCTCTGTTGAGGCCATATGGGGCCGGTGTGAATTAATAGATATCCTCAATGTCTTGTGAGCAAGAGAGAGGGTTGGCGCGAGCGAACTGTCGATAGTTCATCTAATTGAGTATTGATGGTGATTGTCTAAGTGAAGTGTCGAGGTCAGATTCGAGATGCACGTGACTGAGTTTGCGAAGGTGAGATGGAGGTGAAAGGGAGCCACACATCTACAGGTGGCCGAGGCGTCCCACTACCTACCTAGACCAGGTAAAGAAAAAAAAAAAGTTCGAGAGACCAGATCGAGTCGGAGGAATTGGAAGATCGCCGTGGCTCCAGTCCGATGGTCCGAGGGCCAAAATAGAGTCGTGGGGCGCGTGCTCAAAGCGGGCGGGAATTGGACGAACCGCCTAAAAAGGACAAGCTGAGGTGATGGGTTGGAAATTGGAAATTGGAAATGAGGAGCAGGATGGTGCGTAGGACGAAAAAGGGCGTCGATCCTTCTTGTCAATCTGATTGACCCAGATTGACCGATAGTAGCCAAGGTTTGCGCAAGATGGTAATCGCCTCCCACGAGCAGTGCAGCGCAGTGCGATGCAGTTCTGCAAGAGAAGGAGAAAAAGGAAGGCAAGCGGCTTGAGTATCGTCACGCAAAGCTCGATAGTCGTCACGACTGATTCTCTCTCACTCTCTCTCTTTTCTTCTTCCTGACTGCCTTCCCTGCGTCGTCAATGGCGTGTCTTGGAAAAAACCGGGCTCAACCCAACAGTCAGACCCTTTTTCGAAATCGCTTCCACCACCCCCGGTCGCGCAAATGAGCCCACACTCTGCGCCGTGGGTCACACCCCCTGGTTTGGAGCGCACCTTGTTTCCTGACTTGCTTGAGGGGCGCGGAAACAAAGGGAGCCTGGGGAGGCAACGGAGAGCAGACAGAGAGAGAGAAAAAATAATAAGAGGTAAGCGGGTACGAGCGAACCAGAAAGAGTTGGTGAAACCGAGGACGCGATAGAGAGAGAGCGATCTCCGCGATGGTGGAAATTGATTGTGAAGAACGCGGACGCGTTGCGTGGAACGTTGCACGACCGTGGCGCGCAATTTGTTGCCTGGTGATAGGTAGTCAAGAAAAAAAGGCCTGGATAGGGATTGCGATTGCGGCGCGGCGATAGGGCCTTTTCGGTGGGTGAGATGACGGAATAAAAAAGGCGAGAAAATCGGGGGTCGGAGTCGGAAGGAAGGATGGGGATAATTAAGGGAAAGGTGAGAAGGAAGAGTAAAAAAAATAGGCTTCCGAAGGAAAGCCTATAGTCGGATAAGCTTGGCCGAATGCACCTTGAGAGAGAGAGAGAGGAAAGGAAAAAAAGGTGTGTGGGAGGGAATCCCGTCGAAAGAGGAGATGCAGAAAGGGAAAGAAGGCGAAAAGGAAAAAGAGATAAGTTTAGTAAGGTTGTGGTTAGGTAGGAGGAGGGAAGGCGTCAATCAGTGTCAGGAAGGAAGGACTGGACTGCCAGCTGCTGCTTGCTGGCTGCTAGGTACTAAACTTCTCGGCCAACCGAAACCATGGGTCAAATGAGAAGAGAGGATTTACGTGTGAATGCGGAATAGAAAAAGGCTACTAAGGCCAGGTATGGAAGCCAGGAAGCAAGGTACGTAACTGATACAATCGCGGTTAGTTGGCACTGTACTTTTGCTTGGCTCGACATATGGGATGGGCAATGTATCTTTTTTTTTTCTCTTCCCTTTTCTAACTCAGGCGCTCGCGCTCTCGGTTGTTTTTCGCGGGTAGACGCCCCCCCCCCATACCCTTGTTTTATCTGGCCATTGAGAGAGCCTCGGGCTTTTTTGGACTCGTCAAGATGCCAAAACGCTGTCGCATGGCATCTTTCGCCATCGATTTTAAGCACGCCAATCATGCATTAACCATGTGTGTAAAAGCATGCACCCCGGTCCTCATCTTGTTTCTTTTATCTTGCCCTCGGTCTTTCTCTTTCTCTTTCTCTCTCCCTCTCCCTAGCTCAGCTACCTACCTCTGCCTCTCAATGGGCAAACCGTAATGTGTACAGTGTAGATATGGACCGCATTAGGTACCCCCAGCCTGGAAGCCATGGATACCCGGCGACCTCTTTACCAGCGGACGGGTACCGAGCGCAGCAACGCAGCAAGCGAAACGTAAAAAACCGACAGGCCACCCCCCCTTGCTTGTCACCACCGTCCTCTTTGGAACTAGTGTATCATCACGTGCGAGGAGACTATAGGCAACCGATCCCGCAAAGGAGGAAGGAGAAAGTACCTAGGCGAGGCAATTTGGGGGGGCAAAGCACCTTTGTGGCGCCCTGGATAGACGCGAGATTTGAGGGAGATGCAACGATACGGGGGGAGGAGTCCAAGTGTCACGTCCACTCTGATCGGCTTTTTCTCTTTAGAGAAGAAGCCCTGCATTTTGCATTTGCCTTCATGTGAACAGGAGGTATCAATTATTTAGCCTAGGTATGAGCCAAAAATTGCAGATACGGGGCGGAGACATCATAGCGTAGCGTCTGCACACGCGCGAAACCGGATATATGGAGACATCCATCCAATGCAATCCATATGATTCAACTCTAGCTGGGGGGAGAAGCTCGCTCGCTCGCTCGCTCCAAAGTGAGTGCGTCGTATTTGGAAACATTCACGGTCCAATCAATCACCCATATCGCCGTAAAGTTGAACTGAGGCCCCATCTCATCCATCCATCCATCCATCTCGTCCGCATCCACATCCAAAAGAGAGCCGCCCCCGACGAGGAAACAAGCAGCCAACAATCCAATCCAATGCCAGCTGACCATGTTCCCACCCTTTTTTTTTTCCTTCTAACCCTCTCCCGCTATACCACCAACCAACCTAGTACGGGCATACAGTAACAACACTGTACCAACAGATGGATCCCCACGCCTCCCCTGTCTTTGTGGCGTCCCAGCCTGGCGCGATAGTCTCGTCACGCCCTCGGTTCGCGGGCCTCGTTGAATTGATCTGGTACGGTACAGTCAAAGTACACCTCACGCCTATGCATGCAGAGATCCTGCCAATATTACTCGGGTTCCTATCCTGCATCCCCATGTGCGCCACGCGGAATAAGTCTGCTTGACGCTCACTGGCTGCGCAAATCTGCGGTTGGCATTCCGTCCTTTTCTCTCATTCTTATCGCCGACGACCACAACCAACTATCATTCGTATCCTCCATCCAATCCCTCCCCTCCCCCTACCTAGCTGAAATGTGTCGGAGACCGCCGCCGAGTGGGCACTCAACCCGTGACAAATTCCCATGCCAGCCAAACTTGAGGTGCCTATCATTGGTAACGGATGACGCACCTTTTGCCAAGCTATTCGCTATTCGTGGCTAGGTATTCACTCGCGAACCCTTCCTTGGAAACACGAACCTTACTCGAGTCCGTCTCGTTTCTATTTGCTACGAAACGATCTTGACTGCCCACCATATCATATGCACTCGAGTCAGAACCATCTATCTGTCGCCCGTCCCACTCATCACTATAGTACAGTAGTATGGATCCATCAACGTCGTATTCCCATCAGGGATGGCTCATTTGCACGATCCTTATTCCAGCCGCCACCAGAACCACCTGAAGCATTGGTAATTACTGACACGGTCGTTATGTTATATGTTATATAAACTATATGTATATATGCAAGTGTCACTAATCACTACTTGTCGCTAAGACCCTCATCTCATCCCGTCCCATCATCCCGGCTGTTAATGCAGCCCACGTATTATCATGCCTTGCTCGCTTGCCTCATCCCTTCTCCTTCTGCTTGCTGATCTCATCCACCCCAGTTTTCGTTTACCGCCGGTTGCCCGCCAAAGCCCGACCGACTGACCTCCGTACCTCAGGTATGATCCATTGAAAACGCCACGCAATGTAAAAAGGAAGTCCAAAAAACAGTTTGTGCCCAGAATCCATTCCTCCGCGGTTTCGGGGTCAGATGAATGCGCTTCAGGCGTCGAAAAAATAAATGTGTGAAAAAATAAATAAATCTCGTTACTGGCGTCAAGGTCGCATCAAAGTCGAAGCGTTTAGTACTTGGCCGAGTATCGTGCTGCGCTTGGCGAATAGGGCAGATCATATGAGCTGGAGTGGCCGTAGGGGTCTTCTGAGAAGACGGTTGCCCTACGCTCCTCCTCGGGCAATAGCTCCTTGACCTCCCAGTTGTTCATCCTTGTGCCCACCGAGAATTCGAGATCCTCTTTGGTAATCGAATCCCAGTACTATCCAATGTCAGCAGTGCTCTATAGTGAAATCTTCCCTTTTGATTCAGACATACCTTGTAAACCATCATAACGCCCAACAAGTTGCATACAGTTGCAAGGAACAGACCATCAATGTAGTGACTAATAGCGACACAAATCTTGGCGCTGAATGCATAGAGGAGAACCTGTCCAGCAACAAAGAAAAAGATACCGAAGGCGATATCTCCAAGGGGCCATCGGTCCTGCAGCGTTCTCGTCACAAGCAGAATCTGCATAGCCACATACACGAAGAGCTGGATCGCGTTGAGGAGGTAGAGAACGACAAAAAGGCCGATAGTCTTGTTGGGCTCGAGTCCGGCCCAGCTCTTAAACGTTGCCAGCGAAACGAGGAAACCGATGGCAAAGGCAACCAGGGAGCAGACGCGCAACATCCACACTGACAAGGGCGTGCCGTCTTCGTACAGCTGGAAACCGACAAATCCGTTGATGAGTAGACAGGTGATGACAGCGCTGCTGAGTCCGTTCTGTACACTAACAAAGTACGGGTACGGGTCGCTGCCAGGAGGCGCCACACCGGCGTCGACAATGAGTGATACAGCGGTCAGAAGCATGTACAGATAGAAGAAGCTGAGAATCTCCTTGCGTCCGACGGCGGTGAACTTGCTTCGGACGTGGAGAATCATGATGACGGTCATGATGAGGGCGACGATGTGCATAACGGACGCGGCGCCCTCGAAGATGATGGTATTGGCGAGCTCGATGTTGCGGGCGTAGCATTCGGGTTCAATGCCCACACGGCCAGAGGCCTCAATGACAGGACCGACTTGTGCGCATAGTGGCAGAGGGGCAATCTCGCAGATGAACCTAAAGTCGCCGAAGGAAGACATGGTGGGCAGATCAGGCTCGCAGGCCGGTGGTCGTCGGGAGAATCGTAGGGTATCGCCTATTAAAGGATAACGAGAGGATCGAGGGGCTTATGCCGTCCAAAAACGAGCGACGTAACGAGAGTATGACCCAACAGATCGTCGGCGTCCGTATCCCTCTCGAAGGGGCCGTCGTCGTCGAGGTTGTCGTCGAGTCGTCCAACTCCTCCGCAGAACCAATCGCCAAACCAGCCGTCAATCGTCACGGCGTCGAGGGCGAGATCAAGGGAAGTAGTAAAAGGGGCCTCGGTCGGGATTGGAATGCAATCGCGTCCCTAGACGGCGCAGAAGGGTATCGGTCTTTCGGTGGTTGGTCGTCCCGGGGCCAAATGTCTCGTCCTTGTCTTCGCGCCGCCCCTTTCTTTCCACCACAGCGGATAGGCTAAAAAAAAAATGAGAGAGAACCGGGTCTAAACAAGAGATGGTTGGTCGGAAAATGGAAGGAATATTCGGAAGCGATACTGGGAAGATGGTCAAGAGCGAATGTATAGCAGAGTTGTCGAGTGCCTCTGCTGACGCTGCCAGGCTTTGGCTGGGGAAGAGAATGGACGAGGCACTGGGAGACTGAGGAGACGGGCAGGTTCTGGTTGCTGTGCCGTCGTTGTGGGCAGGCGCAAGTCAAAGTGGCATGGGTGGGGAACTAAGGCGCAGGGACGTGGCTGGTGAGATTGGCTGATTGGCTGACTTCCTTGATTTCGGTGGTTGCCGTGGAAAGCGGAAAGAGCCATGTTCGCAGACAGTACGTAGCTCCTTCCATCCTTGAGGTGATTAGCGCTAAAGTGGATACGACGTTCGAGTCGTCCATTCAGGACCCACTTTACCCGCGTTTGCCCATTGATGGATTGTTCACTCCAGCTGCGATTGTTCGCGAATGAAATGAGATGGACTATCATCAAATTAAACTGAGCCATGAAGACAAAGAGGCAAAACTTTGGTTGTCTGAAAGCCTGTAACATAGATGCCACTTTAGGTTCATGCAGGGGACATGTAGACTTTCCTATGAACACTCAGCAGCGTCATAATTATAGTAGTAATCATATCATGGATGTCAGATGGATAATACCAGCCATTCATCCCTAGGTACTACCTACGTACAAGGGGCATTGTTCAACCTTGAACAATATATTTTTTGCCTCTATTAATCCATTGAATGAGACAGAAAAAGGTTCATTCAAAAAGTCATACCCAAGGCTAACGTCATGCTTTTTCCATATCCTTCTAGCTTTGCCTCACATGAGTGCGGATATTAAATTGCTCCAACCTACAACAATCATGACTTGAAGCGAGACTTGATAGGTAGGCAGGTCAGCATCACACATTTCTCCCAACAAATTGTTGAGGTAGAGCACATGTCACATCACAAGAAATATTAAACTCCAAAGCTTCTCTGGGTAATCAACCGCTCTCGGCAGGGTCATCAATTGACTTTCCATGTCTCATCTATTCTAAGTCCAGTCATTGCTGACCATTTTCATTGCGTCTATTGAAACGCCATGCCTCCGCAGGCGTCACAAGAGGAGATCCAACCATGATGGATAACTTTGCTTGATCTGAGAGCTGCTACTCCAGACAACCAGACGCATTGCAAATGCACTTCCTCGAGTGCCATTCATTTCAGCCCTGAGTGGCTTTCACCAGGTCCATCACCAAAAAGCCACATAACGCCAAGAGGAATGCACCCATGATCCGTAATGCCTCAATCCTTTCCCTATGAAGTCCCTGTTCCGATGGCCTGCTGAGCCTTGCCAGGCCTAATTCCTTTCCTTCCTAAACGCCTGAGCCATGCATCCATAATTTCGGTTAAATACAACAAAAAGTCTAATGACGAAAAGCAAAACATGAAGATGATTGAAAGAATTTGATTAGACCCCAACCCCGCCCAAAGTCTGTCAAATCCTTAGAAAGAAGTTTGGAGCCGAGTAGCTCCGGTTGACTCAAAGCCAGTCGAAGGGTAATCCCGCCATTCCTAAGACGGGTAGTGCCCTTGAGGAAGGCTGTGGTGCGGAAGCGGCTGGTGATGGGGTTGGCCTCGGTTGTAGACGAGGAACTCGGGCACGATGCCGGTTCGAAGGTCGTTGCGCCGTCCCAGAGGTTGATAGTGCATCTGTGTCGGAGGAACTGGCACAGAAAGGTGATACTGCTCCAGAGAGGCCGAAGGGGGCGGGTACAGGAGTGTGTTTACATGACGAACAGGCTTGTACGGACTAGGTCGCTGCTGCAGGTAGACACTCGGCGAGTTCGAGATAGGTGTATGTGCGATTGGGGTGTGAACAGCCGAAGCTTGGCTGTACTGGTCAGGCACTGGTGAAGAGTTGAATGGGACAAGGCGTCCAGGGCTGGTGTGTTTGGCAGGAGTGCCAAAGTTGGCTGGAGCGTGAGAAGGAAAGCCACCTTGGGACAAGGTAACAGCCGTCGTAGTAGGCAGAGGAGGCTGCTGAACCATGGCGGCGGGTGCCGGCGGATAGACTGTCGACATGGCGCGCACACCGGTCTGCAGTGGAGGGAGCGAGACGTGAACTGAAGGAGTGGCTGCGACCTGCTGTGCCGCCTGAGGATATCCATTGATGCCAACGTTGCCGCCAGTGAAGGGTGCCGACGTAGGCGGGGGCTGCTCGGTGATCACAGTAAGGTGAGGAACAGGCAGTCTGGAAGGCTCCATGACACCGTTGGATCTCGGGTTGACGACGGGGGCCATGACATGAGCCGGGGCTCGCTGAGGGGGAGCTGCTCGCTTCGCAGGGTGGTCCATAACCTCACCCTCGGGGCTGCGCTTTCGTGACACAGGAAACTGAAGGTTAGGCTTCGTAGCGAGCGGGGAGACGGCATTCGTATGGTAGGCGTTCCAATTTGCCGAGTGACTCGAGCTGGGCGAAAAGTTGCTCGTCGTGACGGTCGGCGTGACAGGCAGGTTGACGGCGGGCTGCATCGCCGTCGGTGAGGGGATGGGCGAGTGATAGGCCTTGTTGGTTGGCGAAGGGATTAGAATTGGTGACGCTGGCAGTCGCGCAGCTCGCTCGTAGTACTCGTGGAAGCAGGCCAGCTTGTCCAACCACTCCTTCCACTGGTCCTCGGTTGCCACCAAGTTGTATCGCATGTTGCTCAGAAACTCAACCTCCATAACATGGATTTCCTGCACTGCGAAGCATGACACCTCAGCCCAGGTCTTGTTCGTGTATGTGTTATCATCCAGGACTATACCAGGTCAGTTTCCAAAATTCACGTCAAACTCGTATTGCACTTACACTTGTTCCCGAGCATGAGGGCAACTGTGAGCAATCGATATTCGCTTCCTGCGCGCCCCTTAATCTGGGGCGTCGACATCTTCAGCCGGTAAATAAACAGAAGAGCCAACAGAATGACATTTTGCGTCACTTGGGTCGTCGAAAGAACGTTGTAGACCCATTTGCGGAACTGATCGTAGGGCTTGGCCAGAGTAGGGAGTCGAGAAATGACTGCGTTGGGACCCCTCGCGAGAACTGACTCGGCCTGCTTGAGCTCTTCAATCGACTCGAACCAGAACAAACATGTCATCTGACGCAAGTTAGCCCACGCACGTAAATCGAAGGCATAGACAAACCAACCTGAGCGGCGAAATCCGAGAGACTGCCACCTGCGGGGCTAATACACTTGGGGATTTGTAGGCTATGAGAGACCAACGATTCGGATTCGTCCTTGCTCCGTGTCATGGTTGATGTCGAAGATGGTGACAAGGGTCGGAGTGTTTGTCGAGAAGAGCAAATCGACTGTGTTGCAGACGAGACGGAACCGTTTCGGGACTGGGGGACGTGAGAGACGGGATGGAGTTCGTGCTGCGGGTGCGTTGCCTGCTGCTGCTGGTAGGAGTAGTGGCCATGATATGCCTGGGATTGCTCTTGTTGTTGTTGCTGAGCTTGGGCAGAGGGATAGCGGTAGTATTGAGAGCCCCTCGTTTCGTTCATGGCGGCGGTTGCCCGGGCAGCTTGAGGTACTGCAGCAGGATAGTTGTGCATAGCATGGCTGTCGTAAG
This sequence comes from Fusarium euwallaceae, assembly GCA_002168265.2. NCBI lineage: Eukaryota > Fungi > Ascomycota > Sordariomycetes > Hypocreales > Nectriaceae > Fusarium > Fusarium euwallaceae. The sequence goes on from NHTE02000027.1 coordinate 975,205, forward strand.
AAGCCAGCTGAGGTTGGAAAACAGCGCTCATCTCGTCGGATGGGGGAGTCCTCAATCCGCTCCCGAGCAGCTTGACGTCGTGGGTCAGAGGAGGCAGCTTGATACTCGTGGGAGGGAAGCCTGCTTTCCGACCGACGGAGCTGTGGATGGGAGAGAGAGGAAAATTGGACGAGTTAATCGAGATGCCAACCGACATGGGGAATTGAATGTCCAGACGAGGAGGTGCAGCACAAGCAGAAGATCACAATCGCCAAGCGCTAGCCTGCGAAATGGAGTGAAGCTTCAATGTTGCCTTCTCAGCTACACAATCCTAGTGCGGGCAAATTGCTGGAAAGGTGACCGTTGCGTCGCAGAGAAGCTATTGTGCAAGGCGACAATCTAATGGGCCCCGCTGAGCTTGAATTCGTAGGTGCGGCGGTATCTCGAATCGAAGGGAAAAGGTGGTAGTTGCGTTTGTCAATAGCTAGATGCTGAGTTTGCTCAATAGGCCTGCAAGGAAACCAGAGCCATTCTCGAACAAAACAAAACCGCCCAACACGTAGCAGACCAGCTGAAGGCGAAGGAAGTCGGAGTGAAGTCGGTTCTTCAAGTTCAAGAGAGCGGCAGTCGTGGTATTTCGAGGAGTGTCGTCGGAGGTGGGAGGTGACCGAGCCTAGAGTATCAATTGGTGTGGTTTGGAGGGAAGAGGAGATGTTGAACAACGGCGGAGGATGTGAATGGGCAGGCGAGTTAATTAAGGAAGGGAAACTAAACGGGAAGGGAAAAGAAAAGGGAAGAGGAAGGGGAAGTAGAAAAAGAGAAGCAGTCAACAGAATGAGCTCAGTCAGTCCATGGCTGGTGGTTGCGTGTGTAGTTCAGTTCGTAGTGTCGTCGTTCGCTGTAGGTACTAAACGTATGTAGTGGAGGTCCGTAGTTTCTCGCAGACGTACCGTACACGCAGCAAGCAGTAGGGGTGTCCCACCGGTAGCCCCATCCACCCACCCATCCCTCCATCCATGGATGAGAGCCCGGTGTAGGTACCTGGTAGCGCCTGTCGATGGTCCTTCTGGAGACTGATGAGATGCCCTGGACTGGGCTGGGCTGGATTGGACTCTGTGGGTAGGTTGGCTCCATGAAGCCATGGGCTGCCGTTCCGTTGGCCGAGTGTCGCTTCCTCTCTCAGACATCGCACACGCACACCCGTCCGGCCGTGGGCCAGGTTGCGCCGTGTGCCCAGAGGTAAGGTTGGTAGGAAGGTAAGGTACTCTAGGCAGGTACCAACCGACCATGTATCGCGATACCTGCAGCTTGCCCGGCCGTCCCATACAAAGATCCGGTATCACCAGAAGGTCAACTGGGGCTTTGTGATGTCGCGGGCGTCTGCTGAACCTGCTTAGACGTGCTAGACCAGGGCCGTCGTGGCGCCCTCCAGCTGACACCGCACCCAGCGACGACCCTGGTTTACGTGCTTTGCCCACCCGTGCTAGCTGGGTGAGGTGAGGTGAGGTGCCTTCCATTCCCTTCCTGTACGCCCCGCAAAGAAACCTGGGCCTCCATGCTGAACCCTCACCCTCACTCCCTCTCCTCCACTCCTCCCCAATCTCCATCCAAGCCCGCTAAACAGCGGGGGTCTTTCGGGTGCTGGAACCTACCACTCACCCGCTGCATTTTCAGCCCCCCCCGGCCCATGGAGCATTCGTTCACACAAGTCGCCCCTGGGACGCCCTAGGGATTGCCCTGTACCGTGCCGAAAGAGAGCACGCAGGCAGGACTGAACCAGTGCAGCTTAGGCACTGTACAGTGGGCGGGGGCCTTGCCAGTCTAAGTCCAAGGGATATCGGTACGCTCTTTCCCAAGAGAGGAAAGAGGCGAGGGGGCGGAGGGCGGATTGCTTGCGAATGGCGGCTGAGATGGAAGGGGATGAATGCGCCCCTGGGGCCTTTCGCAGCAAAACCTTCACCTCGACCCCCTGGACTTTGGATAATGGTACAGTGTAAGAATAAGATCCATCATATTGGACTGCTATTATTAAGATTTCACTCAAGAAACATGGCTCCGTGTTGGCACGAAGCTTCTCGTTCAAACCGGCCGGATTGACCCTTTCATTATTAGCCGTTGTTCGCACACAAGCTCTCAACTCTCAACTCAACTCTGTTTCTCGGGACAGTTCTCGCTTGCTTGTTTGACCGACGAAACCATGAGTGAGTGGTGTGCTGGGGAGGGTGACCTGCTACGTACCTGCCTGCCTGCTTACACATTCCCGCGCAAGCGGTACGACCTTGGTTGCTCTCATGAGCCATCAACATGAGCCATGAGCCATGAGCCATGCCGTCGCTTGCTCCACTCTGATTCCTTGCTTGACCTCTTCAGGAACGTGGATGCGTGAGCGCTGGCCGCGCGTGTGAAAATCACCACCACCTGGCAGCTCAGGGCTCGGGCTCGGGCTCGGGCTCTCTGCACCCAGACCCAAGCGGAGGGCCCGCAGTTCCGCTGCCGTAGGTCGCCGTCGCCGTCGTCCTTGACCCGTTGATACTGGGCTTGGTTCGGCTCAGTTTGCTTTGATTTGCTTTGGCTTTGTCTGGCTGTCTTGGGGCGGCCTGGGCCCTGTCGCTAATAGATTACGGCGGCAACAATCATCCAGCTCAGCCTGGGGCTAGACAAGATTAGTTACCGTCTCAAGAGAAGCCATGACCAAGAGGCAACTTGTGAGGGTTCCGAGATGCTGTCATGGAGAAGACGGCTGTGTACCCACAAGCCCATTCTCCATCCATTCCCCTCCAACTGGGATGAACACCCATTCGTTGGGAGAGACGCGCACATCAATCTGGCTGCCGCTCCTCGACCCAAGAACGGTCAAGTCAATTTCGGCCTCTTCGTCACCAGACAGACGTTCGTGCACTGTGTTGGACTTTTTTTCACATTGCCCGTGATTCATCATCCCCCTTGGTTCAAAGCTGATCCGAGGACTGAGACGAAAAGGATTCCGGATGATGGCCACGTCTTGGCCTCGGCTGGGGTGCTGAGTGAGCTTGGGTCACAAAAAAAGGTTTTGTCGCCAAAATAGACGCCTCTCCTTGATTCCCTGCCGAGTCCATCCCACAGTGTTGGATTCAGTAGTCTTCCACAGCAAGACTGGGTGCCCCAAGGTAACCCGCCTTATCGTCCATTCAATCAAAGCCACCGCCTGGCCCCATCTGACAACCTGGCGCTGGACGTGGGCATCCCTGCGGCTGCATCTTCCCCTCGTACAGCGCCATATTCAGAGTCCAGGCCGTCATCACGCTCCTCTTACAGAGAGGCTAGAGAGATGATGATCCAGAAAGCCGGCCAGGGCAACCCGGGTCCAACCAGTTGCGAGCGACAGGTCGGCGTCTCGCAGAGCTGTGTCAGCCAGCACAATCCATCCGCGCCAGGTCGTCAAGCCTCAACTTGTAACACTTTCGAATCGACACATGGTCCTTGTCGTCTTGGAGAGCACCCTTTCAAGCCCTTGTCACCTGCGTGCAAGCATGTCTGTCTATCTGTCTGTGTCTGTCGTTCTGGTGTGCGCGCCTGGTTTCGCCGAGACCTCTCGGTGTTGTGCCAGTGAAAGCCACCAAGGCAACTTTCCAGGGCTGGCGGGCGCTTCGATGGGGCAGCCCGACGGCCTTGGATGGGGTAGACGCGAGAGGCTTGTTCCCCGTTAGAACACGGCCAGTGTACCCGTCACTGCATTCCGTCGCCCGTGACCCTGCTTGGCCGAAGCGAATGATGGATGCACCAAGACTGTCACCAACAAGACACAGACAACAGCTGGGCTGCGGTTTGAAAGATCAATATTCGGCGTTTCCAATCTCGTACAGCGGACTCAGGAAAGACATTTCACGCAGCCAACCAGCCAGCCAGCTTTGCTCGGGCCCGCATCCTGTTTCCGTGGGTGTGCGTTTCTTTGTGTTTCTGTTCGAGATTTCCATCTCAACTGGCTGCTGATGCCCGTCCTCTTGCCAAACTCTGCCTGAGCGTCCAGGTATGCACGTATCGCCTGTGCCGAAGGGATTGTTGGTGTGTTTTCGCCCGCATTACGGAGCACGTCTCTGGGTCAAAGACGCAATCCCACCCGTCAACGCCATGCCGGCGTTAGATTCAGGACGGAGGACACAGGTAGGGAGGCGTATCCTCGGACATGGGGGCACCGGCTCGGACTGGCCAAAGGTGAGTTTTGCAGGCGTATGTTCAGGCCACTTACTCGCAGTAGGAAACAGAAACTTTCCATGCACTCACTCCCCGCCAATGTCTCGAGGCTACAATCCACCGCTAGGAAATGACTTGTCTCGTTTTGTTTTCTTTTCCTAGGGACTTGTTCTTGACGACTCCAGATCGTATCTCGGGCGCCGGGAATGCCATGGCACATACCCGTACATAGTTACGGAGCATAGCATGGACGCTCGATGTCGCTAGCACGCTCCGTCTCGCGTGGTCAGCAGCGGTTGGCGAAATCGAATACGTCAAGGAGCCCCATCATGCTTCGTACAGAAGTTGGTTGTCCGCCCGCTCATCCCGTGCCTGGTGGTCACCTCGTAAACCATGCCGCCGCAGCCTGCTTTTCTCGTATGTGGATTGTTTGGCGCAAGCATGGAGATCAAAGCTCGACGATATGCAACGCGACGAGGTGGATGCATTGATGACCACTCTGCCACTCTTTGATAATCTTTGAATTGGGCGAATCAGTGCAAAACGACGCACTGGATTTCCGAACACCGTCAACCAGACAGCCAACCATATCAAGGCGCCAGCGACAGGGAACCTTGGAGATTACCCTTGCCTCAGAGATTGCCCTTGACGGCATGTTGAGGCCAAGAAGCAGCCTAGGCAAGGAAAGTGTCTCTTTGTGCTCCCGAAGCTGATGAGCGGAAAGGCCATTTCCTCATTTTGGACGGAGGGTCTCTTCTGCAGGGATGATGGATGGGATGGGCTTCGATCACAGCTTCTCTGAAGGGGTGAACGAATGGATCGATCATGGGACGGCGCGGTGGATGTCAGATTTGCAAGTCAGAAGCAAGGTGAGTGATACTGTACCGGACAAGTGCCATTGGATCCGTGGTCCAGGCGGAAGCAAACGTATCCATATCCGTACCTACTTTACCCCGTTGCCTCGAGTTTCGAGGGGAGGTGGCACCGTCCAGCCAAGCCCAGACCAACCCAGAGCAAGGAGCCGGGCGGTGATAATTACCGTCGATCCCTTGCCGCGATGGGGAAAGCTGAAGGAAACAGTAAAGCAGTCTAAAGGGGGAGGGGGATATGTGCTTTGGTGAAGGTGACCCGTGAAAACTGCAGGCTCAAGGTTGTCTTTGCTGGATGCTCGAATTCTTACTGGTCTTGAAGACAGCGGCATGTTGGACCCTGGCAAGTTCCCATTGCCTGGAATTGTTCAGGGAAGCAGAAGTTGTGCCAGTCCGTTTCTACTTTCCCTGGAGTAGAATAAGTCCCCGTTGTATCCACTCTTGGTGTCTATCATGATTGGTCCAGAAGGACGCAATTGCTGACCCTGCCAGGCGCGGAGGGGGAAACATCAAGGGACGGGAAGGCACCGGCGCTTTCCCAATTCTGTCGTCGTCTTTCCACTCCAAACCTCCATTCCATCCATCCTGTCCGAGCTACTGTACGGCACAACAAGTCCTGTATCCCATCCCATCCCGCTGGCTGGCTGCCTTGTCATCCACCACTGGCTTCATCCATCGCCTTTTCTCGTCAAGCAACACTACCCAACACGGCCCACCAGGACTATCGCATGCCCACCACCGGGGATGCATTACAAATGCCCTGGGGACAAGGGATCTGGCGCCGTCACATCTTTGCAGCCACGGCGGGCTCACGTCCGGTGCAGTATCAGTCTCAACTGTTGCGATCACTCACACGCACACGATCGGTGATGATGGTGAAAACACGCAGCCAATTTAGAGATGTTCGACGTACAAGAAGCCAATCATGGTCGACCGGGAGAGACCCTTCAGAACCAGAATCTAATCAGCCCTTCTCTCGTTCACTCTCGCACCACATGCATGGCCCTATCAACCTTGCGTGGCTCGTGGCAAAAAAAAAAATGCACGCGCGCACCATCGCATCTACAGTGGGGTGCTCGGGTGCCTTGACTTCAACTCTCAACATTGCTTTGTTCCGGTGCGTTGCGCTGTGCTGCATTGCTTCGCCTGGACACCGCGCGCTCACTGTGCCTACGTACGCAGCGCGCCAGGCTTGGCTGGGGCTTCTCGTCCAGTGTTTGCGCTGCCCGCTCGTCCACTCTCCTCTCCGCTACATCCGCCATCATGACCGTTGACCATGGCCCCCGATGACATGCCTTTCTGGTGTTGGAGGGGTGGGGTTGTGGGAAACCCGGTCTTAACTCAACAGCGACGGATTGAGGCACATCCACGCATGCCAAAGCCTCCTGCGTACTAACATCAGCGGTACAGGGGAAAGTCCTGATTTTCTCCTTGCAAACTGCACGGATCTCAAGCCGGATCCATGCGCCCCCTCTGTTGAGTTGCACAAGGTTCTGTCTTAGTGGCGCGGGCGAAAAGTGCATGCCACTTCTTGTTGCCTCACCTGCGACCCCAGCAGCTGGGATAAAAGACCAAAGACTATTGCCAAAAATTTGCACCTGCCAGCTACCGACCAATGGCAGGTGACCGTTACCGTTGACTGACTCTGCAAGTCTCTGGCAGCCTCCTCCCTCTGCTTTGGCGGCCAGAGTACATTTGCGTCTTTTAGCTTCCGGTCCTCGTTCAAGAAACACTTGCTAGGTACACATTCACACTCGCACGGTCGCCTGCTCACCGTCAAACACCGGATTAAGACGCCGTCCTATCGGCCGATGTTCACGGTTCAACACCGTCAAAGAGACCGCCTCCTCCCTCACGAGATATTGACGCTCCACGGCTGGGCATCACCGTCCCAAGTGCGAGCTTGGCGCCTACCGTCAAAGTTTGGTACTTATCCCTGCGAGATGGAAATGGACCGATGACCAGTGTGTGGCACTCTGACCTCCAGAATCGCGCAGCCAAAGATGCTCTCATGTCATGATCCTTGGGGGAGCACATGAACTCGTCCACGACAACGGAATTTGCCCCGGATATGCATCCACACGACGTTGATGAATTACAACTGTGGATTCGCCATGCCTCCAACCTAGTCAACACCCCCGAATATAATCGCTGTTCCAGGTCATACACAGGCCCCTTCTCCCCATCCGTTGGCGACCCACCAATCCATGCCCCAGTCCTGGCGGATGTGGCCTCGAGCATCCATTCAAGATGCCTTCAATTCGCAATACGCAAGCCGCCTCGTGTTTCTCCACGCTTGTTTGACCAAGCTTACACGATACGTATCGATTCGTGGCTCAGGGGCGCCATGCTTGGAGGCTCAGAGCTCTTTTGCCGAGTCTGTTGGATTTTCGCTGTCCCTTCGGCATGAGGCACCTCGAAACAGGGACCTCAATGTTGGATCCAACCAGGTCGATTTGATGTTAGAGATCCAACTCAGCGCCGCTTCCAATTGGCTACCCTCCCCCCTCCCTAACTTTGACGGTTCCAGCAGCCCCCAGCCGTACTTATTATTGTCGCCCGCCACTACGGCCAACATGCCGTGGTCTTGTCCTGTATGACCCAGGCCAGCGGGTCTCCAAGAAGGATTATTGGACGCTTGCGATGTGGTTCGGTCGTCTTCTTTCAAGCCTGAACATGTGCATTTACTGTTCTTTCATCGGCGATGGTCAGACGCGTCTCTGAAATGACGAAACATACTGACACTTGGCATCGCTTGACCTGCGTGTGTTATGCTACATGCGACGACTGGCAAGTCGAAGCCACCCCGATGCGGATAGCGAGCGATTGTCTTGGGCACAAGACGCCTTCAGGTTAATAGGCTGCACGAGCTCAGAACTAGCACCCGGTGCCGGTCCGGAGCTTTGCCCTAGACTAACACCGTGACACCGGGACTCTCGGTCCGCAATACCATTCATTATTCTGTCTGGTTGCCGAAGGCAGCATGTATCCATCCAGCTTGTTGATGGAACGAGAGACGATATGATACCCCCGTCCACGAGTCAGGGAGGGAGGCGTCTATTTGCAGCGATAGGGCCGTGGCCACGGTTGCTCCTGATTTGACGGGCGAGAGGCAAGCCAACAGCATCATGTCCCGCAACAAGAGTTTTGGGTTCAGCATGCCAGGACCATGACCGGCTGTCAGGCAAAGAGAGACAGGTGTGATCCACTAAAGTTTTGCCATTCTAAGCAAGCCACCGCTCATGGCTTGGGGCTCTCGTCTCATCAATGACCGCTCCAAGCCCCTCGGCTCGAGGTAAGATGCGCGAATATGTTTATCGACGGGATGGGCGAGGAATTTGTGATGCAAGGATGCCCAGGCCGGGTTGGAAATCCCACGCTTGCGGCCCCCATCACCAAGGCTGCTGGTGCTGAGCATGACCCATCTTGAGACTGTGAGGGTCTCGAGGAGATGAGATTACCAGGGCGGATCATCCCCCGCCAGACTATCGATCTCGACCCTCTGGCGGCGCTGAGGTCACCTCGCGGGCTTATGCAGATCTCTTCGTCCAAGAAACCCCCTTGGGCAGAAGTTGAGCTTGTAATGAGGTGCAGGACAGTACACAGCCAACTCCGATGAGCCTCCCGTGTCGTTTTGGTGGCTGCGCAGTCTCGCCTCGAATAAAGCCCACATTATCCTTGCTCGATGCTGCTCGCCTTTCCAGGCTCGTGGCAGGCTGATGAGTCCAGGCCGTGCCACAGCATCTCATTCTTGAGGTGTCTGTCGGTAATTATTCCAATCAGAATGCCGGGGGGCCTGCTCCAGCCTGAGCTGCCTATTGATCCCGGGTGGGTGGTATCACAACAGGGAGAGCCGCTGGTGGTTCTCCGTATCCGTTGAATGTACACGGATATGTTCCTCATTTCGAACTGTATACTCTGTGCCTCAACTCGCAGCACTCATGCCGCTTGGTCGTGTTTGAGTATCTCTTTGCTGCGGAGGCAGGTCAGCCCAGGAAATGGTTGGCAGGCAGGATACTGAAACGCCCTTGGCGATGTCTCGTCGGCTGGTGATCGACAAGAGCCATACCGATGTAGCCGCAGAGTCTTCATGGAGAGGATATACGTCAGCGTTTCCAAATTGCCCTGGCGTCAATGCTCTCATCACTGTGTTGTTGATGTCGGGTTGTCGGCAGGCTATTCAGGGAGGTCATGACTGATGCAGATCAACGCAGGATGTTCCCGTGGAGCATCCGGTGATTCAATTCAACCATGCTCGCTTGAGGCCCGTCAAGAACCATGAGGCTGTATCATGGTCTAAGTCCGGGGAGATGGTTGCCCTGGCATAGGGTAGGTTGCCCATGGGTGGATAGTGACCAGGCCCGGTTGTTGACCATCCCTAGACCCTGGTCCTATAAACTCGTGCAGCCAGCGCTGTCTCGAGTTGTCACCTGAATGTGAGCCATGGCTTGTCATGGACGTCGTTATTCGCACACCATCTGTTCATCGCGATGCTCTCTATCCACGAGAGCGGAGAGGCGACAAACTAACCAGCATCCAGGATGCTCCAGGGAGAACAGAACAAGCTCGCCCGCGGGGCATATCATCCATCTGGTTTAGGCGCTATGAAGAAGGATCAGTGCATGGATTTGAATAACTAGGGCACTCTGGAGCCGCCCGTAGCACGGGGGCTCATCAACCTGGCCAGTGGTGGCGTGACAGGGAACCATTCTTGTCATCCCGAGTCTTGCCCAGTCTTAGCACACGAGAGGTCTCAGAAGGGAGATTTCGGCCCCCGCCTATTAACCTGCGACTCGAGCAGCTTCTGACAGAGCAGAATAACGTGTCGAAAAGTCTTGGATTTCTTTTCTGTTCGACCGCCACTACATGACGGGGAGTGAGCCAACAACGCCCCGGCTGGGGGGCTTGATAGGTGAGATCAGACCCCCCAGCTCATCATGACTTAACTTGTCAAAGGGATCCGAGGTTCCGTTCCCCGTGAACTGGTTCAAGAATCGGAGAGAGGCGACGGGCAACACGAGTTATGACGAATCCCGTACAAAGAACGTCTCAACAAAGTCCTGGCCCCTGTTGTTCTTTCGAATCCATGTTTGCCCTTTTTTCTTCTTTTCTTTTCTTTTCTTGCTTTCGTCCTTCGGTTCTCCTTGCACTAAACCGTATCCCCTGCCGGACCCTGGACACAACTTTCGTTGGCTTGAACCACACACACCCCCTTGTCGTCGGGGTGGACCGACCCAGGAAAAAGGTTCACTCACCCCCTCAAAAACTGGGCTTGGGGCTGGCAACGGCCGGAGATGGCAAAGTTGCAGCCCGTCGTCTCGAGCGTTTGTTGTGTTGGGCTTTTTTCTCATGTTCTTTGCTAAAAGGTTCAACGCCTTGTTGGCTTTTTTTTTCTTCTTGTGTGTCGTTATTGTAAAGGGGGTGGTGGCATGGTTTTGGTCTAAGAAGGGAAACAGAGTGACCAAAAAAGGGGAGGGGTGTAGGTTTTGGTCCAGCTGAATGGCCCTCCTGCAAGCACTTTACGCGGTCGGCGCGTTGGACGAGGGGAGAGAGAGAGACTGACGCCATGGGATCTGGGGGCCCTTCCTTCTGGCTGGCCTCTTTTTTGAAGGGGGGGAACTTTGTCGTCTCAGCGCTCGGGTCTTTGGTCGTCCGTCTTCCTTCCGAGCTTGAACTGTACGCAAATACATGGGCGTATGACAATGCTGCTTGCTTGCTTGCTGATGTCTCGTGGGGAGGGAGGGGCGGCGTCAGCATTCTGCCGAGTGAGGAGAGAGGGGGGGGAGAGAGGGGGGGGCAAAGGGGAAACGTCTTGTTGAAGCGATCTCTCTCACTTCGTGCATGCGTCAGATCGACCCGAGTTCGAGTTTGTGTGTGCATTTCTCTTCCGTCTCTCTCTTTTCGCCTGTCTCACTTTTTTTTTGCCTTATTTCCTCTCAACTGACCGGTTCACATGAGCGTGCATGTGTGTAAAATGCGGGTTTCAAAGGTTACAGGTTGTGAGTTGTGACTGAATGCAGCCAATGTCCTTGTTTATTACGACACTCGTCAAGGCAGAAACAAGCCATGATTGGCGAGTTTGCCGCTTCCCCCCTTCGCAAAGCAGGGCTCGGCGCAACTTCTTTCATCTGCATATCATGTCTGAGAATTTCTAAGAGCACATTATACCCTCCTGTCCACAGTTGATGCCTACCTACCTCAGCTTGTCCGCCCGCGCGCCGTCATCGTCCGAGACTCCCTTGACTTGCTTCAGGTACGCAGTGAACTCCTGTGCCGACTCCAGCGCCTCCTGCATGTGTTTGTAGCGGAGCGTCTCTTTTCGGAACCTGGCCAGCTGCCGCGCCATGGTGATGATGTTGCGGATCTCGCGCCCGTTGATCTCGGCCCGCGCCAGCTTGTGCAGGTTACCCTTCAGGTCCTCCATGTCGACGCGGTCTTTGGTGCGAGGGAGCATATCCACAAAGTTGCCCCATATCTTCTCCCGGTCCTCTTCGTTGAGCCTGGGATAACCTAGAGCTAGCTGGATGCGTGACTTGAAGGCTTCGTCAAAGCTGCCAGTGCGGTTGGTTGTCAAGATTAGGATGCCGTCGTGATATTCAAGGATGCGGAGAAATACTGGCAAGTGTAAGTATGCATCTTGAGATGAGATCGAGGGGCCATACTGGAAATAATGGCATTCCGGTTCTGGTCTGAAAAGGACCTCTCCTCGAGAAAGACGTCTGCTTCATCAAGGAGAACAACTATTGAATGTCAGTATGTGCTGTCGAATCATCACTCAAACAACCATACCGCAACCCCACGCCCTCCCTATCTCGAGGACATCACCAAGATACTGTTTCTCGTTAGGAAGGAGGTCGAATTAGGGTATACAGTGACTTACCTTTTCCACATCCTTAGGCTCGGTTCCGATATCACCACATGTCACCCTGTATAGGGGCCTCTCCTGCTCCTCGGCGATACTCTCCGCAGTTAGAGTCTTGCCAGTTCCAGGCCCGCCATGAAGCAAGACCAGAAGCCCCTGACCTTTGCCCTCGATTATGTCCAGCCCCATGTTCTTCCTCTTCCCATGAGCCGACACGACGGCCTGGATGAATTCCTTGGCCTTGGGAGGCGCAACAAGCTGTGAGAATGCCGTCTTGTTCCACGTCACATCCGTGATGTTGTCAACCTGTAGGGTTTCTGTCACCGAGTTAGCATGTCCATGTTACTCCTTCACCCTCCGAGAATACTCACGCCAGGTCTTTATGGCGAAATCAAACCCGTGGATGGTCGCCGGTAGACAGTAGAGGAACTTTTCTGGCGGTTTCTCGATCTCAATTAGGTTCGGCATCAGAGACATGCCACCTGGATATGTGTGATGCATAGAATTAAACAATGTGTGGTTGTCAGGGTGCAAACGTCTATACATAGCATAGTCGACCATGAATCGCCTTTCAGCCTGTTCGATAACTATCAGTGAGATGTCCATATAGGATGAAACGGACACAAACCCTGAAGAAACTCTCCGCGCCATGCTCATTATAACATATGAGCTTCTGACGCCTACATTCCCAGAATCTTTGTCCCCTCGTAATTAATCTGGATTTGGTGCCCTCCGGAGCGAATCGCGCTGGGTAGCAAGTAAGGCTTGTGATGTCTACAAGCTTGTCATGCTCGTACTGATCTGGACCGAAATACCGCGGCATCCCTGCGGTTAACTGAGCACGACTCACGGTACCGTTGAATGTAAAGTAGAGAACTGGGGTATCGCCATTTGCGTCTTTGTCAGATGGGAACCAAGGGACAAGGCCGCCGCTTAATAGCTCGTTCTCATCAGAGCCTCGGCGAACAACCAGTTCGCCTGGCCGAAACAGCATCCCAAAGTGCTTACTGTTGACTTTTCGTTGCTCGAACAAGTCATCGGCCTCTCTCCATTCTTCGCTGAAGTTGTCCTCCATCCAGAGACACAGCGACCGCAGCGAACCTCTCATTGAGTCGTCCATGTCAACCATCTCGAGAGACTCGATCAGCTTCTTGCCATATAGATAGAAAAGGAGATATGGCTTTCGAAACCGGCTGAATCGTATAGACGTTAGCCAGTTATCCGGCCCTAGAAAGTCGGGAGGATGCTCAAAACCGGGAAACCGGTCGGGGAAAGCCTCGAGGATAGCCCTGATCCCAGCTTGTGCAGCTGGCCCGACTGCGATTTCTTTCTCTTCATGCTCTTCTAGGTGATGATCTTGTCTGAGAACCTGACCACGGAGTTCGCGTTGCCCTTCCTCGGCCAATATCCGACGGATAATGTCAATATCGCAATCATATCCTTTAACGACGGCAAATGCAACTTCTGGGTGGCTTTCAAGGTATGCTGTCTCGCTCGCAACTTCAATGGTTCCCCTGAAATGGTCCCGCGAGGTGTCACCCTTGAAAAGGCGAGGAGAGTCCAAGTAAGTCACTTCCGGGGGCGCATTTCCATGGCGATCTGAACAGTCCACACGATATAATGTCACAAACTTGACGGGTTCGTGGTGGACATTTGATGTGGTTCCTTCATGAGGAGCCTTTTCGGCCTCTTCAGACTCTTCGGACTCTTCGGACTCTTCAGACGCTGCGCGTCGAGCTGTCTTGATGTCTTGGAGTTCCTGCCTGAGAGTCTCGTTCTCGATTTGAAGTTGAGAAACTGTGGACACAAGATTGTCTATGACCCGAGACGTTGTAGAGCCCGAAGGACCTTCTTCACCAACCAGGTCGCTCAGCTTGGCGGAAAGCTGTTTAGCAAGTCGTTGCGCAATGCGTGTGGTTTTTGATTCAGTGAAGAACTCATCGCCGCTCTCCGTTTCATCCCCATCAGTAGATATATCGGTGTTCTCAATTATTGGGGGAGCTCGCACTATGTTCGCTCGATGTGGAGGTGGTCGTGGATAGAGTTGAGATGGAGGGGACTGAGGGCGAATGGACCCAGGCGGAATCCCTCTAGGAATCCCTCCAGGCGGAATCGCCGTAGGTGGAACGGGTCGAGGCGGAAGGGATTGAGCCGCTGCAATGGTATTTAGTTGTCTATTGTTTTTAGATGGGCCAATAATACCAACATGAAAAGACATGACCGTGATAATCAGAACGATCTTGCGAAATAGTCTTGTCCATTGTCGAGTCAGGCCTCGCATAGGGACCAACTGGTTGCGGGTAACCTGCCATGGCGACGCTGGGAGCGTTCGCATCTCGGGACGCCATTTTCCGAGGGATGTGAAGAAGGGTGGGCTACAGATAATCCTGCAGGAATCCAAGATGAAAGAAAAGTAAGACTGTGTCAGAGGAATGATTAACTACCTACCTAGGCAGAGAAGAAGCAATCGCAACTTGTGACTCGACGTCGCAGGCACGCAAGCGCCCAGGAGCGGGGTAAAGGCCTCATGATTGATTGATTGATTGATAGCTGATAGTGGCATTGCAGACTCAGCCTCAGGTAGGCACTTCCGTATTGGAAGGGCTGCTGCTGCATGAGGAGAGAGCCTTGTCGAGAGCCTGGTCGCAGGCCACCTAACCGCCGAGGCTCTGCCACTGCCACTTTCAGGCAGAATCCATCTGGATGGAAAAGAAAAGATCATACGATACTTTGGATAAGAAAAAGAATGGAAGAGGACATTGGACTCTTCTAGGCTGTATATCTTTTGAATGAAACACGCTCTTTCCGTTTTCCACCTTAACGGAAGTCCTAAACAGCAACTCAGGCAGTCGCGACAGACCAGTAAGAGAAGCCTTCATGGCGACACCTAAGCCAGAAGAATGTCCACCCAGAGTAAAGGCCTGGTTTAAGCCAGAAAACGATGCAGATTTGTATGATATAGCAATCCAGAAGACCTACATCCATAACAGACATGGAAGCTGACTTTGATCAGAGGTGATCCGGAGAGGATTCTAAAAGAGGCATACCAGAAGGCAGAACAGTTCAACCGCGATCAAGTACGAAAGAACCGGAAATATGAATTTCCATCATCGAAGTTGTCGACGATGGATAGTGTGTTGGACGAGGTACGCAAGGCAGAGGAGCAGCACATCGCGAAGAAGAACTCAAGACACCGATTCACAAAAGCAATGGGCCTGGCATGGACAACAGCTGTCGAAAAGATCAATACTTTTAGCACAGCTATTGACGTTCTGGTATCGAGTCATCCAGAGTACGCAGCGCTCGTCTGGGGATCTATGAAGTTCCTGTTCTTGGTGAGTGTGACTGCGGAAATTCACATGAGCACTATTGAGACTTCATGTCTAGGTGACATTGAACCATCAAGAACTTGCGAGAAAAATCTTAGAGGCTTTCTGCGCCATCAGCGAGGCCCTTCCAGAGGTGAATTTCCTAGCTAGCGAGCTTTATCCTATCCCACGAATGCAGTCCACCTTGGCTACCATATACACTCACATAATCGACTTTTGCTCCCGAGCTCTGAGATGGTACAACAAGACAAGAGGGAGCTTTATTAGGAAAACCCTAGCGGCGATTAAAGATCCATGGGCCCTAGAGTTTGATGACGTTGTGCGGCAGATCCATCGGACGACTGCGAGGATAAGGGAGCAGGCGGCGGTCGCCCATCAAGCCGAGACGAGATATGTTAGCTCCCTTGTTTCACAAGTTAAGCAAGAAGTCCTTGAATTGAAAGTAGGGAGGAACGTATATGCTTCCTCTCATGGAGCCCTGCTAGGTGAGTTATCGAGTGGAGGGCGAGATAGTCTAATGTGGTTCGCTGACTCGGATCCAGGTGGTACTACTCTTTCACCATTGGATCAGCCTTCCTTGATGGGAAGAGCCCCCCTTGTGATAAAAGAGATGGCCAAGTATTTCTTATCTGTACCATTCAAGCCTGAGAAGGCTCTTGATCTGGGAATAACATTGAGAGATCGCCGACGGAGGCGAGGAAACCCTGTCCCAGATCAACTATGGACATCAGTCAAACTACGAAACTGGATCTCTCAGCCAGGTTCCGCGCTTGTCCAAGTGCAGGGGAATCTGGTAGCGGCAGACGCTTCACGAGACTTTGCCTTGGATATTGTGGAACTGGCGAAAGGAGCTGGCCTACCTTTGGCGTGGTATGTGAGCTCACAGCTAGCGGAACCCATGGCTGTCCTCAATATCTGGCGTTCTCTAGTCTGGCAGGTTCTCGAGCAAAACCTGCACAGTTCCTCATACAAGAATCTGACCGAGTCGAACTTTAACTCCTGTACTACAGAGGATGACTGGATATCCCTCCTTGTTGCTGTTCTAGCCGAGATACCACGGGTAGTCCTAGTAATCGACTCTCACCAAGACGAACGCAAAACTCGAGAGACAGTCAGAAAGTTCTGGAACACTTTTACCGAACGAAAGGTGACCACCACAGTCAAGATGCTCCTGCTGACCTACTCAAACCCCGGGACACCAATGCCAAGCATGCTGCCCAACGACGACGTGGAATTTTACAGTCTGAGGATGGGTCATGATAGGAGGCCTGGTATGGCGAGGGCTTTGATGTATGGGAGCCCGAGGGGAAGGAGGCAGGCGGGTGGGAGACGAGGAGGGGGGGCGTCTCAGCTCAAGCCTTTCATGACGAAGTTATTGGAGCAGGGGATAGTCAAGTCATGATGTTTGAAACAGTGGTAATGTGAAGGAGATGGGGCCTTTGGGAAGAAAAAGGCACCTGCAGGGAGGGGTTGGGTATTGAGAAAGGCAACGAGGCAGACTTGGTATTTTCGTTTTGCGGAAGAGGCAAGGTCTAGATGAGTCTACAAGTTGAATATAGACACCTAGATCGGAGAATTTACCCACCTTGCAAAATGCGAGTTATCACAAGGCATTTTCTAACCAATACTGCTGAGTCTTGGCTGGGATGGAGATAACTCAACTCACTCAGATAATAGGTCAGAAGAAAGAGAGCCTATAGAATTCCCCCCTTCAAAAGAAAGCATATCTTCAGCTCGTGGGTAAAACAACACCGCAGTCGCCCGAGGCCAGACGGAGCTCCCTGCATACACATCAAGCTGAAGCTGCACCTCGACCTGCCCATGATAAACTCATGACGAGTTGCAGATGCTGATCATTGGGTAGTCTCGAGCCTGCATGGATGATCATACCCTTCTTTAGCCTCCTACGCCCTGTCAGTTACTGTACTACCCCCCCGGGAGTCTTGGCTGCCTCCTCTGCAAGTGGGCATCTCTTGTATTTTCTAGATGGACAAATCACAAAAGGCCTGATTGTAACAGAGAAAGCCTGTGCAGCCTTTTGACTGAGTAACTGAGAAAAGGGTCGTTTCATGTTTGCTCGGAGTTCGGCATCAACTGGGATAAGTGGGCAGTGATAGATAGAGACATGGACAAGGACCACGGCAGCGGAAATGCGCCATCGTCATGACGACTTCAAGAATTTTCCTTTTTGTTCTTTCTTCCGCTTCAGCCGCAGTGCACATTCTGGAGGTCACCAGCTTCTGATATCGGTGTGTGTGTGTGTGTGTGTGTTATGCGTTGGGCATTTTTCTTCCTGCAAGTCATCCTGTGCATGAGGATGATCAGCGATCCCTGATTTGTTTT
This sequence comes from Fusarium euwallaceae, assembly GCA_002168265.2. Classification (NCBI taxonomy): domain Eukaryota; kingdom Fungi; phylum Ascomycota; class Sordariomycetes; order Hypocreales; family Nectriaceae; genus Fusarium; species Fusarium euwallaceae. The sequence goes on from NHTE02000027.1 coordinate 992,757, forward strand.
TTTCTCTTTCCCCCGCTAGAAAGTGATCGGCACTCGTTTCCTGGAAAACACGGCTTCCCTCCATCTTGTAAGCAAAAAGAATCGCTTTAAGCGCCGGCTTGTAATAGTGGTATCTATCTCACACATAAACATGGCCCTTTCTCCCTCTTTTTTCCCTTTATTTCTTTCTTCTTCTTCAACTTACCATAAAGACAAGGCCATTCCTTTTACGGCTTCTCCGTTTACTTATACGTCATCGTCGACGTTTAGGCTAGGGACATCCCTGCAAGTTTCCCCAGCACGAGACACCGAAACCGAGCCCGGCGATTGGAACGCACCAGCAGCAGACAACGGCGTGTGATTTGATTGCTTTGTCGCCGTCGCCGAATCCCGACTTGGGTTGTAAGTCTGGTGGACGCTGACTCTGTTCAACACCCGCCGGTTCACCTCCGATCGGTCGACTTTCTTTTAAGTCGTCGTCGTCTTTTTTAGCTTAAAAATCACCCGGGTCAGATTAGAATAAGAAGCTTCAGCACGCAATACAAGCTTATAAGCATCATCAGAGTTGTCGAGACTTGATTACAAAAGCATCCTCAGTCACAAGCTTACAAGACAACAATATCCAACGGAATCACCAGAAACCACAAAACTCCCTTTTTTATACAACATAAAAAGAACAGAGTCTTGAAAAACTTGACATCAGAGATTATGGACCGCTCTCGTTCATTTTCACGGCCAAGTACTGGCACCCGCAAACCAAGATCACCATCTCCTCCTGCTACTAGAGGCAGAGCCACTTCTCGTCCTCGTCCTGTATCCTTTCATCCCAGCACACGTGGTGTTTCTCGTTCAAGGTCGAGGGTGACAACGTCAGAATCCAGTTCTCGTTCATCTTCCTACTCTCCCACTCGCCGTCGCAGCCACAGCCACCATCGCCAACACGACAGTCAACATGGCAGCAAGCACAAGAGCAGCCACGGCCAGTCTCACAAATCATCACACAGCCAGGAGCATCACCACGGCCTCTTCAAAACTTCCGCCGGCCTCATAGCCGGCATCGGACTTGCCACCGTCCTCGCCCACAAGGTTTGGCCCAAGGGCGTTCTTTACGGTGACGCTGAAGAGTGGGAATCCCGTCCTCACCCGAAACACCGCCACTCGGACCGTCACGAGCACCACCGTCGTCATCGCCGTGCCTCGGATGCCGAACGTGCCATTGAACGTGCTAGACGTCACGGCGATGTCGTCTACTACGAAGAGATCGGCCCCTTTCCAGGCCGGAGACGCTCCGCCGCTCTTCAGAGTTACGAGAGACTATCACCTGCTGAAGAGGAGAGGATACGCCGGATGTCCCGGGATGAGAATTCTCGTGTAGGACGTCTGCCCTACCCCGATGAGCCTTACCCCGGTGAGAGCTTTTACGAACCCGAGCCTAGGAGACATTCTGTGGCTCAACCAGTTACTGTTCCCCGCTGAGCGAGAGACTTGGTAAAGAAAAGTGGCTTCAGCGAGCGTCATTCTAAACTTGATACGTTTTACATCGGATGGGATAATGAAATGAAATGAGTTTCTTTGTGTTACGAGAACAAGTTTGTTATTAGGGGGTTAAGATTGTTTTATGGGCTGGCACCTTTCGTTACTTGGCATTTTGATATCCGATACGAGACAATGATTTGACGGTTTCAGTTACTTTAGTCTGTTTATAACGTTGTTGCTTTAGAAATACACATTTATATATTGTGTTGCTTCAAACCAGCTAACTCTATGTCATGCGCTCTGTCCACCAACGCCGTTGGAATAACCCCAGACCATTCCTATATGCTTCAAATCATAGAGTTCAAAGTGAAACTCACACATTCAGTATACATCATCTTCTCCGCATTCAACATCGTTAAGCCAAGCTTGATCCAGGGGATGATGGGCTGCTTGGGGCGCTCTCCGCGCTCTCCTTTGGTCTGATCGCCTCCACAGCTTCCTGCCAGGCATCGCCAGCGGTACGTCTCACAAATGCTGTGTTGAGACAATCGCCAAAGTATCTCTCCCGTCGAGTTGTCCTCCTCTCACCTCCTTCCAGAGCCGAGTATGCGCTGCGAGTAGTACGCATTCTCTTTCTCTTTCCACCTTCACTCAGGAGGTTGCTCAACTTGAGTCGCTCCTGCATGAGCTTGTTGTCAAACTCCACGATGCCTCGCACCCATGGAGCAATGTCCAACACAATAAGCTTCATAGTGCGATCAAACACTGATGGGTCCAGATGACTGGATGCTGCTGCATTCTCATTAACCGCAATCGGGTCGAACGCTAATGCCAGATCCATCCGAGTCATAGGTGTCGTGCAATGCTCGAAAGAATCGCCCAGAACAGAGACTGCGCGATCCTCAGCCAATGGCTTGAGCGTGGAGGAGGATGTGACGTCGGGTGTTGAAGACAGCTTGAAAAGTCTCTGTCTCGTTAGGGATTTGAGCGAGATTGAGAGGCCAACGCTGGGCGTAGATGCTGCCGGCTTGGGATCAGCCTCCAGGAGGCGACGGCCCACGATGAAATCATCTCTTGTCTTGGTCGGAATCTCGGGCAGTTCTGGATCGAGAACTTCCTGGAATCTGGTTCCCAACGAGCCACTTGAGATAAGATCCGCGTCGCTCATCGAAGTGCAAAACTCGTCGAGTGCCGCCAGAGCATCAAGCCTCTGACTGGGCTCAGTTGCGCTCCTGGTTACATCATCGGCCCAGGATTGGAGATGCAAGCTATTATTCCAGTCACCCATGTCAAGTGTCCATGAGTTCCAACACTGCTTCATCACCTCTTCTTCCGACGCCAATGGGTCCAGGCATGTGGCAGTGAGATCACGCCCGATCCATCCCATACCCTTGCGGTAAGTGTCTTCGCTCAAGACCCGAACCACATCCCCATTCTCATCTCGGTCAGAACCCTTGGGCCATCGGAGGTAGAACCAGTCGAAACCACCTTTGCGATCTCCAACGCTAATCTGACACCAGTAGTTGAGTTCTACCAGGGTAGCCCTCAAGTCGTTGTTGCGAGACTTGTATAGGGCCTCGACGGCTGAGCGCTTTAGCAGATGGCCCTCATTTGCTGCAGCAAGTAGGCAGTGATCGATAGCTAGGTCGGTCGGTGGATGAGAGAATCGGAAGATGCCGTGCAAGTTGAGGGTCTGAAGGGGCACCATGTTCTCGTCATTGCAGGTCATGATGAATGGCCGCTTTGATTGTGCCATCATCTCTGTCAACGTCGCCCAGAATTGCTTATCCTCTTGGTAGAGAACATCCACTTCCTCCAAAAGGATGAGTGACTGCTTCTGGTTCTGGCTTCCCTTGGTTGTTTCTGTTGACTTCTTCGAGGCGGCCGCTGCTTTGGGCTGGAAGAAGGCTGTCATCATGCCCTGCTTCCCCGACTTCAAATCTCTGGCCACTTCATCCTCCTCCGCCTCTGTAGTAGGATCAGCGCGGTGCTGTTGAACGAGATGGTTCCGCGTCATATCGCCAACTTTCTCCAAGATATCCTTGCCGCTTCGCCTGCTCCCTGGGTTAATCTCGAAAATCTCAAAACCCAGTTCCTTGGCCACAGCATAGACGGCAGCTGTCTTCCCGCTGCCATGGGGTCCGCTAATAACCACCGCATTCGTGAGGCGTCCTTGATCTTTTCCTCCCTTGGCAGCTGCATCTCCGCTTCGGATAACCGTCTTTTTCGTGAGTCCTGAGCCAGTAGGTGCCCAGTCATCGTCATCCTCGGATACCTCATCCATCTCGTTGGCTTCCTCCTCGCTGTCGATAATGAAGCCATCTAGCTTATCCTTCTTTCTCTTCTTCTTGGGAGCAGCCGACGATTTGGTTTTTCCCTTCGCCCCCCCTGCGTCAGCATTGCCTGTGCCGACAGACTGAACTTTGAGTGTTTGCAACCATTCTTTGAGTAGAACAGCCTCCCTGCCAGCTTGGAGAACCTCGGCCGCTGTGCCTGGGGCGTACTTTTGTACCCAGGACATACTTTCGCATGTAGACTTGTCATATGCGGAAAGGCTGGTTCCAAGCTCTTCATATAATCTAAGGATGGCTGGGTGTGTTCTTTTCGGTTGAGTGGTAGGAGCCCCATGTCCTATTATGTCGTGGTCCTCGTCCTCGGTAGGGGTGAGCTGCAATGTTCGAAGTTCTGATCGGATGCGCTTCTGAGCCTTTCGTCCACTTTCAAAATGCCTTGTCGGGATTCGTAATTCGGTTGGTGCTGGCTCGAAGTTGTCATCATTTGTGGGAAGCGAGTTGCGGAGAGCAGTGAGATCCATGCTGGTGCAAAAGCCCCCCAGGACAGATTCATCTGGAGACACTGCAACTGTGTAACCCTTTGACTTCTTGGCGTTGTCCTGATATGTGACCTGAGAACAAACTGGGACTTCGAGCCCACGAACATGAGCCATTCCCTTTGCAGGCCATAGAGGATATACAGCTCCGGGAATCTTTGTTGTTCCAGTCCTGATACCAAATCGAGGGACCTGATGGTCAGATGTGAAAGGGTTTCGTATCTTCTTCGGAGACAGCGGCGTGGAAGTGAAGACTGTCTGTCGAGAGGGGCGGTTCTCAGCTGTTTTATGGTTCTCGCTTGTGGCGGGGAGTGTTTGTTTCGCTTTTCCGGTGAAGAAAGGATGGGTTGCTTTGGCGGGACCAACTGCTTTCTTAACAGCACTTTCTTTCGGCTTCTTGGCCCGGCTCTTCGAGGAGTTTGGTGGAAATAGCGTCTTGCCGTCCAGAATTTGAGTAATCTTATCACCCATGTCTTTTCGACTCACTTCGTCTCGGCCGTACTTCACGCATACTATGCGGGAAGGAAGGCTTTTCGACTTGGGTTTAGGTGGTGATCCGAACGTCCCTGTTTTCGGGTTCCATTTGAGGATCTTCTTATTTGTGGTATCGGGTGGTACTTCGGCGGCGAGCTGTGAAGGGGCTTCGGTGGAAGTCATAGGTGCATCGCTTAAGGGAGGAGTCGGAATATCGGTGGTGTTAGGCTCGGGTGTTGCTATGTCTGAAGCCTGCTCCGTGGGGACAAGAGTTGTCTGTCGCCCTCCCCCTTGGCGTTTTCGGCGTGGTCTCTTAGAACCTGGAGCATCCTGTGCAACAGAGCTGTCCGGCTTTCGACGCTTTCTCCGGCCGTTAGGAGAGTCTGACCCTGATTGAGCGCTGTCGTGCTGTTCATCGTGGTCGGGGACTGTAGGGGGTTGGGCCGAGATTTCGGAGTGGCGTGTAGGATCCATGATAGGTTCCTTGGAGAAGAAAGGATGAACCTTCTTGGCCCCAAGTTCCCTCGTGCCTTCCTGGGCCATCGACTCGACCAGAACGGATCCCATTGATACGTGAAAGGCTGCTCCGAGGAAGCATCAGCGTATGTTGGTTGAGTGGCCGTCAGAGCTGAAGATGACGAACCTTCCAGTCAGCGTTAAACCACCATTTCACAAATGAGGACCGTATGGTGAGATTCAATAGTAAAGAAAAATTCAAAAATTAGACCAAATAGGACGTTCGAGGAGGACAGAGTCTTTGGAAGGTGGGTGTAGATTCGTTGAAGACGGCGAAGAAAACGGAAGCGTCCTGGGTAACGGAGCACTGCCAAGGGTCGCGTTAAAGTGGTTGAGCACCGACGCGTCGATTTGACGCGCGCCGCGAGAGCAACCCGGTACGTACCTCCACTACGTCAGGGATCCTGCAGGTGGCCGGTACGACCCCACCACCAGACCGGAAGCGCCCCACTAATCGGATTTTGGGTCGGCCCGCTCCCAACTTTTTTTTTTGAGAGCTTCACCTGTCGGCTGGTCGAAGAAAAGTGCAGGCGGCAGCACCAGACTTTTGTCAAGAATTGCAATTCCCAGGGCCAACGGTATCTTCAACTCCTCACGATACCGAAATCGCCATGGCTTCTGAATACAGAATTCATAAGCCTTATGTGCTGGCGGCTCTGCCTCGGCCTCTTGACCATACTGAAGGCCGCATTGTCGCGCGAGAGGTCTACGGCTTGCGCGACGGCCAAAAGAAGAGGAAGAGGACGGAGCTGGTCGTTGGCGTGGATGGAGAGACTGCGAGTATCTATGATGTAAGTCCCATGGTCAAAATGTACTCAAAATGATGCTAATCGCAAACAGGTCCCTGCATCAAGACTGATCACCTCGTATCCCATCCCGCCGCAAGAATCTTTCACCTGTCCCCCTTACTCGATTAGAATTCGGCGCGCTGGCAGCAGCGATGTTTCCAGATATACCTATATCTCTACTCGCGATTCAACGGGCCAGAAGATCTCGCTCTTCAAGGATGTTGTGCATCAGGACGGCAAGACAACCTCCACCTCGACCGCTTCTCAAATCCTCAAAGTCTCGCCTATCCGATATATAACCTGTTCTTCGAGCGCATCTGAAACTTCGAATGTGGGGGATATCATCGCAGTCTGTCAGAATGGAGAATTTGCTTCGCTTTCAGGGGAGAGCCTCGCTGTCCAATGGACAGCTTCTTCCAAATCCGCTGTTCAGGACGTTGTCGCAACGCAGATCGAGGATTTCGAAGTGGAACATGTGACCTCAGGAACCCTGGCTGAGTTCAGCGAGGGTATTTTCAAGGACAAGCCAGAGATATTCAGTGCTCTTCCTAAAACTCCCGTCTCTGAACCTGAGTTGATTGCGCTGGTGTCGAGGTCTGTCAGCCAAGGTCAAGAGAGCCGACACTCTGTCATTCTGGCTGCTGCTTCGGGAGTTTCTTCCGCTTCTTCTGACATTCAGAAGTTGGCGCCCCTTGAAATTGCCCCCATTGGTGCTCCCACGACACAGGGTGCTGAATCCTCCACCTACCAAGTTGACATCCAAGCTGCCCTCCTGCTGCAGCTGCAACAAGGCTCTCTTAAAGTCTACGACCTCACCACACCTGTTCCAAAGCTCAAGTCTGTGGTGCATATGGAGAACGCGGTCTCCTTTTCTCGCCTGTCTCGGCCCTTCGTTCTGTCATGCTCACTTGAATCCATTGGCCTGTACAACCACCAATACCGCTCGATCCATGCGAATGCGCCCCTTGATCTGTCTGAACTCCCCGCTGAGTGCCAAAAGCCCAAGACATGTCAGTTAATCAGCTATCTGCGAAGCCAAGATCTCGTTGTCGCCCTGGTAGACAATGTCCTTGTCTCTATCCAAGTCGAACCGCCTAAGAGCCACGGGAAGCGACGGAAACAGGGTCTCTTGATTGACTCCATTGGTCGAGGAACCACAGTCGATATCACCGCAAAGAAGGCAAAGACTGAAAAGTTGGCTCTCGAGTTCTCCAAGCAGGTTCCTGGAACAATGACGGAGGAGTATCTGGCCAAGCTGCACGCTGAGCTCGACACAGCAGATGGACTTCTCGCAAAGGACGATCTCAGCGGATGGGAAACTCTGTTGCGCAAACAATTCCGCATGGGTGTTAGATCTGTTCCTAACGGCGACAGTAAGGCAGTCAATGCACAGGAGGACAAAGACTCGCAGGAAGTACCCGAGTGGGAATGGCTCTCAGGGCCGTTGTCATATGCCGCCGTCGACCGCCGTTGGGTACTCTACGCGATTGGACGATGCTTTTCTATCACTATGACTACAGGCGAGGAACCTCGGCCAAAGCTACGCCTCAACCTGCCTGACAGTAACGTCACGTCCTACCTAGTTGTTGCCGGGCACCTGACTCTCTCGAACTTGAAGGCAGCATTCCGAGATGAGTTCGACACGGAGGCATTGGACAGCAAGAATCTCGCTAATGACGTGCTTTCGAGCCTGACCGACGCCGACCCGTCAATGACGCTCGTGTTGAACTATCTCCAGGCCACACAACTTGCCGAGCTAGAGCTTCTCGTAGCCATCCGAGCCCTCATGCTGAATCTGGATCTGATCTCCGACCCTAAGAAGCCGGCCGGGGCTAAGCTCTTGAAGAATGAGGCACATGATGGCGCCGAGAACTATGAGATGGACCTCGACGACCTGGAGCGGGACATTGCGATCACGGAATACTATCTCGGAGACGACAGCAGTAGTCGCTCACGGGGACTCACATTAGCCTTTGCCAAGCTCTGGCGGCTCCCGGCCATCACGACGGTAAAGGCTCTGCGGGCCACGTTCAAGACTGAAGACATCCTATCACTCATCTACACACTCAGGGTGGAACTTGTCCGAGGGGCGTGGACATCGCTGTATATCGACCCAACCAGCTTTGATTCTGAGGGTAACGACCCGCCTCCGGACGGTGTGATCACATTGATCTCGGATCTCCTCGGTCGATGCCTCGATGCCGTCGGCGCCGGAGGATGGCTGCTGAACGACGCCATCTCAACCGATAAGTCCGAGACCGGCGACCTGTTGACGGCGCTGAAGCTTGAGGTTACTGCGGCGCTCGAGGGTCTAGAGGAGGCAGTGTATCTGAATGGTGTCGTTGGCGAGGCAGTCCGATTCGGGCTGGCGGCACAGAAGAGTGGTGCAACCCGACAGACATGGAACGCAAACAAGCCGATCCAGATGCACCTGGAGGGTCGAGAGTCTCGACTCTTGCCGTTGGGGCTCAAGACGAAGCAGCTCCCTACCAAGGACAAGGTGGTGTCGGGCGGAGAGGTGGTGCAGCGCAGCATGCGAGAGACTGGCCACCTGATCAGCCAGAAGGTGGAGGCATACTCGCTAGAGAAGCTGACGATCTAAGCCGTGTGGTCAAGAGGGATTGGGCCCGGAGCAACGAAGGTTTACTTTTAAGGCAACCAAGAGAGATGGCACTACGGAGGCTGCCGTTTGATCCCTGGGAAGCACGTTGCAGCGACAGCAGCCGGCGACACCACGGAAGCCACATGGCATGCGGCTGAAAAGCTGCAGCGGGCATCCTTGATGTCGACGGGACTAGCCTCGGCCTTGGCTTATCGCGGAGAGACCATTCGGTGAGCGGATTGGAAGAAGAAAGGCGAGACTAGACTACGCCCAGGGACCGTGGTGAAAAGGAGGCGAGGACGCGGGCCGTGGCAAGACAAAGGAGATCGGCTACACACGGCGCAGGGAAGATGAGGGGTGCGGAATTGACACTGGAACCTAGATTCGAACGGGATCACATGTCGAGGGCAGTTGGGTTTATCTACCAGGAATATGGCTGTTTCTCTTTGTGCGTTATGTTGTGTTGTGTTGATTGTAGATGAAGCTAGTATTTTCAATGGTTGGGGGGCATGTAGATGCATATTGGGAGAAAGAGGCGTATCAAAAGAAAAGACGGCATGTTTGATTCTCACGTCACACCATAGTGGCTCTGTGCAACCCATTTCACCGAAACTGGTTCTCACCGTGACCGAAAGTGCTCAGTCGTGCATCAGGCAGACGATGCATATTCAAAGCATTGGACTGCTTCTTTCGGGAGTTGCGAGGTGAAACACGAAAAGAGACGGAAACATGTTGTGCAGATGTTGGGCTACCCTGAAGCGTTGGATGTGTGGATGGTTGATGACGATGGCGTCTGCCTACCTGTCAGCCCTGTGTCTCCGGTTTACGTGCAGCAACATTGCAGGACTAGTTCGGTCATTGAGTTTGGATTGTGGTGGATGGCATGTGTAACGTACTGGATCTCGCATCGTAGTTGGGTGAGTCACTATCATTATCGATGCTATCGGAGCCCAATGGCTTCAAGTACAGCAGAGCCTCGATCAAAGTGCAAAGGCATGACCACGGCACAGCGGCACAAGTAGCCAAGGATCATCAAAACAAAACCCCAAGATGACGGCTGCCTGCTAAAAAAGCTCTACGTGATATGATGTTGCTCATCTCAGCCCCCCCGTATTATCCCCCATTAAACAAGCACTGCCTGGCATGTCCATCTGCGGGAATCCCTAGCTACAGCGAAGCCGAGCTCCCCGTCCCGTAAGAAGCAAGATAGGCTCGGGAAGTCTGCAGTCTACAGCAAGCCGGGGGGGACGTGTTTCAAGGAATGGATGAGGACGAGTGGAGGGGGGAGTCAGACTGCAGGATGCAGGAGCCAGCAAACACGAAATTCCCTGCATATGGCAGATCGGGCCTTGGTTGTCTGTTGGTGGAGAAGAATGTCTCTCACGAGGACAGTTAAGAGAGGCAAAGTTTATGGGGAGCCCGAAGATGGCGAACCAGTTTTCTAGAAGATGTGGATGACAAATTGGATGTCTGACAGTCGGACTCTACCGATGAAGCCAAGAAAGAAAAAGAAGTAAGAGAACACACAGCCTGGTTTAGGTTCCTTTGATCCAGCCACTGCCCTGGCTGGATGTGACGTTGACGCCAGCAATTGGTGATGAAATGATGGACAGGAGCCGCGAGAGATGAAACCGTTGATCATCTATAGGTATGCTCTATTTTCGGCCCTTGTGTCCGGATAAAAACTAGACCCAGAGACAAAAAAAAACTTGAGTCTTGTTTGCTTCCGATGATCGTCATCTTGTCTTGTTGTTTGGTCGGGCTTGGGTCCTGGACCCGACAACCAAGAACTCCTGGGTCTCCCCTAGCACGACCTCTGCTAGCTTAGCGCGCTAGAAGGGACCTGATGCCCCACGCCAGCGCCCCGTTGCCGAGCGGGTGGCGCAGCACGTCCACAGGGACAGAGAGAAGAAAACGGTTGAAGTTCTTCAGAACCGATCGCGGAAACGAGTAAAGAGAGATCATTCCGATGTAGGAGAGAAGATGGCTGTCAGATTAGCAAAGAGGCTGGGTTTACTGTGGCTTTCTTGCTAAATTGCCTCTGTTTCAGAACGAGGTCAGCCTTGTAGAAGCCATGATGTAAGGCTGTTTATTAGACGGGGGCGGCTACCTACGTCACCGGCCCTCCAACGGGACTTGTACCTTCCCCCCGGATATCGTACCTCCTCGACAAGGGTCTTGTCTTGGACCGGGTTAATACGACACGACACCTGGATTTTACACCGTCGAGACGTGGTATTACCGGGTGAAGCGATGCAATTCGAGTCATTGAGTGAGATCATCTCGAGTACCTGCACCGAGCGACAAACCGACGACACGGGACGGGATCAAGTTGATGTTATTCCGATGGATAGTTATCCCTTTGATTCATCGTCCATGGCACGCCCACCCTCCTTCATGATCCCTCCCTCACCACCACCACCACCACCACCACTCCAACAAATCAACTCCCACCAACCAACAGAGACACGCCTGCACACCCACAAATCAAGTGATAGATCCCTATTGCTCCTACGCCTCTCCCTCGTGCCTACAGCCCGTGCAGTACGTACCGCCCCTACATACGTCTTCTGTGATTCCCCACCACCACCACCACCACCCTTCAAGAACCTGATGAGTACCATCTTTGACTCTTCTTCCCGCCCGACCCCATTCCTCACTGCCCGACTCGACAGCTATCATCCTGGGATATCTACCCCCTTGGCATCCCAGTTCCTAGATCCCCAACCTCCCAGAGAAATATCCGCTCCTTCAGGATTCGACCACTAATACCTGCTCTTCAGCTACTTACTTACACCACCAAGAACCACCTCACTCTTAAAAACACCACACTGCTTCCACCAAGCCTGTAGACGACAAATCTTGGACAATACCTCATTGACTGCCTCAACTACCTAGCCTCATCCTCTCATTTGCTTCTAGACAGCTCCGCTCTCAGCGATCGAGCTCATCTGAGCACCCAAATCACCAGCCATGAGCGGCGGCTCAACCGTCCAGCACATCGACACTGCCGATGCTATCGCTCGTTCCCTCTACCTCCGCGCCAAGCAATCCGGTCTACCCTTCAACGACGTCGCTACCGCCGTCCGTAACCTCCACCTGGCCCTACGGCACTTGCGCACCGAAGCTGGTGACCAGGACTCCCTCCTCAACAATCCTCATGCATCATCATCTTCTCTCTACGCGCGCCAGCTCTCTCCTCTTGTAGAGGATTGCGACTTTACCCTCGCCCAGCTCGAGAGTCTACTCGACAAGTATGGCGATGGACGAGCTGCTATGCCTGAGGAGGAGCGTCTGAGGGACGACAGACTTGCTATTATGAAGTCAAAACTCGTCGGCGACAAAACAAGTGTGGAGATGTTCCTCGATGCTGTACAGCTGCACGCTGAGAATAGGCCGGCAAGGGTTGTTGACGGAAGCCAAGAGGGTTTCGAGGGTATCAAGGACAAGATTGACGAGATTGCAAACAAGCTGTTTCGGAACCGCAGCGAGAATAGCTTCACTGAAGACGACGACGATCTGTGGCGCGAGTTCAAAGAAGAGCTCGAGAAGGAGGGATTCTCCCCCCAAGTGCTACGAAAACACAAGGTCAGTGTTCATCTGCTGAGTCACCTTGAATGTTGGTCACTAATGCCATGTTAGGACGTCCTTCGAGCCTACATCCGAGAGCTCGAGTCTGTCCAGAACCAGTACGGCGGTAACTGTCCCACCGTTAGAGGTCTTCTAGAGCAGGAGGCCAAGTATCAACCAAGCTCTCCCAAGGAACTGGACGGCAACAGCTACGTCGATTACCCGCCTGTCATTGTTAGTGGACGGCGTAGATCGAATAGCGACACCGAGGGGGATCACTCGTCATCTCCTAAGGATTTTGACGACAACGACTCCGACTTTTCTACCGCCCTCGTCTCGACTCGAGATATCATCAGTATGGACAGTCTCAACTCTCGCATGGCTAGTCTGAATGTTCAGCCTGGCCAGCAGTACAGCCTGTCTCCTGGACAGGGGCAGAGATATCTGCCATCCAACAGTGCTGGCTCTCTGCCAGATGTTCCTGAGCTGTCTAGCTCGCCAACTTCATACCACTTTGGGACATCTCCACGATCTATGCCCCCTATGCCCCCTCACATGAACGGAGGGCCAACCTATGGTAGCAGCCCAAGGAGCAGTGCTCCTCGCCTGGCTCCTGACCGTTGGGGTAAAGAAATCCCCCCTGATGCCCAGTGGACCAAGATTAGGAGGACTCTTGTTAGCCCCGAAGTCTTGGAACGGGCTGGTGTGCGATATGAAGCTCGCCCCGAATACGTTGCTATCCTTGGTCGTCTCCCTCGCGAAAAGATTGCTGAATTCGCCCGAGAGAGTGCTCGATGTCGTGCCAGCCGTGCTATGCGCAACCCCCCGCGTCGCAGGCACGACCACCATCAGGACCGCAGAGATTCAAAGAGTAGTCGCGAAGACGACGATAGCGACAGTGATATCTTTGATGAAAGCGACATCTCGGACGATGATGACGATAGAGCGTCTGACAAGGGTACAAAGAGCTACCCCTTCATCGTGAACCCTCCCAGCAGGAGCAAGACGTCTCCGTCAAGCACAACTCTCCCCAAGCCAATCCTCAAGAACAAGAACGAAAACCACGTGCGCTTCGACCCTGAGCCGCACGAGGTAGACGGTCGTAGTCCGCGCTCCCTTAGGGATGAACGAGACCATGGGCGTGACCACCGCCGAGAGCGACGACGTCACAGCCCATCTCGATCATCACGACGTTCGAGGAGACACTCTGACGCTGGAGATCGATACTCTCGCAGTGACAGGCACGGCGACTACTACGACAGTAACGGGAGGAGGTACCATCGGGAGAGAGACAGGAAGAGCTCGAGGAGAGATGAGCGGCCCCAGGGGAGAAAGAAGTGGGGAGAAGCCCTCGGCGCCGTGGGCATTGGCGGCGCGGCAGTGAGTCTGTTGAGCGTTCTCGCCGAAGCAGCATCTTGATTGCGCCATGACGGACTGGCTCCGTTGTAAACAACCATCGCTTGTAGACCCTTTCCTTTCCTTTGTCTTGGCTTTTTTACGAATCAATCTGTCATGTATTTCATCGGTGGGATAATGTACCAAGGGACACTGGATATGGAATACAGAACACGGAACAGGGAAGGAAAATTGGGAAGGCTTTTTATCTTTAATGCGTTTTTGTATAGGATTTGTTTCATGTACGGTATATCACGACCGAGACGATCTAGCCAGCGAGATTGCTGGTGGCTATGTATGAAGTATGAACATGGCGAGATAGATACCCGAGATGAGATGAAACTGGAGGATGGAATTTGTGTTGGATATGATGGGGACCAGCTATGAGTTTATGAATTTGGAAGTTGGTCTTTGTGTGCTTAATCTTGATGTATCTTGTCTTGTACTGAAATTGCAATGTATACACAAACACAAATTTTAACCGCTGGCTATGAACGACGCTTGTGCGATGTGATGCAAAGCGTAACCAAATGACGACTGTCTCTAGATGCGCTGTATTAAGGTCAAATCTAGTTCCCTACGTCATAAGCTCCTTCTCTAGTTTATCCCACCACCCTCTGGCATTCACGTCGGTTGACTCAGGCGCCGGTCCCATGGCCCGGACTCTGGCTATCGGCGTGCGCCTCCACTCGACCACCTTCATCACCGGGACCTGTGGCCACTCGAAATCCGGATCCGATATGTCGAGCTTCCCCTGTTGCCCCAAGGCCTTCACCTCCGGACCACCCCTATCTTGGGGCAGCGTCTTTCGTGCCTTGCGGGACCATGTGAACCGAGGGACTGACATGTCTCGCTTGATGCATACATGGCCCTGCGCTGTGCGGTAGCGCACCTGATCATGGAAGAATTCACTAAACTCTTGGATGATTTCTGGTACGACGACCTGCATGAAGTGCCCGTTGCGCTGCCATTTGCACGCTGATGCACTGCTGAGGAGTTTGTCGAACCAGCTGGTGATGTGGTACCAGACGTGCTCCTTTTGAGTCTCTATCTGGATGCGTCGGTGACTAGGCTGTGAGGATTCCTGGAGGACTTCATCGAAAACAATGTCTTGGTGTTGCTGCTCGAGGTGGCGGTAGTAGGGGACGGCGTAACCTCGAATGAGATCAAGCGCAGGCCGGAATTTACGTTGAACGATGAGAGTCTTGATGTAGACGCTGTAGTCCTCAAAGGTAGGCTCTACATTGTATGGGGCAGAGGTCATGGTCTCCCAGACTTTTTGAATGTCGGAGGGTTTTACGATGGTGGTTGCATAGTTGCCCATCAGTTTGTGCTGATCCTGGAACGGCTTCGATGCGGAAACATATGCCCAGTTGAGCAGACTCGACCACGTTTCGTGAGGGATCTCGATCTTGTGCCACTGGGAGAAGTGGACGAGGAGCTCCTTCGCGGTGGTGATGCGGGCCATGCAACCAAACGACTCGACAATGGCGCTGAGTATCCTCTCAGTGGGCTCTCGAGGGTTACCTTCGCGGAAACTCTTGCCTCCCCTTGCAACCGTCATGCCGTCCTTCTCGGTGAATTTGATACGGAAGCCTCTCAGAGTGACAATTCCCCTTAGATTCGTAATGTTGGCGCCCCTCGCAAACGCTATCATGCTTGTGCACAGGAGCTCCTCGTTGACGAGTGTGCCATACTCCTTTGAGCGTAGCCAGTGTCTCCGATAACCGTGGAAGCTTTTCGATTTACCATACAACGAGCGAGTGTCCTGGGAAGGACGCCGTGGGAGGCGATTGAAAGGTAGCGTGAGATGAGCGTTCAAGCTGTACCTCAACTTCTCCAACCGCTTGACACCACCCTTGGGATAGAAACGTCTTCTCGATTCTCTGAAATTCCGGCGGGCGAGAAAAGCAACTCTTGAGCGATCGAATTGGTAGTAAATGGGATCGATCATGAACCGAGCCTTGACAAACTCGTCCCAGGTTGCCGTGGTGCGCTTATTCTCCAAGCCACTTCTTCCAATGGCACCAAAGAAGTCTGCTGCGGCCACGGGATCTCCAGCAGCACCGGCGCAGCGGATGAATACCTCATAATCAGTGACGAGAAGCTTTCGTTCTGTTTCCTGACAGGCGTCGAACAAGGTCATCGCAGCATCGAGAAGGGCGCGATGGTGATCTCGCACACCAAAGTTGTCGACAAGTTTGCCGAGATTGGTGAATTGGGTATGACCGAGGGAGATGTTGAGGCCATGGGCAACATCGTGCTTGCTATTGTTTGCGACAGGGTCTATCCATCGTAGAATCTCCGAAAGAGTCGCGACAGGAAGATCAGCTAGCTCCTGGAGAGCTCTGGTGGTAACGTTGGCATCGTTGTCTACCAAACTGTCGACCCATTCGTAAAAGTTGGGGAGGATGCGAGTATGATCGTAGCATTGTATAGACCTCAAGAGATGATCCAAAGGCGAAGGATTATCGACACCAGTCTCATCAGGCAGCCAATTGCCCACTCTCCCTGTAAACATCGAGGCCGAGGTCGAAGTCGAATGTGTTGCCAACCATCGTGGTCGGCCCACTACAGCGGGTCGTGCGGGCTCTAGGGACCTTGCCGGTGGTAGTGGGTCACGGGTGGTCCGTAGCGTAGTGAGTGGAGTTTGGGAGAGACGAGGCCCTCGTCGGAGGGAATGTCTCCAGATCATGGCACTCGAATTGGCTTCATGAGAGTTGGAAACTGGTGTGAGAAAGGAAGAGAGAGAAAAAAAAAAGAGGCGCAACTCGATAGGAAGGGATCGGATGCGACATTACATCCCCTCGTGAGGGGGTGTTTTCATTTTGGCTGCCGTGTAACCCAATTGAGAAGGTTCAGACCAGTGCCGTGATGGATAAGTGCATTGTTAGATACTGGATATGTGCATCATGCTCATCGCCTCGGTTGACACATAATGCAAGCAGTTGACCCGAAGATTTTCCCGCCCAGCCAGTTCCACAGTCTTGTTTTCTTGCTGGATTTGGTGGTGCTCATAGCCCTGTCTATCGACCAAGCGCCTCTCCAACTGTCAAACCCTGGACGGCTCGTCTCTCCGAAACCACATCAACTCATCAAACGAGACTCAGACGATAATACCCCGATAACAATCATGGCCGACGTCGGTGAAGAATCCCACCATGTGTCGGAGCCCCTCGACCTCGTCAGGCTCCTGCTCAACGAGGTCGTCTTTGTGAAGCTTCGAGGAGACCGAGAACTCAAGGGAAAGCTGCATGTGAGTATCACACGCCATTCATCTTGATGAAAGAACTCTAATGTGTAAGTTAGGCTTATGATAGTCACTGTAACCTGGTCCTGGGAGAGGTTGAGGAGACAATCTACACAGTCGATGAGGATGATGAGGACGATGAAGTCAAGGTATGTGCAATCTCAACCCTGTTATATCACAGGCCATTACTGACGAATGATTCAGACCATTAGCCGGAAATCTGAAATGCTCTTTGTGAGAGGTGAGTGTAGATTAGTCTCGATGGCCTATTGTCATACTGACTATGGATTAGGTGATAGTGTGGTCCTCATTTCACCAGGAGTTCCTTTCTAGACGGAGATGTAAAGAGATATAACCGTGCATTGCACACCTCTCATTACGCAAACACGGCTCTTGAAAATGGGTTGCAGTCACCTAGGTTGTGCCATAGCATGGCCAAAGTCATGAGCCGGAAGCTTGGCTGCCTGAGAGCAAGTTGTTCAAATTAGGACATAGGGGTGAGACTACATGTTGAAACCCCTCTAAACGACACTCTTATCTGTACCTGGAGGCGAGACAGAGCCAGATACAGAAATCTTGTCTCTTTATAGTTCATTCCGTTCAACTTGACAAGTCGGGTTGAGCTTGAGAGTACAAAAAGAAATCATGAACAACAATGACTGATGTATTTGACTACAATGTGTCTTGTGAATGGTGACTACTGTCCATCTCGCTCAACTCCTGGTCTGCCTGCCCAGGATCCTTCATACCTAGAAAGGCACCTTGGAAGACATGCAACTACCCATTTCATAATTACCCCGATATTTGAATGAGGCTTGAGACATTGAAGCCACCTCAACCTTTCGTCAGAGGGTCTGTGCGCACGGGCACCTACCTACCTACCTAAGCACTCTAAGGTGAGCTCCTTATCGATAAGACGGGCAGGCTGGGGACCCCGGCCACTAAACTCACCTACCTGTGAGTAACTCCCCGCGCACGTTCACATCAACTTAACTTCATCTATGACTCTTCCCAGCACGGGATCTCATCAGTCAGACGGCGAGAAGAGGCGCAGCATTATCAAAACATATTTCTGACTACTTATACTCCGATCTGGACCATAAGAAGTTTCTTGTTCCAGTTCAATCAATGATCACCCGAATACCTTTCACCCTGTGATGTTACGAATCGCATGACCTCATCGTTATCATGTCAACCAAACCGTTGGCGCACGAGAAGCGCAAAGGCGAATCGGTTCGCTCTGGTCTTTTTACATGCTTTTGAAATGAAACATGCTTATTGTTTAATCAGGCGCTGAGCGACTTTGCCGAGTATGTTGAGCAACAGCAGAATCTCCGGTACCCGACCGCTAGAACCGCTACTGGGCCAACTGGCGAGGCCAGTGACGGGAATGAGCACCACGAGGAGCTTGACGAGCTGTTTGATAATCTCGACCTCGCCGACTCTGCCCCTCGAGTTCCCCTGAAGGATATCCTACTTGGATCGAACGAAGAATCTCTGAAGCAGTTGGAAGACCTGGTCGCCGATCGGTTAGAAGAGGGCTTCGGGGAATGTGTGTTCGAAATTGGGTATGAGAACAATGGCGACTCGATGGATCTCACCCTCGACGAATGGAATCAAGCGCTTGAGACACTCCAAGCAGCTGCGAAACGTGTCCGTGCCGACTGCGACTTGCTCCTGACCAAGAATGTTGGTGGTGAAAAGGAGGTCCCCAGTACTGGCGACAAACCTATGAAAGACAAGAGCTGCAGTGGCAAAGTCCTTGTTCGACAAGTACCGGCGACAATAGAGGACGTAATTGAGACGCGGATAGCAGTGGTGGGAAATGGTAAGATGCTCGAGCGGCTTGCCAGGGACCAACCAGTATTAACACATTGCAGTCGACGCGGGCAAGAGCTCCATGCTTGGTGTGTTGGTTAAGGGGGACCTTGATGATGGTCGAGGGAAGGCTCGAGTAAATTTGTTCCGACACAAGCACGAGATTGAGACAGGTCGAACCAGCTCTGTAGGGATGGAAATCATGGGCTTCGATACTGTTGGACAGGTTGTCACCTCTGACATCCCTGGACGTGAGTATTGGATGGTTGATGCATATATGATGGCAGCTCTCCTAACAATTATCTATAGGAAAACTCTCGTGGGAAGAGATCGGAAAGCGAAGCGCCAAGGTTATCACTTTTACCGATTTGGCGGGCCACGAGCGATACCTCCGAACTACGGTTTTCGGACTTCTTTCGAGCAGCCCTAATTATTGTCTGCTTATGGTTGCAGCCAATAATGGCCTCATCGGAATGAGCAAAGAGCATCTAGGAATTGCTCTGGCTCTTAATGTCCCTGTCATGGTGGTTGTCACCAAGATCGACATTTGCCCGCCCAACATTCTGGAGCAGACAATAACGCAGATCACCAAGATCATGAAGAGTCCCGGAGCACGCAAGATCCCGACCTTTATCAAGACTCGTGAGGAGTGCATAAACACGGCAACTCAGTTCGTCAGCCAACGGATATGCCCCGTGTTCTTGGTGTCCAACGTGACAGGAGAGAATCTCGATCTTGTCAGGACTTTCTTGAATATCCTGCCCCACCATGGACGATACAACTCGGAGGCACCGTTTGAGTTCCATATCAATGACACGTTCTCAGTGCCTTTCACTGGTACAGTGGTTTCGGGTATTATCAAGTCTGGGGTGATCCACGAGGGAGATAATGTCCTCATTGGACCTGACTCTTTGGGTCAGTTCACGCCGACTGCTATCCGTTCTATTGAGCGCAAGAGGATAAGAGTCCCTGCTGCATCGGCAGGCCAGTCGGCTTCTTTCGCTCTCAAGAAGGTCAAACGTAAGGATGTGAGGAAGGGGATGGTTGTGCTTCCCAAGATTGAGGGTCAGCCTATGCCTAAGGTGCACCGAGAGTTCATTGCAGAAGGTGAGTATCTGGATTGTCCTTCTGTGTTATAACCTCTAACATTGTTAGTGCTCATTCTCTCTCACGCTACAACCATCAAGACCAAGTATCAGGCCATGCTTCACGTCGGCCCTGTCTCCCAAACGTGTGCCATCATCGACATTGATCGCGAGCTCATTCGAACTGGTGACCGCGCAACAGTCGCGTTCCGCTTCGTTCAACGTCCAGAGTACCTCGCGCCAGGGGACAGACTCTTGTTCCGTGAAGGCCGTACCAAGGGCTTGGGCATTGTGAAGTCAGTTGGATACGACCCTGAGCACCCTTTGATGTCGAGCAAGAATGATGAAGAGAAGAAGAGTGAACCAGTCAGTGCTGAAGTCAGCGTCGGCGCCTAATTGTGGATTGTCTGTAGGAGTCAGTGATGGCCATGACGATGACATGAAAGACGGATAAGGGAGGCGTTTTGGGTTCAGGATTATTGTCTCGGGTGTATTTTATGGAAGTGATGCAAGGCTTGACTCTCTCTTATTGTATTAGTTCGTTACATGTTTGGTTTCCTATTACGCCTTCATCCACATACTTGACCGTACTCCCTCTCTCAACGTTGTAATATCCCCTGAATTCATAGCCCCTCCATTCTTGAAGGAGTACCCAAAAACTCTTTTAGGAAACTGCACAAGCTCCGAAATACCCGGTACATCCATACAATACCTCTCAACATAAATACAAATAGCCTGCCCTTCAACCAAAGACCTCCTCTGCATATACCACGAACTATGCGCCGCAGCCTTGGCATACCACCAAGCAAGCAAAACCATAGCCCTCGGATCCTTATCCTCAAGAAGCTGCTTATACCTCGGATCCAACTGCGTTAAGAAGCCTAGGAATTGAACCACGCTGTTTTCGTTGATCTTTTGTGGGAGGAGCTGTGCTAGAAGTGAAGCGGCTACATGGTAGGGATTTGATACAGGGGTAGAAGTTGGGGTTAGGTTGAATGTTGTGTAGAATGTAGGTGGGAGGGCATCTGGGGGAATGGATTTTGCACCGTTGGGCATTTCGTTCTTGTGGAGGAGGAGTTCATGGTATATACTCTCCTCTCTCGTAGGATCAGCAAGAGCCCAAGCAACTTTTTTCCCTTCGCTCATTTTTAACCAGTCGAGGTCTAAAATGTCTGGAACTTTAAGCGGCCATACACCTTCGACGTCTTGGACATCTACTAGAGCTAGTGCTGATGCCCCAAGAAGTACGGAAGATGTCCATAGTGCATCCCGCTCCGAGCTGGGTAGTTGTGAGAGGTCCGGGGTAGAGTGAGCTGCTAGGAGACGTTGCTGGAAGAGGACCGTTGCTTGGTACCAGTGAAAGGCTAGTGCTGTACGGTGTGAAGGTGGTTGTTTGGGGTTGATGTGACTATCATGAAGAAGAGCAAAAGCGATAAAAGCATGAATAAGAAACGGATGCTAACATCAGTCAGTATTTAACCCTCTCTCTTTTCATAGATTAAATCTCACCTTGGAAGCCAACTTGACCGCCCTCTCAGAATAAAGATGCCTAGTCCTCTCAGTCCCAATAGTAAAAACAGTCCTCAACCTAAACCTCTCCAAAGCCGCCATCTCAGCATCTCCAAGAATAATCTCCCCAACAGCGCCTCTCGTCGGCTGCGCAATCGGGACCTTGAGTCCAGGTAATGGAACCTTGAGACCTGGGTCGACGACAGAAAAGACGGGGCCGGCATTGTAGTGGTGGAGACTAGTTGAGGAAGAGGAGGAGGTTTGGGTGAAAGAGCAGATGAAGCCTGAGGATATGCAGCGTTTGCAAGAAGGTTTTGACTCGTCGCACTGGAAATTGTTAGTATGGTGTATGTGTTTTGTCAGAGTGAGATAAATACCTTGACGCTACGAAGCTTGCAGTTGCTGCATCCAAGACGAGACTTCCGATGAGCCTTCCTCTGTCTCACGGGCGTTGTCTTCTTGTTCGTCTCGCCAGCTACAACCATGATGTCGGAACTTTCGGCAATGCCTCGGTAATCAATATGACGATAGTTAAATGTTGATGAATAAAGAACCGATTGATTAGATTAGATATTGGAATATTCTTGACAGGGTAGATGCCTGAATCAATGAGAACTCGAGAATAGTTGGAGTGAATGAAGTTGGTAGGTTGAATGGAATGAGGCTCTTTACCCCCGATTAACTCCATACCCCCGAGAAAACTCTTGGCCAATTACTGTGACATCATTTATCCATGCCACACTCAGCCCTACGACTATGCAAACCGTAGATTTTATGAATCCCTACAAAACTCGTTATTAACATGTCTCACATCGACATCAGACAAAAAGGCCACGAATCTAGAACATCTCAAAATAATCCTCTTCTCATCAAAGCATGACCATCTTTCGTTTTGTCCTCACCGCATCCCCCTAGACCCTATATATCCCTGCCACTACCCACAATCCTACACGGCCCTCTGATGGTCCACACGTTCCACCGCGTAAATGACCCCGTGAACAGATATTAATACATTCTGTATTACTCTGCCTGTCCCTGCTCGGACCTCGTTCATGCATCACCTGGCGTTGAAACGCGCTGACCTAGACTCAAGACATTCGTTACTCGAGACATTCAAAGTATCACAGAAACGGTTCGGAAACTCATTCAAAAAACAGTCCGAATGGGACGACAATATATAATAGTGTAATATAGGAGACGATGTGGTATCGATACGTGGGTTGCCTCTCTTGAATGCATCATAACCCTGTCCTGTCCATTCCATTCCATTCCGTTCCGTTCCCCCTCCAATCATTCATTCAGGTATATGCTCTCCGTGGAATCTCTGGTAAATGACTTGCTTGCCAACCTTCCGTCTTTTATAAACGCCGCCAAAACCAGTTGACCCATACATCTCATCCCAACCGATGCTTGATGTAGCAAACATATATGCTTGATGATACAATACTTGACAAAGAAAAAAAAGGAATTAGAGACGTGAATATCGTAAACGTAAACGTCAGTGTATGGTATAGTAGTTGTGGCACACACGCAGACTAGCTTCGTGCTCTTGTTGCCACGTCGGACAGCTCTCCATATCATATCCAAACGCAGGCGGCCAGCGCTCTTCACACTGCCCGTCCAGCTCGGTTGCGGAGAGCTGACATATCGAGATTGATTGGTGGCCTAGAAATCTCCAGGCTACGGCTTGGCATCCTCCTACCTCCGGGGGTACGGGGGTTAGCCACATTGACGCGCCCAGTGCGGTCAAGGATCCGTGGGGGCGAGTCATCAGGATCCGACTCAGAATCATCGTCGGGTCCATCGTAACCAGCATCTGCCAATCTGGCAAAGTAATCGGCTAGACCATCAACACTAGGAGTTCCAACCACAACATCGTACTGAGGGGGAGGCGTCATGGTCGGTTCCGGGCGCTCCGAGACAAGTTCGGCTGCGGGAGGTGGTGCGACGTCATCTTCGAAAGCGGGAGGGTTGAAGCTTGGAACTCGGAGAAGATGGATCGGCCGAGGTTCCTGCTGACCGCCAACCGAATGGGCCAAATGAGCCGCCTGCGGTGGTGCAGGAAGGTTTTCGCTGCTGGCGTTGACTCCAGGAAGTGTGCCCGTAGACGAGTTAGGCGAAGCATCTGTCGGCATGGTGAAGGCGTCGGGACATCCGCAAGTGGACTGATACGTCGCACCATTGCAGTTCGCTCCTGAGTAGGCTGGGAGGTTCGTGTTGGCATGGGTAGCTCGGCAGTTGAGCACAGTAAAGGGAGAGTCAATGCTGATCTCAAAGTGCCGGCGCTTTGTGCCAGTGGGATCCTCAGGGTCGAGGCGGCTGATGCGCATCACAACCTGCAACAGTCAGCAGATATTCTAGAAAGAATCAGTTATAAATCTTACCTTGATCCAGTGGAAGACATTGACATTCTTCCAGCTGCAGTCAGGGTGGAGTCGCAGTTCCTTGTTCTTTGCCATCATCTCGCAAGTCGGAATCTGGACGTTGGCCTCGATCTCAGTCGAACCCCAGAAAGTCTCCAGTCCCAGATCAATATCGCCAAGGAGGTTAGCCGTGGGTTCGGGGAGTGGCGCAGCAGTGGTCTGTCGTCGAGCGGCATCCAGTGTTCGTCTTCGGGCCGCGGCCTCGCGGGCCTGTCGTCTCTGCTCGGGGGTGAGTTCACCGCCTCGAAGCGTTCGGATCTCGGAGGAAGCATAGGACGACTCGAGCGGCTTGCCAGCAGACTTCTCAAGGAGAAGGATCTTGCGGCCAGGGTCCTTTCGAGTAACGCGCTTATCACTAGTCCAGTACTCAATCGACTCGGTCACATACACCTTGAGCTTGTGCACCTGGACCTTGGCCAGAGGCGTAAGCTTGAAGGCGATGGGGATTTTGCTTCCAATTGGAAAACTCTTGCCCGAAATGACAATATCGTAGTGGAGCTGATCTTCCCATTGTCGGCTGATAGAAATGGGCTCTGACATTTCGAGAGAGAGCTGATCGGGTACTCGAACAATCGAAACCTCCTTAGTGCCGTGAAGGTTAGGCTTGAAGGCGCCGGCTCGGTCAACGGTGGCTTGAAGTTCCCATTTGACGGATCCATACTGCAGCTTGGTCGTTTCCAGCTGGTGGTGGTCGATGGGGAGTTCAAACGAGTAGTCGTAAACACCAGGGTAAAAGACCCTGTAGCCCTTGACCTGAGTGGCCGAGGCAATTGGGCTGTCGCCCTTGTTAAAGCTTCGCGATTGAACGCTCTGCAGCGACAGGCGCTTCATCTCCTTGGCTGTCAGGTTATTGCGATGCGGCGAAAGCGAATTCGAAGGGCTAGGTCGGGCCAGATTTGTAGAGCTGCCATTGGGCGATGCGTTCTTGAGCTTGTAGGTGCATTGATTGCCATAGTCGGATTCCCAGCCGTCATTCATGGCATTGAAAAATGTGAGGACCTGAGTGCGCAGGCTCTCCTCCTCGTAGACGTCCTGCTTCAGTGGCGGGATGCCTTCGGGCCATTCGGTGCGGGCGCGGCCGAGAAGCTTAAGCTGAACGGCCTTGATCTTGACGTTCTTCGTAACGCGCAATTGAAGCCTGCCTCGCAGCAGAGCGGTGCCACCTTGAGAGTCGCGATGGCCGTGGCCGTCATGATCGAAGCCCGAGAGGAAAATGTTTTGTTCGGCGAGGAGAATTGAGCATGACACGCCACTGCCGGAAGCGACGGGTTTCGGGACCTCGGCGACGCAAGAGGTGACGGCAGATTTTGAAGATCGTACAGACATGAAACTGCTTCTGTTGGGATTAGAGGCGGCCATGTTCATGTTGTGCGAACCCGTCAATGACGGATTAGAGACACGGGCGGCGGCCATTGTTCCGTGTGGATTTGAGTCAGTCGAGTTGATGGGTGTTGAAGTGATTGTGGAGGTAGAGATTAAATCATGTGCCGGGAAGCCGGGGCGTATGTCGTCATATGCTGGCGGGGACTGTGTGGGTGTGGTGGAAGCGGCCCTGGTCGCACCTGCCCCAGCGGGACCTGCTCCAATAAAAGACTGGCAAGTCAGGTCCGACCTGCAAGACTGGGCAATTGCGCGTCCAGTATTGGCAGTTGCAGTGGAAGTGGCAGTGGAAGTGGCAGTGACAACACAGGCCCCGTCGGCGCTTTCCCGAGTCGTCGTGCGATCAGCAGAAAACGCTGCTGGCTCGGCTCTTATACGACCCGAAGTGGCACAAGAATTTGAATAAGCAGGGTTAATCGCTTCAGAGGGGCCTGATAGAGAAAGCGAACTCAAAAGCTTATCCCTGCGACGCGCTGCTGCACGAGACTTAAAGCTCCTCCTCTTTTTCGTATTGACACTACTGCCACTGGAACAATCCTGGACGGCGTCGCTGAAAGAGTTGCTGGGCGAGGGCTGCAGTGATGGCGCACGCCGAGGCGCTGGAGGCGGCGGGGGAGTGTCAGGCCGGTTCCCTGGTCGCAACTCTCGAGGCACGTAGCCCGAGGGATAGCTAATAATGTGAATGGCCTGGGGTCGAGACCGCCGGGGACCGATCAACGGTGCTGGGAAACGCGCAACCGACAGCGAAGAAGGTTTCTTGCTGAGGCGCGGGCGGTAGTAAACGTTATCGTAAGACGTGACCCAGTTGGAGCGTCGCTGCTGGGTTTCGGGAGCTGTTGTTGTCATTGTCAATGGCTGTGCTTGGGTGACGACGACGGCTAATAAGCCAAGAGGATATGATGGTGCCCAGCCAGCGAGCAAGCCTTGGGAAGTGACGCAAGCAAGAAGAGGCTGAGTGATGGGAGAGCAAGGGAGATAATGTTTAAAGCGACAGAGTTTACTGGGATGCTTAAGAGCAAGCAGCAAGCAGGTGGGTAAACACTTGTATGTATATGGCTTCGAGCCAGACAGTAAAAGATTGGGGCGTCTGTATGAATATCGCGCGTGAGGGAGGGCAAGGCGTGGCTTATAACAAACAACAAGAGTCAAGGCGGTTGAATGTGTGAGCGGGACCTCGGTCTAATAGAAGGAGGAGGACGCCATGATAGAGACCAAAACAGACCAAGAAAGGGCTGGGATGGGGATGGGATGGGGGAGGGGCCCTGGGACGCACGCACTGCACACCCGACAAGGCAAGACAAAAAAAGAAGACGGTGTGTGCGCGTGCGGCGTGCGTGCAAGTCAGTGCAGTGCGAGCGAGTGGCAGCGGTGATGGGAATGGATCCTGGCATCAAAGCACAGGACAGCAACGGTGCTTTTCTTATGCGCTGGCATGGCAAAAGTTGGGGCTGAGAGGTGAGGGTATCCATACAAACCGGCGCCGAACAAGCCAAACACCAAGCAGAGCCAGGCGATGGGCAGCAACACCAAGGCCGGGGTGCCAGGGGGGGTCACGCCTTGAATTGGCGGGCGGTTGGCGGGGTGGGGATGGATGCGGGCAAACAAGGGTGGAGAGCAGGGCAGAGGGATGGAGACTAGGGAAGAAGAAGACAGGGGTTGGAGACGTTGTGATGCTGCTTGCTTGCTTGCTTGTCTGTATGTACGGGCGAGTGAAAGTGTGAAAGAAGGAGTGGCGGTGATGGTGGAGAGTAGCTTTTACATCATGAGGCGGGTATGATGAGGCCGGGAAGGGATATGATGTTCTGTTCTGAGACGACGTGACATATTTGGCTTGATTTTTTTTCGTCTCTTCCGCCTTAAGCCATTAGGCCATGGGAGTAGAGATCGCCAAGGTGCAGTGCCGTATGCGAGATTTGCAAGAGATTGATGAACATTTTTCATGTGTATCCGTACATTCACTTGAACGGTGGGAGTGCATGACCAAGGGAAGGGGGGCGTGTGACATGAACGAGAAAGACACCATCCAAACAGAGGAATGGCCATTGAACAACTCCAAACCTGCTGCTGGTGTTGAAAGGAAAGCCAAACAATGAAACTATACGTACCGGCTACTATAATGTGGAAAATCCGAAACGGCTTCGTTGGACAAGAGAGAGCAGGGCTAGTGGAGCTCTGGCCTCTCTTGTTCGCTGACTGGCGGTGATGATCCTGGTCGATTTGGTTGCTCTCCCGTGGTCCTCGAGAATTTATTTGAGGTTGATGTTACCCAGCCTCAGCTCAGCTTAGATGAAATGGTAAGCTCCAGGGCGCGTAACGACGGCGGCAGAGACGGAGGATTGGTCCGGCGGGGATTTGAGAAAAGAAAGTAACGAAAATTCAATATAATCTGGACGGTCCAGAGATTTGAGAGACAAGGACCTCCTCAGGTGAGCGATTCGCGTGTCCAATTAAGCACGGTTCGCTGAGGCTGCTGGGCTGAAGTCTGAGACCGGCGACAGCGAAGGACTAGGGTGTGAGACCTTGGGTTCTTTTTCTTCTTCTTCAAAAAGCTCGGAGCAAAAGTCTAGATGAGGTAGACTATGGGACGAGGGTGAAAAGAAGGAGAATAAGGATACGAGACGAGAACAGGACGACGCAAATGTAAGACGATGGTCGATCAGGGAATGAATCCGGTATGTTTGACCTATCAGGGAGAGAGGATGTGTTCCCAGACCAGGATTTTTTGGCGGCGCTCAAACAAAACAAGCCGATGATGTAGTAATGTTCCAGAAACTGGATATGATGAATCTGAAGAAAGGAAAAAAAGGAAGAAGAGACAATTGACGAGCTAGATATTTCATTCCAACCTTTACTCGACTTGCGGCGCATAATATCTTACCCTTTCTCATCCGACTAATCCGTGAGAGGCAATTCCATTCGGCATCAGAAGCCAACAAAAAAGCCCCAGTAAAAAAAAAAAGCTTCTTCAATGCTCTCTGTGGTTTGTACTGTACACACAAAGCAAAACGGCCATCAATGGGCATCTCTCGGTGACGCGGCACAAGGGTCGGGCCTCGAATGGACCCCACAAGGCCCCAAACCCGGAAAATGGGGATGTGCTACGTAATTGGGGGAGAGAGAACGACCATCTTGCCGCCGCAACCACAGAGAGAAGATGACCCTTTCAAACAGGGTTTACAAGATGTTGCCAAGGGGTTCTTCCGGTTGGCGGCCGTGCCGGTCCCGAGACGAACAACACAAAGGAATACAGTACAAAGAAAAAAGAGAACCTCTCAACCGAGTGGAAGATCCGGATGAGCTGGGAGGATCCATCCATCTTCCGGGGACGGCGAAGGGGGATGACATGACGGAAGGTCGGCATACGATAACTTGTGTGTGTGTGTGTGGAATCATCAACAAAATCCATCACCTCCAAGGTTATTCCCGAACGCCTCATCTGACGGGAATGGCCATTGCTCGTCAGGTACAGCGTTGCACGTTTATTTTATTTTTTTCTCTTCTCGCCCGCCTCGCTCTGATGCGGCGGTGTGTGTCGTGCAGTATGTGAGCCTCGTGAAGAATTTCCCTTTCCCTCTCGGGCGATTCCCGCTGTAGCAAGGATAGGGCATCTTGTGAAAGAAAATGGTCTGGGATCCATCACGGGGTCCAGTCAAGTGCATCTTCAAGTGGAGGGGGCGATAAAGGGTCTCGTCCTGAGGCTGAGAGCGGTCTTTTTTTTTCTTTGACCTCGTGAATGAATGCCGAGCTTCATCCATAAATCCCGACGGCGTAAAGGTGAACTATTCTCCAAGAGTTGAAGTGTATCGCTCGCCTCGTTCAAGGCTAAAGCGGATCTTGGGTGCCGTTCGTGCATGAATTCAATGCCAGATCCCGAGCCTCAACTTTGCTCATCGAACCGGTTCAACTGAAGAACAAACTCGCCTCTATACCTGCTACATCTCGTCTCAGTATGGGACACCCCAACCTCAGACCAAAAAAGATCGGGGGTTGCAGTCATCCGATGAAGATCCCCAGCACTGATCTGAGCCTCCAACCCTCTACAACCAGGGATCGTAGCAAAAATAAACGACGACGGCCCGGCAGTCTTTTCAGGGAAAGCCAGCCAGGCCCGCCCTTGTTTCAGCGCGCCGTCATCAGTTTTGTGTCAAATTTCCCGGTTGGAAGGATATTCCCATGGCTCGTGCAGCCCAAGGGGCCCCCTCCAATGGTGAAGCACTGGTTTCCGTCAGGAACTTGGTTTCTACTCGAATCACCCATAGAGATTGGGTCCAATATTCGTTAGTGATCATCATGTCATCTAGCCAGCACTCGAATCTGCGGCCGTGAACCACTTCTCCCTGGGAGATTGGCGCTGCCAACTCAGCGCTGATCGTCGTCGACGGTCTCCAACTCTAATTCCCCTTGTCTCTTTTGAACCAAGGCATCAATGGATTCTACCCAAGCCCAGCCTCATTCAGGGTCTCAAAAAAGTAAACAACTGAAGTGATGAATATCAACAGTACGCGGCTTACGTCGTCCAGGCAGCGGGTTGTGGTCATCTTGCTTGAGGCTCGAGGCATCTCCCCTGCATCAAGCCATCGATCTGGTGGCGATAAAAAAAGAAAGGACAAGTTAATTGATTGCGTTTACGGTTGCTGGGGAGAGTCATCGTCAAAGAGGTCAGTGCTTCCCGTTCCGTCCGTCCGTCTATCGATGGAAGCTTCTGAAGAAGCCAGCCCGTCCTTCTAGTGTAGCCCTTTCCCCAGCATCCTCAATCTCTCACGCGTTTCAATCTCCCTTTTTCCTTTCCCTTCGGTCATGACCGTGATTGAGCGTGGGTCTACGGCCTCGATCGTCATGACCGGGGACCCCGGCCAGTCTTTTTTGAAGAAACAGGGGTGGGGTCAAGGATCAGCGTCCTGTGAGGTCATTTTTCTCTCAGAGGCCCGATCGAGGGTTTTGTTTGACGTTTGTCTCTACCTAGCCCTGCGAGGTGGGTTTTTTCTGCAAATGGATGCTTGCTTTACTAAGCGCTGTGAAGCGTATTCAAGCTTTGTGTAAACGCCATTATCGCGGTAGTGCAAGCCTGAGATGAATTAATTGTGCGCTTTGTTGTGAGGCTTTCTATTGTTTTTACTTTTTGATGAATCCATAAATGGTGAGCCATTCGGCGCACAAACAATAACACAATCGCTCGGACCCTTTGTAACTGTTCCTTTCTCGCGATCAACCCGTATTGCATCATCAAACATCCGGGGAAATGCATCTCCATTACGTCCTTGACAACTCATTCGTCAGTCATTCAATGCATTGGGGATCATTCTAGGATGTCATCTCGAAAAACACCTGTGCGTATTCTTGACCTCTGGGAGCACGGTTTGGAGCTTCTCGTCAACACACGCGCTGATGGCCTCAAATGAATAAGCAGCGTATCCGTACCTAGCTTGAGGCCGATTCAAAGTTTCGTCTCCCCGGAACCGCCGCGATTGGATAAACTCAACCGGCACTCTGCAGTGTTGCATATGCCAGACTCGATTTGTCAATGCGACTAACACAAATGGCTGTCACGGGCCGATGCAAGCTCTCCAGCTCTTTGACCTGCTGCTGCTGCTGTCTCTCATCAGCATGTTTCAGGCGCAGTTGGAGTCATCTCAGCTGATTTTTCCCATTTCCTTTGTTTACTCCAACCGATGGATGACCCAAAGCGTGCGTATCTATGCATGACAGAGTAGTAGTCTCGCCCCAATGTAGAGGAACCTTTTGGAGGCGTTCCTTCGAACTCCTACCAACAAGTCAACAGGTGTTAAGTATCAGGCGATTCCGTAGACCCTGCTGACGAAGATAGCGCTACCCTCTACGCGTTATTGGACTGACCAAGTTCCCTTTGGGAGCTGATCGCAGAACCCTTGACCATCCCCCATCACAGGCCCCCTTGTTTTTTAACCTAGTCGGCCACTAGACCGGCAGCCGGTTCATTCAAGCATCGACCCCATGATGCATCACCTACGTAGCACCCGAGGAATCAATCTCGTTGAGATTTTTTTCTTCCAAAAGGGCATCGGTCAAGGGTTAAGAAGAGGTATAGCTTGCGGTATTTGTCAAGGGTTGAGACTCCGCGCGACCACCTTCTCGTGACCGTTTTTTGTGATAACCGAGGACATGCATTGTCTAGCTCCCCCGCATTTCATTCTTTATGCCTCTTCATTTTTTGCGGGGGAAGATGCTACATCACCAACAACTTCCTCTTTTAAACCCGCGCAGCGTCCGTTGGTTGCATGCCAAGTCTCCTCGGAAGTGCCAAGATGAATAACCCCCCTCGTGAGATATTTAAACGACAATGGCGCAGCACTTGACGACAGCCACGGGAGGGGAACAGTCATCCTTCACTTGGGAGTTCGGCGGCAAAAACGGATCTTCATGAGCGGTGTGGCAAGTGTCTAGTTCCCGCCCGGGGGTACCTATGGTCGTGGAATGTCATTGATAGTCAGGCTTGACATGGAATCGCGAATAGCGCGAGGTTACTGAATCAATCACAGAATTCAGGGGATTACAAATTTGGATACCGCTGTTTCTGACTGAATCGTTCAGACTGACGCGAGTCGAGGTAATTCGGCCCATTCAGTGGCAACTGTTTGACGCTTAAACAAAGCACTATTAATACCTCTCACCGGATGGCTTGCTCCCCGTTAATAATCCCAGCCAAGAAGGACCGAAAACAAAGGAAAGCTAATTCATAGAAACACTCTCTCATGTCAGCCTGATCACAGTCTAGCTAAACGATGGTCAGAGTTAAGGCCGTAATGTCTAACTCACGGACGGCTCTGGCGGTTCGGTCAGGCACTTGTCGGTCTAGACCTTTTTAGCCCGCTATTCACAATTGCCGATGCAACATCATCTTTACCGCCGCAATGTTTGAATTCGTTGAGTGTTTGTCTACCTACCCTACACCGTCCGGGCCGATCGGTGACGGATCCGGGTCTATCGGTCCACTCTTCCGTATCTTCCGGGATATCCGCCGGAGGGATGCCGGGCGATCAGAACATTACATGGTGATGGGCTGTTTAGCTTTTTTTTTTTTTTTTTTTTTTTTTTTGGAGAAATTAGGTTCAAGGAATCTCTCTTGCGTCGTCAATTACTATCTGATCCCGTTGGCAAGTAATGTACCACTCTGGTTGACTGAGCCTATTGCATGAGTAAAAACTCAAGTAGACTCCTTGCTCTGGGCCTCCTCCTCTTTTTTGAACTCCGCTAGAATGACATGGAGGCTACGCAAATGAGAATCGACCTCGTTTAGAAATATATCTGCGGCCCCCAGTATATATTTGTCGACCGCACAACGAGCAGCATAAACATTGTTTACTAAAGACTACTCGTCAGCACAAGTCTCGCCGGAAGCCTCTGAACTTGAAGGGGGGGCATACTCGAGTTGAGAAGGGAACCGATTTCCCAAAGATGCTTCCTCACCTGCTTCCCACCGTCGGGGGCTGCTGCGTTATAGCGATCAGGGTCCTCTACCCACTTGCGAAACTGCTCACAGAGGTTGTGGACGTCGTATCTTGAGACCTGAGAGTGCACACGGGGCGTGGGGAAGTGCTGCTCGAGCTCGCCAAAGGCTCCGGTGAGGATACCGATCATCTCGATAATGGACTTGCCCTTGTAGAGGTCATAATCGGGGGTCCACATGTCAGACATTGTGGCTAGTTTGTGTTTCTTGTGTTAAGAGACTGTTGTGTGAAACTTGCTGTGCTGTAGAGCTTGTGTCTGACGTCTGCTGTATAGAGGAGATACAATATTTACTTCTTATTCTTGTGCATACATTCCATGTCTCTTTCTTATGGTATTGCCATCGACAACAAACTGGTGATTTACTGTTTGTGTCGAGTTGGCATTCACGGAGTTTGGGATAAGGTCAATGACTAGGTGTTTGAATGTGAGAGTGATGAGGCCTCACAAGCGAACGACTGGTCGGTGATAAGCCCACCACCTTGTGAGAAGTTGTGGGCGAACGTTGCGTCGAGCGGCATTGGCTCTATCTTGGCCTCGTGGCTCGTCTGCAGCGGTTGGACTTTCTGTATTATACACATGGAGTATCGAACATATGGCAGAAGCTAGCCACTATAGCGGTGCCCCTGATGTTTAGTTTTGAACAAACAAGTGATCACATAAAAAGGCAAAGCTGCAAGAGTTTGAACTAGAGTATGGAGTAGTGCTCATTTAATTTCGTTATCTACATCGTCCTCCGACCCATGTAGCAAAACCTCTGCACTTTCAAACTGCTTTTTATCTCCTCGCACACAACGACTGAAACCTCTAGGGCCCCTGGACCCCAGAGGTAACGCTCTCTACACACTTTAAAGCGTCCAAGGCCTGTGCAGTAAACAAAGCCAACACTGCCTTCTTATCCTGGTCGAGGGTCTCATTGAGAAGCAGATCAACTAAGGAAACAATTGTTAACCCTGATAATGTTCACGAATAGCCATGGACTTACTGCTCTCAAGAAGTCTCTTGACGTTCAGAAGCGAATACGACAGCCTACCGTACGCCTGGGGATGGGATGTGCGCCAGTGCTCCGGAGACTTGGGGGAGGAGTCGGCATCGCGGTTGGCGTCGTTGGTAGCCATCCATATGACGAACCGCGATTCTTGTACAGCGATCATGTCCTTGAGATCTTGGCCGTTCAAATCTATCCCTGCCGTTTTGAGGGCGAGCTTGCTGAATGCCTTTCTGATTTCGTCGACGACGAAGGGGATGCCTTCCAGGCGTCCTGTACTCTGAGCGGATTCGGATGTCATGTTGGGGAGGGGTGGCTGCGAGATGGTTCTGTAGAGTAAGTTGGGTAAATAGGTTGGGAATGTCGTGGGAGGATATCAAGAGTGTAGAAATTGGATGGTAGATGGAGTACGGAGACTGGGAGAAATGTAGTAGAGCTATGTAGGGGTTATATATCTACAACTTGACGAGGATTAATTGTCACTGGAGACATTGCTACCATGCTCTGAATCTTTGCGAACGAGACGCGTAAGAACACTTGGTTGATGCCGTGGGCGGGTTCTACACCTTGTTGCAGAGCGGTGATAACGTCTTCTTATAACTGTGTGGTCAGATGAGGGTCTGGAACGACATTCAACCTTGAACTTCAACAGCGAAAGTGATCCCCAATGATCCTCAGGGTTAGTAGCCTGTCCCAGAAAAAAGACCACAAAGGGAATGAATATTATACTTGAAGCAGGTCTTGCCATGTTGCAACTGCTTGGTTGTCTCGCCTCGCATTTCCGATCTACCGACGCTTCCAGGCCTTGCTAGGCTCTTGTGTACAGCTTCTAGTAAAGCCCCATTCCATCACGTTCACAGCCAGTGATGTTGTCTCCCATCTGCCCTCACGCCTCCCAGGGTGGTGATTTGCCTCGCTCCGTCAACTCGCGAAGAGTCGTCACAGTCTTGGAACACTGATCCATCAAAGCCAGCAAGTCCTTCAACCTATCAGGGTTCTCGGCAGTTCCTCTGTAAAGGTCCACAACTAAAGACGAAAAGTCAGCCAGAAACACCGTCTCCGAGAGAGCCACTCACTGCGCTTAAGAGCCTCGCATAGATCCATTGTACCCTCCGTGAACTTGCTATAGATATCCGGACGATCGTAATACTGATACGACAGCGAACCAGGGAGTGAAGATTCAAGAGCGGCACCGGACGTTTCGACCCAGTCGAGGAACTCTTTCTGGTAGGTTCTCAGCTGCGACATTCGAGGCCATCCGTCCGTGTGGCCGCGATCGAGCGCTAGGGCGAGGATCATGTTGTAGGTGATTGTAACTTCTTCGACCGTGCTGGCGAGGCTCTTTCGGCCTGCGACTTGTTCGCTGACCATGATTGTGGTGTTGGAGGGGATGACCTTTGATGCGGGTGCGGAGGAGAGAAGATGTTTAGGTTGGGTTGAGAGGGGAATTTATTGAGTGGATGGGGATACCGTGTTACGGTTACCGGGTATGTAAACGGATTTTTCACTGCGAGGGCTTTTGCATAGAATAAGGAGTGTGATTCACTGCCTAAAGCGAAAAAGAGGAGGGTTCTAGAAGGAAAAAACCCCTGCTTCATCTGGCTGTCACCTCCAGCTCGTTCTGAGCGTTTGAAGCGTGACGAGACGAGTAGGTTCTGCGATGAAGCCCCCAGAACGAAGACATGATGGTTGACCTCAATTGAAAGCGCATATATTTTGTGGCCTTGACCATAACGTCGAGTCCATTTCACCGAGATGCGGTATTGGCCTCTCTATCACGCCTGGTGTTTGCCGTCACTCTTCCCTGCTAATGGTTTGACAACCTGAAGCCTTTTGACACAGTCTGAGCGCCCAAGCTCCTGAAGTATTAACAATTAACATAACTGACCATGGCTCTTGAGGCCATAATGACTACCTAGTAGTATGCCTCCCTGGTCCAAATTCCCACATTTATACATCCTCCCATTCCCCGTTCTGGAGACCGGAACCTGCCCTTGCCTCAATCATGCATATAATTCGACTTTTGTGGTTGATCGACTTTGCCCAATCAGTATTATCCTATCCATACGACTGGGTCTTCAGGCGATTCAAGCCATTCTTCTTTGGGAAGTGTATTCAGGAACCGATTGAGCTCCTCTATTATACCCGCAATCCTAGTCAGGGATAGCCTTGCTTCAGACTGTGTATTCCTTTCCTTGTACATCTTTTCAACTAAACGCGTCAGCTCAAGAAACTATATTCGTCAAGGAAACTCTACTTACGGCCTTCGATGTCAGAGAGCAAGTGTCCCAGCTGCGACAATATCGTTTCTCTCGGATAATCGTGGTTACGAAACTTGTAGTCGAGCGATATCGTAGAAGAGCAAACGAGATTTGCGCCAAACCTTTCAGACCACCTGCAAAACTCGTACCGCTTGACTCGAATCTGAGACTCTTCGGGAAACCTCTCGATGGCGCCTTGTTGCCGCATCATACTGAGAAGCCTATCGAAGGCAGCGAAGCACTTGTAGACGAGAACGTGGATGTGATTTGGCTGATGAGTTGTCATTGTTACGATACTCTTTGATGTTTTGTTTGCTCATGGAAAAAAAAACGGAATTTTATATAGTTTGGCTTGGAGGATGGGATTCAGAGTCTTTGAGCTGCTTGCTTCCCATTCACCTGGGAAGGGAGAAATATTTCATCGTGTCACCATCGTGTCACCATTTCACTGGATACTGGAATTCAAGGTTGGACCCTTGGGCGAGATTGGGAAAGAAGTACGGATTGCAACGAGGGACGAGGTTGTTCAACTGGCAGAGTCATGGTGGTGTATGGTGTTTTTTTTGGATGAAGGAGGGGTAGGTAAGGTGGAAGGGGATGATATTTGGGGGGAACGTAGGAGATTTACTCTACAAGACTGTTATTAACTGGCGTATATGAACTTGTATGGGAATCAGTAGTCGTATTCATCCGCCTTGAAGGCATCGAGACGAGGTGAAGATCTGCTTCAACCTCTTGGGCGCATGTTGTGATGCCACGTGAGATGAAGCTTGACAGCTCAGAGATCCGACCCTCTCAAACCGGTACATCGTTCTCTTCAGTGACACACACAAAGGTCAAGTGTGACGAGCCGGGGGTAGTGTCATCACTTGACAAAACCCGAACCCCGTATCTCACCACTATCATCTAAACCCGAACGCATGCCCTCCAATGGATCTCGATCCTAGCAGTTGACATATTCACACTAGCCCTATATACCCTCCCAGACCGCCAATAACAGGAAGGTTTCCCCCCCCGGTGACTCTCAAGTTCCGATCACGCAAACGCCACAACGAATCATTGGATCGGTCTTTTTGAGTTCTGGGTGGCCGAGACCCTATCGCGCGTGCCGAGCCGGTATGTTGAGCCCCTCCCTCCTTCGCTTATGCTAACCCGAGGGTTTCTAGTCTATCACACCCTTTGACGTTCTCTACATCAGCACGCAGATCAAGAAAAAAAACAAGACACCAGGTCAGGGATTTATATTAGCCTATCCTTCCCTAAAGGTAGCTATTAAGATATAATAAGAATATTAAAAATGGATCCAAGATCTTAATTACATTAGGGCATTTTTAAAGAATATTTACATTATTTTCCTTCTATGTTTTAAGCAGAGTTGGACTAGATCTTATCATTCTGGTATCTCGTTTATTTCTTCACCTTCGTCATCATGGTTGCAGAGGAAGGATGCAAGCCCTCTCCGGCTCCGGTCCCCGATACCGATACCGACACCGGTCTGCTGCACCCTATGTCGTTCGTAGGGCGTGCACACACAACGCGGGGGAAAAAAGGAAAAGGGTCTAGAATCTTTTTTTTTATTCCATGACCGGACCTCCATTCTCATGTAGCCTTCCTGAATGGTTATAGTTACTGATTTTCTTGTCATTCTCGAAGGAAGGAGAAAAAAAAACGGGCCTCATCGTCTCCACCTCACCGGCCCCGCTCCCGACTTGTTATATACCCCGATGAGGGGACTGTCTGCTCCTCCTCGAAAGTTTGAAAAGGACGTTTTCTCAAATTCAAGTAGAAAACAATTCATCATTAGTTATTTCCAACATGACTGTTCGAACACCAGACGAAGAGAATCCCGCTCAAGGGGAACCTCCTCGGGATATCCCTGACGGAGCCTTTGCTATTGGACTTGAACCGATTGTTGTTACAATGTCTAACGTGAACGGAGATCCCGAGACGAGATCGGTAGCTCAATCGACCGGTAGAGATATCGAGTCCAAGACCAGCGCATGGGTATGCGTATTGGGTTCATTCCTGTGTCTAACTCCAACATTTGGTAATTGCCCTGTGTCTATGCTCGGACTTGTTGAAACGGTCACTGATGCTTTATAGGCTTTATGCAGTCTCTCGGAACCGTTCAGTCGTATCTTAGTCTTAACCAGCTCGAGGACTACTCTGAGGGTGAAGTGGGATGGATCAGTGGCATGTTTCTGTTCTTGTCTCTTGTCTTCAACCTTCAAGTCGGCCCCCTATTCGACGTCCACGGCCCCAACATTATCGGTCCAGTCGGGGCTGTTCTATACGTCGCCATCTTCATCTTTATGGCAGAGTGCAAGACATACTGGCAATTCATGCTATGTCTCGGCGTGTTTGGAAGCATTGGTGCTGCCATGACAATGGTTGTCGCAGTAGCCATCGTTGGAAAGCTCTTCATCCGTCGACGCGGCTTGGCCATGGGCATTGCCCTCGCTGGTTCTTCAGTCGGCTCCGTCATCTTCCCCATCATCTTTCGTTACACCTTCCCAGACCTCGGATGGAAATGGTCGATGCGTATCATGGCCTTTATCTCTGCTGGTCTTCTTATTCCTGGTATGATCTGCTTCATTCCCTTCAACAGACTACACGGAATTACTTCCGATGGTCAACCAAGGCCCAAGAGCTCAGCTCTTAACCTTGCAGCATTCAAATCACCCGCTTTTTCTTTCGTCACAGCTGGACTCTTCATGCTCGAGTTTTCCATCTTTAGTATTGCTGGTCTCCTACCGTCTATTTCTACTCGGGCAGGCTTCACACCAGAGGATGGCTACACTCTCCTTGCTATTATCGGTTCTACTTCGACGTTTGGTAGAATCATCCCTGGACTCATCGGTGACCGGATCGGGCATTTCAATGTACTGCTCATCTCGATGGCATTTACTATTCTGTTCATGGGCGTCATGTTTGTTCCTTTTGGTACCACCTCGGCTCCTGTGCTTTATACCTGGTCTGGGCTCTGGGGCTTTGGTTCTGGTTCTTTTTTATCGATCACACCTGGTAAGTTCTTCAACGGTGATGTGCAAATGGGATAGCTTGGTCAAGGGGCGGTGGGGGGAGGCCTCTGAGCAACCCAATGGACATAACACAGCCGTATTAAATGGGACAGCAAGCTAACGGAAAGTAGTTTGTATGGGCAAGACATGTGAGACCAAGGATTACGGGAGATGTTACGGCAAGTCTATGAGTCGTCTCTATAACGCATGTCAACTAACCACCAAAAGGCACAATGAACTGTGTCATCAGCTTCGCTCTCCTCATTGCACTCCCAACTAGCGGCAGTATGCTCGACAACATGGGAGCCCAAGCCCTAGCTGGCCTCCTCATGGCTGTTGTCCTAATGGGAGGAGCCTGTTACTTCGCAGCTCGAGCGTTGCTTATCGGACAGTGGCTGTCACCCAAGACCAAGATCTAACCAACATTTTGGCTTTAATGTTTAATGTGTGTGTGTGTTGGCGTTTGTTTTACGGAGTATAAAAAGTTTGAAATGATGAAGGATACTATATATGAATGATAAGAATGACTTTATTTGGGGGAATATAGGGAAAAGGGAAAAGTATTGGCGCATTGGTGCTGGATATGTCTTGGGAGAGTGTCTTTCGGATGGTAATAGCCGTGGAAGCTGGAAACATGTAATTTCCATCAATTTCATCTCTGATGAATTGAGTAAAATGAAATAATAAATCGATAATAAGCTGAAACGATCTCTAATGATGAACGTGTTGCCTCTATTGATGAACATGAGCATGCTGCTTTTTGATCCCCATCCCTCAATAAGCCTCCCTCTAAGCCTTCTCACCATCCTACTTATCAGCCCTTCTCATATCAAAAGCCTTTGATATCAAATTCGTCATCAAAGAATTCGTCAAAGGAATCTCCCTATCCCCAATAACCTCCCTCTTCACCTCCTCCTCCGTCGCCCAAACAAAATCCTGATGCTCATTCGGATCCAGTTTAACAACACTGTACTCCTCAACATCGACAATAAACGAAAACTTGCAGAAAAACCGTCTACCAGTACGATTCGTAAACACTGCACCGGGTTTACCTCCGAAGCCGTCGGGCACCACGCGGCTGATGTGTCGGAGCTCGAGACCTGCTTCTTCCCAGAGCTCGCGGGCGCAGCCGTATAGAACCGTCGGGTCCTCGTCGTCGCAGGCTCCGCCGGGGATTTCCCATTTGTTGGGCATGCTGTCGTTGGCGGCGCGTTGGAGGAGAAGGATGCGGGATTGGGCGTCAAAGACTAGGGCGCCTGTGGCGAGTGAGTCCCATGTCTTTTCGTTCTTCTTGAGCCATTCGCGGTGGTTGATGTTCCATTCTGAGACGGATTCGTCAAAGGTGAATTTGAACTCGGGGGGAGTTCTTTCTGATGGGGTTTGGTCTGTCATTGTGTCGTGTGTGTGTGTGACAACTGTTGAGATGGAAATTGAGGTGAGAGGTGAGTGAGAGTGAGCGTTATTTTGTACTTGACTGAATGGCACGCTAATAGGCCAACCATTCCACAAGGCAGCTTCATATTCTGCCTACCAGGCAGCAAAACTGGCACAAACAAGCTGAAGCCAGTCATATGGCAATATTTGAAGCAAACGCATTGATGACTCTTCGGAAAGTTGGGCCATGAGAAGCAGTGATTTGATCATGTTAGCCACCGTTAGAAGATCGCAGGGAAGAAACGTTCATCACGATAACCATTCTTGCACCAGTTGATACTTCGTAATGAACGTGCATACACCGTCCAGTCATTGCAGTTCTAAGATCCTAGGCCATTAAATAGAGGCCAGATACTAAATACATACATACACAAGGGAAAGACCAAAGATTTGTACATTCCCGACATGTATGCCAAACATCATGCCGGGGGTGGACGGCCAACCCGTTTTTCTCAAACAACCCAGTTCGAAACCACTCTTAATATCGTATACCTCGCGCTCCTTCGACTCGTGCTCGAATGAACACTTCATTTGTTGAAAAATTCGAATCCCAGTTGAAGGATTTCGTCTGTTGGTGACGTGAACATGTCCGAGTCGTCCCAATGGCATCCAACCCATATAACGTCTGCCAGTGATACAGCACATCGCCGGTGCTTATTCCTTGAAATCGTGAGACAATATAGCTCAAACGTAACGTAACCCTCCAAGTCGCAAGTTGCTTCATGCGCTTGATCCGTATAATATCGACAATTGCTGAGCCTCCAACACCCCAGCGCCAAACACACAAAAAACCAGACCCAAAAATAACAAACTTATACATCCACCAGAATATAAACAATCGCAAAGAACCACGGACTTTTGTATATAGCGCTCAAATCGGCGAGGAACGCATCAAGTCGGTGTCGGTGTCGTAATATCGCAGCTAAAGAAATGTCGTACAAATCTTGGACAAACCGGCTTTCGTGAAACAAACGTTGAAATCAAGTCCGCAAGGCAAACCACAGTGTGATGCGCCCAGCACATCCGCCTCTAGTTAGCCCGTCCTTCATTCTGAGGCATAATAGACCTCTCGGCGCGAGCTCGCATGTGGTTCGCATGCGCCTCCAGGCATCGGGCCTTGAGCCGTGTCACCGGCCAGACTGCTGCCTTGTCCAGCATCAGTGCAGTGATGCGGAGCAGCTTGGCAGCGTACCCGTTATGCCCGTCAGTGTTCAGATTGGCTTCTTGTCCATTGACGCTGCTGGCAAGCTCTATGCGCATCTTCATCTCGGCTGAATCCAGAACTTCTCGCACCTTGTCGAGCAGCTTGACATCTTCCTCTTCCAAAAGCATAATCGCAGGAACCTGCCCAAGGTTCACCTGATCCTGACCAAGGATTCCGAGGTAACGGCCGACACGATCTTGCAACGTGGCAATCCATTCGGCAAGCACTTGGGCACAGTCAAAGGCGCACAGGGCTGACTGGAGAGGGAGCTCACGGCTCGTAAAGTCGGCGAACGTAACACCGAGCTTATCCGACATGGCCAGTGAATCTGCAGCATAAAAGGCTGCCTTGCGAAGGTGCTTCTCGCGTCGAGATGTGGAACGGTTGGTCATACCAGCTGAGCCAGGCTGGGCAGAAAACTGGCTGTTTGAGAGATCCATAGATGATGTTCGAGTCGCTGGCGTTTCGGCGAATACCGAGCCCTGCATCGAGTTGTCGGATGGCTCAGTGCTGGCTGATTCAGAGTTTGAGATGGGTGAGTGCTCAGCATGTTGGATGATCTCATTACCACGAGAGAGCTCTTCGGCCATGCCGTCCCAATCCCTTTGCCAAAACTTTTCCTTTGATCGTGAAAGATTGACAAACAGCCGAATGTAGGCAAGGTCAAGCAGTGGAATGGCATCGGCCGAGAGCGGACCCATTCCAAATGGATTTGGTCGCTCAACACTGTTATGAGGGTTGCTCGACCAGGCTGCTTGCCATGCCTTGAGCGCGGGCTCAATGTGACGATGCATCTTCTCCGTCTCTTCGTTCGTCCAGATCTTGTTGTGATGCCTCTGCCTTGTTTCCCAGATGTAGTTGTGAAGCGCATTGATGAGAACTAGACAGCCAAACGTGCTGGGCCTGAGATCTGTCGTCGGGAGCTCTCTCCTGTCCATCGCAGACTCAAATGGTTGCTGTCCATTAAGAGGCATTTGGGCCTGCTGTCGCTCATTGGTGCGTAGGAGCTCACCCAGAGCCTCGTGAAAGCTCATGCGGTTGTGGTTTGCTGCTTCTGCTCCACCTCTGGCGATGAACGTGGCGCTCGACTCTGCTGCAAAGAACTCTTCGTCACATGGGAGATCTAGGAAGATTTCCGAGTTTGTCAATGCCGGCGTATGGTTGTAGGCGGAAACCAAGAGGCTCGAGAGGATAAACACTGCATACAGGGTTCGCTTGCGCTCTTCACCAGACTTCCAGCGAAGCCACTCGGCCTGGTCCGACTCGGTTTTCATGTTCCAGTTTCCGTCCTCAGCCATCTGCACATCCTGACCATCAGGGCCATTGGCGCGATCCGGTTGAAGAAGATTTGCGGCCTGTGCCAGGCTGACAAGCGCCGTACAGTGTGTCGAGGCAATATCGCTCGCAGTCTTGTCGCCGCAGTTGTGACCATAGACCACATTCAGAAGCATCGCCTGAACAAGCCACACCGGCGTGTGAACTGCACCGTCGTTGCCCTGGTTAGCTGCCGTGCTGCGTCGGATATCTGCTTTTCGCACATCGGCCTTTCGACGCTCCTCGAGATAGTAAAAAATCATCTTCTTGGCCATCTCAAACAAATCTTTGGACTGGGCAGGCTCCATCTCGTACAGGGCACCAATGGCCGCCATAGACAGGATCAAACAACCACTACCACCTACACCGGGGCGACTATTTGTGGAGACGGGCATGTCGAAGGACAAGGTTGGAACGT
Source organism: Fusarium euwallaceae (assembly GCA_002168265.2). Lineage (NCBI taxonomy): Eukaryota > Fungi > Ascomycota > Sordariomycetes > Hypocreales > Nectriaceae > Fusarium > Fusarium euwallaceae. The sequence goes on from NHTE02000027.1 coordinate 1,035,973, forward strand.
GCAGAAAAGGCAGATGGGGGTGGAAATAGGCAAGATAAGCACCAACGTATCGCTGGAGGTCCTGGGTACTGGGCAAATTGGCTGCTTGAGGGGCGGCGGCAGTACCGGCAGACTGGGAGAGTGGCGACTGAGGTGAGCCCTGAGAAGTAAAGGAATATTTACGACCACCAAAGGGCAGGCACTGGGACAGGATGTTCACGATGGCATTCCGGGTGGCATCTGTGATGGTGGTCACTGGCGAGGCACCGTTGTTGCCACCATGAGTAGATGAAGGCGTCTCCGGGCCCGCGTTGAAGCCAAAGGTCTGGTTAATGTTCTGCGTGTTGAGCCCCGATACGACAGATGGGCTCAACGAGCTCAGCGAGGGTGGAGGCGTAGAGAAGTAAGGGTCATTGATCTTTTGAGTAGCTGGCTGAGGTGATAACGGGGCCCCATTCAGGAGATCCGGGAAGACTGACCCATTAAGATCCATCGCAAAAGGGTTCGGCATCTGTGGAGGTCCCATCACGGAGGGTTGCCACATGGTACTTGTCCCAGCCGGTGCAGGGTGATTCGACCCATCCAACATCACATCGCTAATCCCGCTCTGACTCGTCGTGCTGATTGCGGACGGACTAGATCCGTCAACCACGTTCTCGTTTGTGTTAAAAGACATCTGATGTTCGAAACCAGTCAACCAGTCAAAATTATCGTCCAGAGTTTGACTCGTGGGCATGTCGCCCATGGGCTGCCCGAAAGGCGAGGCCTGTTCCAAGACCATCGACTGCGGCGACTCGCTATAGTGCAGAGCGTTCGGGTTTATTGTGGTGCCCGTGCCGCCAAAGAGCAGACGGTCAAAGTCGAAGTCGGTGCTGTAGGCGGTCATCGGGGGCGCCGTCCTGAGACCGTTAACAAAATCGAGGTTACCGAGAGCTCCCGTTTCAAGCTTGGGAATGCCCGGCTGCATGGTGCGCTGGCCCATGGCCGCCGACATGCCACCAAAGAGGTGGTCCATGTTGTGAATTGGCAAGCCCGCGAGACTGGGGTGTCTGCTGTGCGTGTGGGTGAGAGGGACGCCGCGGGCGACCGAGGCATTGGCGGCTGCCATCATCTGCATGGCAGTTCCATCGACATGGCTGATGGTGTTGGCACGAGGCCGCATCGAGTTGGCCGCGGCATTGGGGGCGGTGGGATTGGGACCTGCGACGCTGTTCTTGCGGGCGCGGCTCTGGCCAGGAGCGACACCTGTGGTGGACTCGCGGCGATTGCGAGGACGGGAGGACGGGGTCGAGGTTTGGTGCAGCTTCTGCTGGTGACGCAGCAGGAGGTCACGGCGGGCAAAGCATCGAGCGCACTCGGGGCACTCGAAGGGCTTCTCCTTTGTGTGGGAGCGCTCGTGTCGCTTCAGATGTTCCAATCTGGCAAACGAGCGCTGGCAGGTTCCGCAGACGTGCGGACGAGGCTTGTCCGTCTTTGGAGGAGGGAAATTGGCAGGCGCCTTTGTGTTGACTGTGATGGTCGACGCTGGCAGGGTCAGCATGCAGAATCGGGGCAGTATCGGCGGGCGGTGCGTGCGGGTCGATGCTCAGGAACATGAGGGGCAGTGCCAGCAAAGGCGGGATTGCTCACCAGAGTCGTCGGTGGTGGAGGGCGCGGTGCCCGCGGCGGCGGCGGACGTGGCGGCGGAATTGGACATGGTGAGAGTAGGACGCGAGACTCTAACGCCAGAATCGTTGATTACCATGGCAAGCCGTCGAATTCAAGATCGAGGAAGAAACGTCGAGGTTGAAAAAAGTGCTCTCTCTGCTGTGCTGCTGTCGGGTGGCAGACAAGCGGTTTCGTCGTGGGGCGGGAGATTGAGCGACCGAGGAGCGCGATAGGATGGCGGGGAGGTCTGGCGGGCGGCGGGCGCGGGTCGATTGTTTTGGCGGGGGAGGTAGAGATAAGAGAAAAGATGTCGATAATCAAAACATGAATAGGATAGAGGCGTGTTCTGTGGCCGACAAGAGCATGCTTTTCAGTATGCGCACACAAAAGTAGCAGAGTGAAGTGAAGCAATTCAAGTCGTCGTCGAGAACACGCCAGCGAAGCAGGAGCTGCTTGGGGAAGGAGGAAAGAAGAAGAAGAGAGGGTGAGTGAGAGAGTGAGGCAGTGGCAGTGGGAAAGGGAAGGTTGGCGCCGAAAAGGGTCCAGGGAAGGAAGCAGGGGCACTGTGCGAGGCACTGTGGGGCACCGGAGGACTGACTTCCATTCAGCGTCCAGTGCGTTGCGTTGGGGGGCGTGGCCCCAGCTAGGTGCCGTTTCCTTTCCCTGGGCTGGGGCGCATCAAGTTCCCGTGGTTCGCTCCGAGTTTGGTACCCTCGCCCGCCAGCAGCGCAGCACCCGTCCACTATGTACAGCAAGCAATCCATCCGCCAGGCCTACCCCCGGGCTGGCTAGGTAGGTTAGGTTAGGTTCCCTGCTCATGCTTGGGCTTGCTTGCACTTGCAGCCCAGGCCCTGGATTGGGTTGCTTGTTGGTGCTGCAAGGCCATCGATGAGGAAGGCTACGGTTGTCGTCTTCAATTCTGTCGCTTCTCAAGTGTCGTCATCGGTTTGCTTGCTTGCACCCTGTCAGGCATATTTGCTCATTGAGGCTCAGAGAAGGTACGGATCTTGAGTGGCTAGAGGTACAACGTTACTTGCTGCTTGACCCTTCGTGCGTCAGGGCTTCATGGTGGGATGGACTAGCAAGCCATGGATGGACTGAAAGAATTCACCCAACCGGCCGCTATTTTCCTCTGGCTCCGAATGCGACCCAGAATACCGCTTGATCATATTTGAAAACCTTTTTTATAACACATGGTCTTTTACGATAGAGCTTTTTCATCTTTTCCCCATCTTTTCCACTTCTTGGCGTGATTGTGCCGTGGGAGTGATCGTGATCAATTCTCTTTGAGTCTCCATTCTCTGAACCGTGGCGAGCCTTTTCTTCCCTGCTCGCAATCACGGCCCTTCCCAGGTACTTCTCTCGGAGGTCCTATCTCAAGTACCTCCGGGGCCAGCCAGGGCAAGAACAGGGCACAGCAGGCAGCACAAGTCCTCTCAGGGTACTTAGCGCGGCGGGCGCGCATCTGGTACTTCCCGAGGCACGGCCATGGTCCAACTGACCCCGGCTGGTTGATTTACAGGGGGGTTTTTAGCCATCCATGGATGAATTGGATGTCAGATTGCAGGGTCCTCTCAAAGGCTATCACGGATCATATTCAGAGTTGAAAGCAAAACCAAGTGCCGTAACACAATGTCACTATTCCATAGACTCAAGCTCTGCTTGTGCTTGCGTCGTATGCATCTTGTCTGTAAGCCCATTGGATGTTCACACCCGCCGTTGCTTCGCCGCGCAACCTCTTTTGCCACGGCATTTGGCGCTCTGCACCGAGAATAGGTAGACTGTCGAGCTCGGGATGGGTGCGCCGGACTGGACTGTTTGAATGTGCACTGTACGCCGCAGACGGCCACCGAAAAAATTAACCCAAAATTCGGCGTTCAAGACGACAGATGTCCGAATGATGAATGACGATGAGGGAGTGTCGAATGCAGAAGAGGCCATGTATGCAACTTTGAACTTTTCTACCAGATGTTAACAATACCCTCCCCCCCCCGTGACCGACAACTTGAGCTTCATCTCAAGTTGCGATACGAGAGGCCGAGGTTCAGCGCCGGTAGCTCGGGCTTTGATCCGTCGCTGTTAGCGGACGCTCACTCGTCACTCGCCCTTGTTCGGGCACGGCCCAGATGCCAGAGATACGATACCGCGAAACAACTCCAATACCGTTTCCGGACGCTTTCTTGCTCTTTTCTCTCAGACTCACACAGCTGTCGTATCCTGGCGCTTAATCTCGCTGGAACAAGATGGACTGGGCTTGGAAACACCAACGTAGGATTGGCCCGACAGCTAGTCGCTGGTCGGCCTGCAGAGCTCCCGATTGGGAACTCTGGATGGCCAGCTTCTAGGACATAGATGCCCGTCGGTGCCCACAAGCCTGTGTCAAAGACACGCAACAAGCCTCAGATATGGAGCTTTGCTGGTGTTATTATTATTCATTTCCTGTAACTCTGTGATGAGACGCAACAGAATGACGTGCAGCTGCCTGTTTCTCCATGACCATGTCCAAGCGCCCGCCGTTTTGTTTGTTGAGACAGTGGACATGGAGGTCGTGGATTCGACCCCGTACCCGTAGTTGTACTGTAGCGAGCGAGCCCGTGATGCCCTGGGCTGCCTTGCCCTGCCTGTCTGGGGCTTTTGCGGCAATTATTCCACATGCACTTTTGTGTGTCTGAGCATGATGGCATGGCGTCTTTGAGAGGCTCCAGTTCGTGACGCTTGCCAGAGCAATAGTCTGTTTTGTCGACCTGAGACGATGGAATGAATGGCCAGAGGCTCTGCTCATTTGGTTCTTGGCTGCTTGAACCCCAGAGCTTCCTGAGTAAGGCAGGTCAGTCCAGACTATGGAGGCTTGACCCATGACCATGACCATGCGGCTTTTTCTACTTGATACCCTATCCTGTTTGATCTTTCTCGCCCGAACGATTCCCTGGACTGATTTACGACAAAATAGCATCAGGTATTTGGCCGCGATCAGTCGATCAATGCCTTTGTTGCGGCCGATTGATGCTTTGCAGGGGAGGCTGCTGGTAGGACGCCAGCTGATTGCCCAAACTGTCGTCGTACTGAGCGGGTCCCCTACTCTACACGTTAGCGTGAGTCCTCATCTTGAGCCTGTCACTGTGCGAGGCCTATCATTACTCACGGCCCAGTCAACCCAACACGGTCGAGGACGACGACCATTGACTGTGACGAGATTGTTGGTTCTAATCGGCTTAGACGGGGCATTCTTGTGCAAACATGGATCAAACCAACAGCCTCTTGAATGTGCTCTTTCTGGGGTGAGGGAAATATACCCTCGTCAATAGTTTGCTGTAAGCTCAGACTTTGAGCGAGGGTTCACAGTACGCGCGTGCTAGCAAGCCCTATCTCTAGGTGAGACGCCCAAAATTATTCCCTTCAATCTTCCATGGAACCTCTGGAAGCCTGTTGAGAAATTCACTAAGAAGTGGCAAATGTTCTGGACGGACTCAAGAATTGAGGCTGAACCGGTTCATCAGTCAAATGACATATGTCACCCAGCCTTGGGCTTGGCTTGGAGATGATGGGAGGGAGCTTGACCTGACCAACACAGCACAAAGTGATGCTGTACAGCTGCATAACACCGAACTCCGATACCCACCGTCTGATGCGTTTCAAAGGCCTCAAAGTCACAGACTTGCCCTTGACGTCCCCTACACTCTAAAGTATTAATAATACCACGAGCCACGCGGTTCCAGACTTGTCAGTGGCCCCAGATTTAGCTGACTGCCCGGACTCAATGGATGGAGTCGCCCACGGTCGGATTTTAGACAGGGACCGTGCGCCGGCCCTTGGGTCCCCACTGTCCTCCGTGGATGTCTTGTCTTGTCTTCCATGTCTCGTTAGCCCGGGTGGGCATGAGGCCGCACGTTGTTGTGTCACACAGAGTCCCGTCGGGTCTCAGCCATGGCTCTGCAGCGAATCGAGGCTACGACGCACGCTTGTTTCCTCTTGAAAAACTGCCGGGGGACCATCCATCCTAGCTATGCCATCCCATGCCATCCCGCCATCGAATGTCGAGAAAATGCACCGCCGACCAGACCAGATGCTGCGACGGGTAAACCGCCGCGATCCACCTGCAAGCAAGCCAAAGGGACCCAGGTCTTGGCTCGACACGCCAGCGACGAATCGCAACGCCTGTGCCCGGGGGATTGCTTGCTAGGGTGGCAACCAGCCTTCAAGCGTCGACGCTTCTGGGTCCCACGTCGTTGCGACCGACCGTCGACCATCCTGGGGGATGAGGCTACACGCTTGATTCGATCTTGCTATTTAGCGCCTGCTCCGAGCGCCGCGATCACTTTCAATCGCCCGCCCGCTTGCCGTCGACGGACGCTCGACTCGGTCTCAGACTATCACAAGTCTTGTCTGTAAGCGACGCTCACCGCTAGATTGGCTGGCAGATGGGCGAAATGATGAGCACCGAAGCCCGCCGCGGCCGAGAGACACCGGCGCTCCGTCAAGTGCCCTGAGACGGCTCGGCCAACATGGCTTTCATGCGAGCACGAATGGGGTTTCAACGGCAGAGGCCCTGATCCCTGTCCAACACACCACGAGCCATGTCGCTGCTGCAGTCACAGGACCTCCTCGCCACGCCGACCACAAGGAATGTGCGGCCGCTGCGTCCAACGATATGGCACCTCGTCCCCAGGCGCTAGATGAATCGCATGCCCACCTGCATGGCGCTCATTTGATGCTCTGCTCCAATTGACCGGCTGCTTCACCGAGGATCCAGGAACACGGCCAACTTGGACGTGCGTCCTGCTTCGAGATGCGGCTTCGGGGACATGTATGTCCGCGCCCATGTTCGAGATAAGCTGCTATCATTGGAACCGACAGCTACATATGCAGTGAGCCGTACAAGGTCTCGAATTTCCTTGTGTCAAGATTTTGATATCCGGACAAGGAGGCAGCATCTCGAAACTGCTGCCCTGTCTGTCGCTGCATGCTGAATCAGACACAGGCCTGTCAACCTGCGGCTCGGCGCCGTAAGCACTTGAGCACGATGTCGCCGCGTTCAAGGGAGCTTCCCGAACTCTTCATGATAAGAGAATTAGACGTCATCCGCGCTATCGATACTCCTAGCTTCTCCAACTCGCATCCTCGTAATCACGGTTAACAGAGTAATCCTTGCCCCTGGGCCCTGGCTATCCGCTGCACAGCCCCCGAGATGCGCCAAGCATCACCGGTGGGACATGATCCTGGATCCCCAATCTGCACGAATGCAGCCTGATGCTTCGATGCCTTCGTCACAGTGGATACCACAGAGTTTCCCGTCCCACATGCGCTGCGACAAATCACGGCTGACGTTCCAGAGCCAATGCCTCTCTTCAGAGGGAGTCTCAACTTGATGCCTCCCTCTGGATACGGAGGAACGTCTTCGAGGCGACATCGGGTAGCTGCCAGTGGGTTATTCTCCACCATCCTACAGATGAGCCAAGAGTACATATCTGACGAACGGGGAGCAGGCAATCCCCCATGCATTCATGACAGGGAAGCGGTGCGTCTGTGCATCTGGGGACGATCAGAGACAGAGCTCGAGAAAAGGAAGCTCGACACCCAGCATGCTGGTCCAAGCCGCCCTTGCTCTCTTCTGACCTGCTGAGGCTGATTCTAGGATGCCCGGCATCGGACTAGGGTTCAAGCTCCCCGAGCAATTTCTCCAAAAGTTCTCCAATCCACTACGACCGGAGGTTCCCTTGTTCGTACATTGACCTCACCATCAGCCCTAGTATGGCAAGCATTGACCCCGAATTGCATGTTGGAGATCAAGCCGCGTCTTGGGTCCCAGTAGCTGTGGTCACCACGCAAGGAGAATACAGGCACAGGCCTCCGTTGTCTGCGGAATCATGGAACCCCAGAATCCCAGCTCCAGAAAGAGGCATATCTCCATTGGAGTCTAGGATTAAAAGAGGTCAGGTGCAACTTTGGCCCACAGCTGGAAGCTCATGCAGCCACGTCGGGTATGCTTGTCGGTTTGGTGATATGCCATTCGTTCGGGGCCAAGGAGGTCAAATGAGCGATGTCGCTCGGTTATCACGGTTGTCCTTCAACAGCATTGAATCACCATGACGAGCGTAAATAGAGCCAAGCATTGCTGACATAACAGAATAGACGGTTTCTTCCAACGCTTTGTGTCGGTAACCGCGCGTCGCAACGGCTGAGCCATGTCTCTGGTTCGGAAGCCATCTTGCAATGTGCAGGAATTGATCGAATCTTGGGAACGAAAAGGGTCTACCACACCTCGCGCCTACTGCGTATGCGTGTGAGACCAACATCTGGGCTGGTCAGTGAATCCACAAGCCAGAATGGGCTGGGCACGCTGCTATTCCACGTTTTTCTCCCTCCCTTACGCCCTTTGCTTGGTCTAACCCCTGCACGCCACCAGTTGTCGACTTGACTCCAGTCGGGACATTTGGCCATGGAACAAGCCACGACCTCGCCCATTGGTCTGGTATCCAGCTCTCGACTTCACACAGTACGAGCATGCCTGCTGTTGGCAGTCCTGAGGGCACTCGCACTCCCCCTAGTCACCGTGCTTTTGGCTACCCCAAATCCGTCTAGCGGAACCTGGCCTGAGTCCCCCCCAGACTCGGTCGCCCACCAAAGCACAGAATCCGGGGCCCGCCCCGGTCTGGGGAAGGTGGTTGATTTTGCAGGCCCCCTGGCCCTTGGGTTGACGGCGCACACACCATTCAGCAGCCATCCCTGACTTCCCCAGATTTTGCTGATTGCGGCGCCCCGTTGACAGGAACTGGGGATGAGGCCTCGACACGCCGTGGCTGATCTTTCTGAATCAAGGAGACTTTGGAGCTGACTCTCAAGGGGACTAGCTAGCTACTGCCAGCGCGACGCCTCGATCAGCGCTCACCTCTAAGCCCTCTCGGATGCTGCGGTGTTCTTGAGCCCCGAGAGTACGACTTTCTGTCCCTGAAATCCCGGGGAAGTTTGACTGCCATGAATGGTAAGCTTCAGGCTGCATGCCCAGGCAAACTTCTCATTGGCGGCGTCGTCTGAGCCTCGGGGTGGTGACGTCCCGGTTCCATCACGGGCCTGGGCGTGTGCCAGGAAAGGTCGAGGAAATTTTCGATGGAGCGTCAGCCAGACCTCGCGGAGAGATTTCTACCTAACCCAAGTTATTGCCGAGGATGAGGCTCCTTAAACCCCCATCTCCGGGTAATCAAGTGATGATCCTACCAAGCTAGTGTTAGTCGCACTTTTGGGTTGCCCCCTTTCTGGTTAACTTCAAATCAGGGCCGGTTGGAAATGCCGGCAAGTTGTTATGGCTTTGAAGCATTGGCCAGTTTGAAGGATCTCATGCAAGATGCTGCGAGCCGTTCCTCTTGGAATATGGGGACTCTGTTGCTGACCCCAGGCCTTTGACTGGTATTGATGGTTGCGCAACGGAGGTCAGAATGCCACACAAGAACTCGTTCCCCGTACCATATCGGAGTGTGTCTCGAATTACCCTTGGAAGGTTAGAACTGGCGTCCACTAGGCGCCCTAACGTGGAGTGCCGCGGTATCGGTAAGCTAAACGCCTTTCACATATCGTTGTTTGCTTTTTGCTTGATGCTGCCCCAGAGCGAGGACGCAAGAGGCAACTACTCCTTGGACCTGCATGAGACCGGGCATCGACTGATTCAAAGCAGATGCGCCATGGAAAACAACCAAGTCATGAGAGAGAACATGCGATGTTTCTTGAACAAGCAACAACGTCAAGGAGGCTGCAGGGGCTGCCACACACACACGCACACATTTGGCTTTGGCCATGAACGGCGGGCCCTGTGGCGCTCCGTTTAAGCCGCACCAGGAATGTCTGTGGTGACGATGGTCCCTGTGAGTTATTTACAGACTGGCCAGTCGGACGCGTTTGCGCCACAAGGACGATTGTGTCAGTTGATGAGGGTGTCGAGACCTCGACAATCAAGCCAAGTCTTTTGTGAGATGAAGAAAACGCGAGCTCAACTAACCAACTCGAGATGAAGGCGTTCCGAGGTGCGGAAAAGGTTCCGTAATGGGTAGAATCGGCGGTCGCGATCTCTTCTCTTGGTGTGCCAACCGTGGCGAAGAAAAAAACGCCCACGAGATTGAACTGTCTGTCGTGAATTCAACGGTTAATCGTCGGGGGCGGTGTATCTGAGCGCTAATTCGCCAATACTTTTACAGGCGCCTACGAATGTCAAGTCAAGTCAGCTAGACCAGGGAGTTTCGGGCCTTCGTTCCTCTTGAGCGGATAAGGGCTCCACTGGAAAAACCTCAACTCGAGCATCATTCTTGAATTGTCGGGAGTGTTAGTGGCAAAGTGGCGCTCGCGAAAGGGCCTCGAAAACCTGGTTTCAAGAGTCCGACTCGGGCAAAGTCCAGTGTGCGAGGAAGGGAAGATGCGACACTGTGCCGTCATGCCCAGGCTTTCAGGAGATCTACGCTGAGGTGATCAGCAGGGTCCTGACGAGTTTCGGCAAATCATGAGCAAAGCGCGTGGGCTTCATGTGGGTGCGCTGCGTTTTCTTTTTCCTGGCGAACGAACATTGGGGGCGACGATGGGGCGCCATGGCATGACAGTTCACCATGCGGTGGGAATCATCGTACGGCAACCCGACGCCTCGCGACAAGTGCCGCTGAGGTTTCTGTTGATCTTGGATCTCACCAGTGACGAATGGCAAGATCTGCGATGCGACTGACGTACGAGAGGCGTCTTTGTTGGGATTCGCAGATGCGTGAAGAAAACGGGCGGATGCAGAGAACTCTCGTGTTTACGCTTACACTGGACCCAAGACGAAACCGCCTCTTCTGACAGAGTTGGTTCACGACATTCGCATCCACATCGGCGGCAGTCAATGGATGGGATAAGCGTCAAAGAGGCTCGAGAATGGATAATAATCGCTCAGTCCCCGATGACGGCGTCCACACACATGCCGATAACAGGACCTGCCGCGTTTCAAGCCCGACAGGCAAAAAGCCATTCAGACGAGATCTAGAACTCGGCTGTGATGAGAGGACCACCGGAATCCGCTGCACTGCGTTAGTGAGGCGTTGTTTTTTTGCGCGCACCGGTGGAGCAAGAAAGTCAACGGGGCTTCTAGAATGGAGAATTCAGCCGGTGACTCATACCCTTTTCTTACCCATGATCGGACCTGATATGCGATGGGGACTCTTCTCACATGAGGCTGGAGATGCGACAACGGTTGGGGTGGTCTTTTGGGCGCCAACTCTCGTGGGGGTCGTCGCCTTAGCTCCGAGCGAGAGCCCTCTTCACCATTCAGAGACAGAGCCCATCCAATATCTTGATTAACAATGGCAATTGGTAGATGGACTTGGGTCAAATCAATGCGACGGCTCGGTCCTCGCTCGCATTAAGCGCCAATTGCTACCTGCTGTCTAGAGCTATGGTGGGGATTGTGAGGAAGCCCACCACCCCGCCAGTTCAACTGTCTGACACATTGATGAGACTATTATTAACTGTCAATATTCTACTCCCACAACCTCGAGTTTGGATATACTGTCAAGATGGATGAAATTGAGCTTCCAGGAACGAGTTCAAGATAGACAAGACTCCTTGCCCAGCCTTGCCCCTCATACATGAGCTCACGAGGACGGCCATGTGCAGGCCACCCATTGGCGCGAGATGGGCATACGTCATTGGTCCATTCCAAGGCAAAGATGGTAGAAAACCAGGCTGCAGAACAAAGAGGCAGTGTATTTGTTGGAGGTGTCTGCTCTGTGTGGTCTGCATGAGGCATTTCACTGAAGACAATCGTGAATTGAGATTTTATTGCTTGTATCTGTTGTACCGTTGCCAGATCTACCAGTACGGCTTCAGTTGTGTTACCCAGTCATCATGAGAGTTCTCTTACCCCTGGTGTCTCTCTTGGGCACCACCCTCGCCGCAGACAACGTTGTTACAATCACTGCTCCGGCCGCAATTCCCTCCAACGAGCCCGAGTGGAAAACAGACAAGACCTTTACCTCTGCCATTCTAAATTCGACGAATTTCTACAGAGCTGAGCATAATTCCAGCGAACTGAGCTGGAACGAGACTCTTGAAACGTTCGCAACCGACTACCTCGATGGTAACGACGACTGCAAATTTGAGCACTCTGAGGGGCCTTACGGGGAGAATCTCGCAATCGGTTATCTTAATGTCACTGCGAGTGTCGAGGCGTGGGGTGATGAGCGCGACGACTACAACTTTAAGAAGGGAGCGTTTAGCAAAAAGACAGGGCACTTTACGCAGCTCGTCTGGAAGGATACGACTGACGTTGGCTGCGGAAGGAAGCTGTGTGGTGAGAGGGGTTGGTATCTTGTTTGTGAATACTGGCCTAGGGGGAATGTCATCGGGCAGTTTACGGATCAGGTATACAAGCAAGAGGGTAATGGTGCTGTGAGGGCTAGGCCTGGTGTTGGACTGGCTTTGGTTATTGTTGTTGGATATCTCGTTGTTTGGGTATGAGTATGAGATATAACGGTTTGGGCATATCTTGGGGAGAGTGAAGACGGGACTCATGCGGGACATGAGTTGGTATATACTACTGTAGTCTCTTTGTATATCTCACGGTAGATTGATGATACTTATGGATACATGATATTATGCTCTATACGCTTCTGAGTCTCATTGCTGGTCTATGGGTGCTTCATATTAAGCTCACATGCCCCGATTCCTAATCCATCTCTCTCCCACACACAGAGTGCACCTTGCCTTTACCTCCTTCTTCCTAAGGGACACTCAACCAAGTCTATCGAGAAGAATTAATAGGTCCCATACAGAAAAGTCTCTTCATTCGAAAGTGAAGTTGATGCTAGGGGCGCCCCATTCTCCAAACATCTCGAATGGCCTCTGACAGAGTCGAACCACTCGCTGGCCCCGACGCCGCTCAAGAGGTTTGCGGAGTCCAGTAAAGAAGCACTGGTCGTGACCATTAAACCATCGCAAGGCATTATAGCCATGGATCGTGAATTTCTCCAGGGATGGGCTCTCTAACAAATGGAGAGCAAGTTCTTGATGCCTTATCATCTCGCGTTGTGTGATATCCGCAATGAGTGTTAGGTTCTGCAGGTATCCACGAGGAGGCGGCAAAACCACTTTGAGAGGGAGCTTCGGGTGTCTAGAGGGTGTGAATTGGATAGCAAAGTCCTGGAAGGCCATGGGACGCATCTCCTTGTACATCTTGACACAGGTGAGCATTAGGGGATGCGCGATCGAAATGCCCCGACACGAGCTGACCTCGCTCCCCTCAGCAGGCGGAAGGATATGATACTTGGTCTGAATTTTGGGGTGTTGCTTGAGATATTCTTGTTGGATAATGACGCGTATCTCGGGGGGAAGGGAGAAGAAGTGGCAGTCCGTTTGGGGATGCATGGTGTTTGTGTACTTGTGTGGGTGTTGTGGTGTAGTGGGAGTGAGACTGATGTGTTTTAGAATAAAATGTTGAGATATGTCCGGTACTGGTTCATTTCTTAAGTAGTCTTGGTATCCATTCACCTCTTTTCCTGCTTCACTAATGTCCAGGTGGCCAGGTTGGTTTGCCTGCGAGTCTGGAGCCTGATGTTTGCCGTCAAGATGGATGCCTTGGATGTACTCTAATACAGCGGCCACAGTTACTCTTTCGCCGCGATTATTAGGTATGAAGATAAGTATCTGGTTAGGAATGGGAGTGAAGAAAAGGGGTAGTTAATGATCATCGGCGGGATGGGCCACTCATACAGCTCTTCACACATAGTTAGAGCAACAAAGACTAAACATAGCCTAATAACTTGACATTCAGCTGAGTACATTTACATTAGTTACAGATTACTAACTCCTAATCCTTATGATCACTCTCTTATTATGTCCCTTCTCCTGCTCAGTTCCTGCTGAGGGGGCTCTAGCCACCTGTGTAGGTAGTCCGCCAAACGGCCCAGGATAACTCCATGGATGAAACTTAAAAGAAGTGCCAGAAATATTCGGCCCAATGGTGTTGTCGCACGCCTTGGAACCGAATGGTCTGAATGTTTTGGCACTCGGAGAGTGCTTCCAATACTGAAGTGATGCAGGCTTTCCAAGGATGCCATGCTTCGCGCCCGACTTCAATATTAGGACTCGTGTTGCATTTTATATCCAAGTCTTTCATATTGGATCTTTTCTTGTTTTGTTCGCCGCTATGCGTGGGCCAAGTGTGTGGTGTGTCCGAGTCTAGAAGGTCGTCTTCAAACGACATGACTGTCAAGTGCTCAAGACGATCCCAGCGCAACTTTCCATGTACAAACAGACCAACTCCGTAATGGTCTGCTCGAAGTAAGATATGGCTGGAAGCCAGAGGCTGCGTTTCTTGACACATCTGCCTGGACGTCAGCAACAGAGCAAGCATGTGACAGCTGTTATAGTTTGGCAGGAATTGATTGCTCTCTAGCACCTCTCCAGGCTCGATGATATAAAACTTTTCGGGAGATGGTTTGAGATATGTTCTTACAATCTCGATGCGGATTTCCGGGGGTAGACGGAAGAATGGGAGGCATCCTGGGGAGCCCATGACGGCCGAATATAAGAGGTTTCAGTAACTCGGTATGCTGCAGGCTGAAGTATGATCAAAACAAGAACTGACAACAATAAAATACAGAAAAATGAAGGACTTTAAGTAGTAGTCATAGGCAGAGTTCAGACACATGCTTGGGATATGAGTTCTTATAAGTAGGTTTAGTAGCTAAGCATTTAACGCCCACTACCCTACGTCAATATTTGTTCAAACTCTAGTTATACTGATATATTATATATAAATTTAAAGATAGTGCTTACTTTAAGAAGTATATATAGTGGAAATTACCGAGAGTATTAGTTTTAAATAACTCTGTGAGTTTCCGTGAGAATAAAGAGTGTTTAAACTTGGCACATGGGCATATGCAGGATCACTAAACATGAACGGCTGTCACTTGGTATTAATAGGCGTTGGCTATCCTGTCTATAAAGTAGGTGAGGAACGTTTGTCTTCTTTTCTCTGACATTCCTTCTTTGAAGTATGAAACAATAGATGGGTGTCGGGAGGCAACGCAGGGCTGGAGGATGCGTCTCGACCTCTCATACCTGGCCAATACATGGGTTACCCGCCTCAATACGGAGACTTTTCTAGCCGACACAATGCTATCGCAGCATAACTACGTTTCTGTTTGTCAAGCGATCCGTATTACAGGTAGTCCTGCTTGGGAAGAGGCTGTTTGTTCCAGTCAATGAACTCAACAACCAGCGCACCACACCCCGCGCTCAAATGACAGAAAGAATGAAATGATGCAGTTAATTAATTTTATAAGATAATACAATCAACATATGGCTTTTAAGGAACATGGAAAGGAACGAAAGTTGTTGGAGTTTTGGCCCGTAGAAGCCTGGAGCCGTTGTTGTTCGGACCAAAGTTTCTCCGGACCCGCCCAGATTTTGGGTTGGCGTTCAAGCTCCCGCTTTGATCTTGCGACGCCAGACTCGCGGTGATCGAAGAACGACCTTGATATCTCGCCCTCTCACCCCAATCTACGGTCCGACGACTCTCTCGCTGTATTCAAGAACTCTTGCGCTCCCCGATTCACAATGACTGGACGCGGTGGTGGCGGCGGTCGCCGTGTTCTCCTCTTGCCCATGTAAGGCTCAAGCTTTCCCACATGCGACTTCGCGACGCGAATGTTGTCTTTCGTCGCTTGCAAAGGCAGTCTGCTAACAGGTTGCAGTAACTTCATCTTCAAGCTTCTCCAATCAGTGAGTTTATCCTCAATCACTATTGCGCGCGCGTGCGCTACCTCGAGCGCTTGACCGCCGGCTGGCTTCGAGAGACACGATCACACCGGCGATATTTGGACATACGGGCGCCTAAGGCTGGGCTATGGCTTGTGGTCAGGCGGCATCTCCTGAATCAATGATCACATGTGTTGGGTTTATTCTCACCGCTATGCTATACATCTGTTGGGCGGGACACCGTTCTTCTGGAATGGTTGTGAGCCTAGTTGGACGTTTGCGATGGACGCGGTGTGACATATGGCCCGTTACACGAGTGCTTAGGATGGCTTGGTCGTGTCCTCGAAGCCCGGCTGCGCATTGAGAACTTTGGTCTGGATTCTTGAAACACTACTAACTGGTTGCAGCATGCTACCGTCAGCGTCTGGCTGTATGAGCAGCTCTCCATCCGCATTGAGGGCAAGATTCGAGTCAGTAACTAGCCCCTTCTCTATGGAAACTCCTTCTAACCCTGCGTATCTAGGGCTTTGACGAGTTCATGAACCTGGTTATCGATGATGCCGTTGAGGTTAAGCAGATCACCAAGACCAACGACAAGGAGACTCGGAGACCTCTGGGTACGATCAGCACTTTGAGACAGGGATGATATTCGCTAACTCGTGCTTTAGGCCAGATTCTGTTGAAGGGAGATAACGTGTCATTAATCCAAAGCTTGACTGGTTGATAGATGGGGCATCGAGTTATGGGCGTGTGGAACCAACATGTGTGAACTACAGTCTGCTGGAGGGGAAAATTATACCAAGCCGCCTGGGCCAAAATATGATGGCCAATGAGGCACCTGTCATGACACGGAAAAGACAACTTGCGAGTACGAGGTTCGTCATGCCGCAATAGCTAGGGGACGCGGAGACTTGACTCGGGCCATAGCTTTGCATCTCCGCGCAAGAGATACTCGTGCACGAATAAACCCACGTTTGCCTTGAAAGCGCCCGCAGTGAGTTTGCTTTCGTACCACCGAATGTTTGACAGTCGATGTCATTACCTGCCTTCTCTCAGTGTACCGAGCCTTACGGCGACCTACTGATGTGGTGCACATTCCGACCATGATGGCACGATTAATCCATCCATTACAATGATGGAGAGGCTGTAACCCTAGACTACGGAGCAAGCAAGGTAACCAATGTCCTCGGTCAGGAGGCTTCAACGAAGGGTTACCTAGTCTGGGCATTCCGCTTCCGTAGCACCACCATTCATCCCAGACACTCGGCGACAGCCCTTCCCGACAGCCACGGCGGGGGATCAAAGCCGCGCCCGCAGATGAATGAGCATGATGGTCCCCAGCTAGGCAACGGAAAGGGGACTCGGGCGGTTCTCACCTGGCGGGGGGAACGGCGTGAGGAATGGGCATTTCACGCTGTGTTTAGTCTACAAGATTCGAGATCTAATCAGAGACAAAAAAGGTTGACTCGGCATTAGCACAGGGTTAATATGTCACTGAACAAGCGGTAAGAAAGAAACCAAAAAGCAATGAAATGGTTGAAAAACTCGCGCAAAGTCGGGTTCTAGCTGGCTGTCTAGCTTACGCATGTCCAGCTCACAACTGCGCTCATTCTCAGTTGTGCGCAACTTCGCGGCCGCTCGCTCGTCTCACTCGCTCAGCCAAGCGCCAGGTCGCTTGCCAGTTACAGCATAAACCTTTGCTATAGCAGCCACATTCCTCGATGAATGCATGGTAAGCTTCCCCCCAAATTACACACAAAAAACTCGTCTCATTCAACATAAGGTACAGTAGGGGGTGGTGGGATGGAAGATGGAGAGATCTCGGTTGCCCTTCCCGCCCCCACGGGGTTGCTTGCTTTCTTCTGTCCAGGCCGAGCCGCTCTGAGACATTTTTTTGTGACTTCTTGGTACCTACACAAAACAATATAGAACAAGGAAAAGGCGCACGAATCCCGGGATCGACATCTCGAGAGAAAAGAGATAACAGTTGTGAGATTATCATGCAACAATCCTAGGCCATCATAAGTTTTCCTTGGCTTCTTCGCGGGGGTGGTGGGCTTGTGCTCAGGGCTTCCCCGCGCCGTGAGGTGTGTGTTGGTCCTAACACACCGGAAGTAGACCCAATGGGAGGTGCTCAAGGGGTCCAGCTGTGGCTGCAGTGAGGTTTCATGGAGGGGACGCGGGTCGCATATCGCGGAAGCCCGAGGTGAAGGAATGGCTGCCTTTGACCCCTTGCAGACACGAAAGGAGCTTGGGAGTTCGTATGTTTGGATGGACGGTCCTGTAGGATGAATGGCGCCGAAGATGCCGAAGAGGAGAAGAGGCCTGGTCCTTGGAGGACAAGATACTTCTACGTGGCAGTGTGACTAGACGGCACGAACGGATGGAGGAGATCCCGTATCGTGTCCGAGTTGCCGAGTGTCGTGGAATTGGAACTTGGAGGTCTTGTCGTGATTCGAGGGCTTCGTGTAGCTGGCGAATGAATGCGGCCAAGGACATGAACTGCGCAATCACCATCACGGCAACGATCTACATAGGCGATGGAGCACACGGTAGTCTCAATCTGGGGTTGCAATTCATTCACAAACACCTTTTTCGCTCTTGACCCAATAGCTGAAGCTCTACCATGCATTTCTTCAATCCCGTGTTTTGCCGCCATTGCTGCAGAGGTTGCATCTCGGCAAATGATAAGCTCAAAGTCCAGCCTAGAAAAGCTGCACAGTACTGTAACTAGGTATTCACCGACTTGTAGGTCCCCCTGACTCGGGGTAAAGAGGACCGATTTCGATGGATCTGGAGGGCCTCATTCTAGGTCAATGCTATTGGGTCTCTTCTCATCGCAAAGGGCGGGTAGTCTAGAAGAAAAAGGCGAGTCATAATAGTCACGATCAGAAGAGACAAAGAGGGAGCCTCATTCTAGAACGCATGTGGCAAGTGTATTTTCCCCCTCAATTCCATCCATCGTGAGCCCTGGGCGGAATCTAGACCCTGTCTGTTTTTTACCGATGGTGGGTTACTAGCCTTCACCGAGGGTGGTTGGATAAATGTAGCACAACACAATGAATTGTGGTGGTCTGCATTGAGGCTCAGACTTTTAGAAAAAAAGGAAAAAAAAAAGGCTTACGAATGTTAAGTCATCATCGTTCGAGTTTTCTAGACATGCTGAATCCCATCCTTTGTCGATTCCTTTTGGGCAGGATCAGCGTTGTGTTGGTCCGTTAGTGGTTGGCTCGGTAGATGGCTGACGATGCATCTACCAAAAGCGAGACCACGCAATGGCTTCAGAACGCCCGTTCGCATAACCCTCATGCATACCAATCCACGAAACAAAAAGCAAGTCAAGCCTCGTGACACATGACACTGACAAGCAGGGCAAGAATGGCAGATCAAGGAAAAAACGTGCCTGGGATTTCAGGAACAACAGCTTCTGCACCCCGGATTTTCTTCCCCGCATCTGCGGTGTGGGGAGTGGATCCCGCCTCTGGCCGGTCCAGCGAGTGCAGTGAGTAAAGCTTCAGCCCGGTGCTTGTGTCCTGCCGGCGGCTGGCTTGAATTGCGGGGGAAGGTCAAAGCACCCGGGAAAGGCAAGCTTGTATGACTCGCGATGCATCATCTCGGGTTGTTTTTGTGGTTGGTGCTGAGTTTGATCGAGATGAGGTTCATGAATTGGTTGAAGGTGGGTACAGCGTCAGAGTGCCAAGGTGAAAGAAGCAATGAAATTGTGGCGAAAGATATGCTGGTCATTTGAGCTGAAGTGACAGCGATGGAAGCGAGTTTGGCATTCAACAGGCTCGGCAGATCCACTAACCGAGGCAACATGCTCCCTGGTCCTGTAGCTTCGTGAGCTTTCTGCCTAGTTCCGTCGCGTCTTGAGCTCAGCTCGAGAGGAGCATCGTTGAGAACTGTCCGATTCAGCTCGTAGTTATTCGAGCCTGGTGACGAGCAGTGTCGAGAAGGAATCTCAAATATACTTAAAGCCTCTCACTTCCTCAACTGCCTGCTGTAAAAACTAGAGTGAGTAGAAACTGGAACTAGTTGTGGTGTAGCTACCTCTCCACTCACAGCTTACCTACCTACCCAACCTCAACCTCAGGCAACTTTTCAGACATACTGAACCTATTTAACCCCATTTAAATCACTCACTAGATTACTTGGAAGAAAACTAGTGTCAAATTGAGAAGCCTTTTATTTAATTCTTTTTCGCATAATATTCGAGTTGCTGGCTGAGCTTAAGAATAAGCTTGTTCGAGTTCCACAGTCAAATCATGGAGGGGCAGCATAGCAGCTGAGATATCGTGGTGGAGTAGCAACCTCAATCTATGCATAAAGTCCCGCTTAATTATGAAAGCAAGCCCCAATGTCAATCTCAACGGAACGCAAAGGATCAGATAGCGTCGAAACAAATGGGTGTTTTCTCGGTCAAATATCTGACTCTGGTATGGTCGAGATCTATAGTGTATCTAGCTTCAAGATAGGCGAGAGCATGGCCGAGATTCTGCCTCGTGTCTTTTTCAAGAGTAGGGCTGTCGTGAACAGGGCGGTATCCCGGCATCTCGATGAACCTGTGGGTCATATTGCGCTGCCAAAGTGCTTTTAGACCGATTCCAGAGCCTCTTTGATGAAGCAGTTCTGGTGTCAAGATGCAGGGGCCAAGGACTAGACTTGGGACTATTCAATTTGAACTGCATGGTGCTGCTTCTGCCGCTGCTGTGTGCTGCAATAAACAGGACGAGGTGACGATGGCCGGGTTACTGGGATCGAAGCTGGCATGACACGGAATCCCTGTCTGGTTGAGGGGCTCATCGAATGTTTTTGGTCAGGCCAAGGGTTGTTAAGCGCACATGCGATTGGTTGGGGCCCGCGCACGCGACGCACTGCAGGATGGGCCCCTATGAGCGAGTCCCCTTGCGGATGATTTATGCCAGGGAACCTGGGAACTTTTTTTCATTCTTTTTTTTTTCTGTCTTCTCAGCGTTGTGATGGGTTGTCAACTTTGGATTTGACTGGATGCGATGTGCCATCAAAATGGGTTCTGACATCCATCGTCACTGCAACCCTCCCTCCCCTCGCCTCGTTTTTTTCTCGAAGCCTGCCCTTTTTTCTTCATTCCCCAAGCCCTCATTTCCTTTTGGACTGGAACGTCTTCCCATTTGTCATACGTAATCCGTCTCGAATCTCGCCCCCCTCCCCTTTTTTTTTCTTCTCTGTTCCGGTTGTACCCAGTGGCACCAAACAGGCTTGGCCTACTAGGAGGCGGAACAGCTGCTAAGACCTAAAGGGGTATAAATCGACGCGAAGATCCCCCAGCCGGAACCTTCCAGGTTGTATCGGAGGGAGCCTTGAACAAGTTCGGGGCTGTTGAGTTCGGAGGACGGATTCTCACCCGAGCGTACCGGTAGGTCGCCGTCCACCGCAGTGCAATGCAGTCGAGGTTGGGTTAGTAGCAGTGTGCCAGCCCCTCTGCATTTGACACTCAATGGATCCTTGGTGTGGCCAAGGAAAAAAAGACCACCTCCACAAGAGACAAGCTTGAACGAGTCAAAACAGTGTCTTGGGGGCGGGCAGCAAATGGCGTGCCTCTCCCACCCATCCTTGACCTGATTTTCCCCAGGAAACCTTGAACCTCGAGTCTCTGAGAGGCCCGATCGACTCTTGTGATCAGGTGCCGTGTCATTTTCCAATTCGAGGGGATCCTGGATCGGGCACTCGCTCTAGGCAGGTCTCAGCAGCGTCTAGTACCCGAGTAGATTAGCGGGGTGCGGGGGAGGTGAAACCGCCTTCGGAAAAGCGGAGAATCTTAACCCCAGTGAACCCAGCACCTGGCGCCCACTGAGGAAAGCCCTGCGCTCCAGACTTTGCTGGCCATGTGCTGTTGTGCGGGTGTCCACTGAAGACCCAAAATTGGCCGCTGCGCCCTTGCCCACTCAGCACTCTCTCGCGGGGCTGCGCTACTAGGTCCAGCACGCGGCAAATCTCATCTCCCCTTCCCGGGCGTCCATCTCTTCCTCCAGTCTCCATCCATCTCCCGCAGATTCCCAACATCCATCCACCTTCAAATCTGCGTCGCCCACTTTCGCTTGATAATACGCCGTCTCCGCCCGAATCGAACGCCTTCGATCTCTTTCAGGGCATATCGCCGTCGCTGAGTCCTCGACGCGACGCTGCGCTGCCAGATAGAAAAGACAAAACTTGCCGCCCGCCATCGTCGCTCCCAACAATGAGACGCCAGAACCGCTCCTGCGACCAGTGCCGAAAGGCCAAGCGGGCATGCGACGCGCCCTCACTTTGGGACATACAGCGAAATTCAGAGAGACTTCGCAATGGCGCTGACGGTGCCAACGGCGTCTCTCTCGCCGAGGAACATCTCGGTGAGTTTTCTTCATCGCATTCTTCTTCGCATCCCTCCCCCTCTCCCTCTCCGCGTCTTTTCCCGACTTAACGACGCTAACCGAGGGTCCATAAAACCTCGCAGATGAGATTGATTCACGAGCCCTACGATGTTCTTACTGCCTTCGCACACGAAAACAATGCACATTCCACTGGGTTCGCGCCCAACTACAGACCGGTCCTGCCAACGCCAACGGCGATGTCGCTGCCCAGAATGGAGCCAATGCTCGTCGCGTCCCCGATCAATCGCGCACCAAGGCCAAGCGTCAACGGCCGCGCACTCAGCAACAGCAGACTGGGCCTTCTCCTACTCAGGCCCCTCTGCCGACGCAGGGCCTCGACGTTAATGCCACTGCCTTGCTAGACATGTTACAGGCGCCGCCGACGACACACGATCTGACATGCTGGGGACCTATGGACCCCAACTTTGCCAACTTTCCAGCCTTTCCCAATACCACCTTCGATACTATGCCCGTGAATAACGTATTCGACCCGACTGCCTTCGACGCGAGCCTACACAACACAGTCCTCAGCAGCCTCGAGCCTCATTCGACCCCGGCACACCCACCTTCGATGGACCTTACGCCACCCACCGAGCTCACGAGTCAAGCCCTCCACGCCAGGCAACGTGCAACAAACGAGGAGGAGAATGGCGAGAATGGGTGGCCTCTGTTTCAGACTCAGTCTGTTGGCAGCGATGTTCCTTTCCAGCCGTCTCCGTCGGTTTCCAACTCATACGAAAGCGACATTTCATCTCGCTCCCTCAGCGTGCGCCACTACCCCGAGAGCATTGCAAGGAGTTATGGCACTTCGATCTCGCCTTTCTCAGTAACCCACAATATGATGACCAAGACGAACAACAACCTGATCTCGGACAACCTGATGCGGATATACCACGATGTTTTGGAGCATGCATTGTCTTGCTGGCTTTCTGAAGAGACTTGCCCCTACAAACCCAATGCTATCGCAAGGCCATCAGGCAATGGCGTTAGCTGGTTAGCCTCTCACTTTGAGGGTCTTAGTGTCGGTCAACCAAAACAGCAGGACAACAGAATCTACCGTCGTGTTATTCAACTCGACAAGCAAGCACAGGCGACGAAGCTGGTTCGACTCTCTAAATCCGAGGATCGTGCAGCATCTAAAGCTCTACATTTGGCTATCATGGCGTTCGCTACACAGTGGGCTCAAGGCAGTCAGCGCGAGCGAGACAGGTTCCCACAAAGTCTGAACCAGCTGGATAGTATGAGATCAGAGTTTGATGAGATTAACGAGGATTTCGACCGAACACTCCAGCGAACTTTCTGGGCACAGGCAAAGCGCGCCCTCCAGGACTGCTCTGATATGGAATGTTTCCGCGTGGTTTGTGCGGACTTGATAATGGGATTGGCACAGAAGCCAATGGATGATGAGGATCTCAACGACAAGCCTTACAGCATGAGCAACTTTGGTGGAGAAAGCCCCATTGCCTCAGGCGAAGGGTCCATCGCTTCTCAACTGAGTGAGATTATCGCTCAGGAAGGTCCTCCAGTATTCATGGAGCGAGCCGCTCGGAAGATGCATGCCCTCAAGTTTCAGTATGAGGCTCGAGAGACGGGAGTGCTTGATGCATCCAAGAGCTCACTTGGCCTGGAAAAGGCTACGTCGGCTGAGTCGTTGAGTGAGGAAGACAGGGGCACCATTGGTCTTGTCTACTGGATGACTGTCATGTTTGATACTGTCTCTTCTTCGATGAACGGCCGGCCCGTGGTTGTATCGGATGAAGAGTGCCACCATGACCCAACCTATCCAGACCACCCAGAGCATGAATCTTACAACATCGAGTACCGACCACAGGACGCTAGGTGGTGGGCTGAGCTTTTTGTCCGCGACAACAAGGAGGGAGTCCTTCGCTGGCCTTGCACATATGATGCTGCGGCCAAGGGTGTTGTCACGGCGGCCCCCATCAAAGTGATACTATTCCGCCACGTCTCGTATCTGCAAAACACTGTTAGGAGCAGATACCGTGGTGAGCCGGTTGAGAAGGTCATTTCGAATGCTATGGCCGTATACAAGCACTGGAACGTTACGTACGGCGCCTTCTTCCGGGACCTTGTTGAACAATACGACACGGTCCCGACACACATCCAGAGCTGGTTCGTGTGTGTGGTTGCTCACTTCCACTGTGCTGCTCTCTTGATGGCGGACTTGATTGAGCTTGTTGATGAGAACAAGTTAGGCTTGGACTACTCGACACAGGTTCGCCAGTCCACCAATGTGGTGACATCGCTGCGAAGAGACAGCGCGTCTATCCTGTCGGATCTCGCGCGAGTTTCGACATGCCCCCGGGCTGGAGATGTTCCCGGCACCGGCGTGTCGGATCTTCACTTCGCGGTGGTTGAGGGTTCAATCTTGACAGAGCCCTGGACCATGATACTCATACGGGCATTCACAAAAGCAGCTATTCTCCTGCTCACCGAAGTGGAAGAGAATGTTCGGCACGACCCTGGAGCCCTCGAGGCTGCTGGGCTCATGAACTTGGTGAGGAGGTGCGAAGACTGCACCAAGGCGCTATGGTGCCTGGGCAAAAAGTCAGACATGGCTCGCAACATTGCTAGTATTCTTTCTTCGGCGTTGGGACCATTTATGATGCCATCACCCATGGCGGCCATTCACGTTTGATCTGAATGGGGGGGATAAGGTGTTCTTGTTGGGATAACTACTGTACCTAGGGGTTGATGGTTCTACGTATTTTTGGCACGCGGTTTACGGTCTGGGTATATGGTATATGTATAGGGTTTTTTTTTCTTGGATTGGGTGAACAATTGGTATAATCAGCGAACAAACGATCATACGTGTATGTGTCAAATCAGGGATTGGCTGTTGGAGCGAACATTCTTTTTTGCTGAGGGCGTTGCGATGTGTGGTCTTGCCCCTCTCTTGAATGACAAAAAGGCTGGCAATTATGTATCTATTAAAGACAATTTGCAATTTACAAGATCAAAGTCCTTACCAGATCCATGTGCCCGATTAGAGGGATACGATATGCGAGTCCTGTGTCTTACTGTCAGATGTCGTTGGAGTCGTTGGAGATCTCAAACTAGCAGAGATTCTCAAGCCTCGCCTTTTTTCGCGCGAAATCTTCCAGATGGTTCCATCGCCGCTTACTTTAGACAAATAGGCCAATTGCAGCGAGTAGTGCCTGCTTCTGCATTGGAGGAGGTTGGCTGGTCGCCGATTGACTCAGGCGATGGTCTGTCTCCTCGATCTGTGGAGGGAACTTTGGAGAGGCTTCCCGAATTGGCCGCATGTTTCCTCTTGACTCCGCCTTATTTCTGAGAAACGTGAAGGTTGGCGCACTCCTCAATCATCTCTGTCACAGTATTTTTCGCTTGGCATTTGCAATGCCGCTGTCGATCCCTTCGGAGACTCCTGATCATTCGGGGGCTCAGGGGGACCGGGCTGGCAAACCGGGCGCAAAAGTTGATGAGAACACCAAAAGACTCCCACTCCGAGACTGCATACACGAGAACACACTCTTCACTGTAATCTCCCAGCCGAGATGACATGATTGGATGGTATAGTAATGGTGTGTGCCAGCAGTTCGGTCGCTGAGGGCACGTATATGCGGTCCACGGGCAGGATAACCGCCGCCATTCTACGCCACTTGGTCAACTATTGGCTACTGAAATAAAAAATTGATTGAGGCCAGAAAGAGTTGCAGATTGGCGGTTTCGTTGTCATTGGCAATTTGGGCAGTGTTCAAGCAGGCTGTGTATACTTGTCTGTGGTTGGGTCAAATCAGTAGAGTTGTCCTTCCACGATCTGCAGGAACGTAATTAGGCTCTTACAGCTATGACTAAAAGTGCAAGGGGTTACGAAGCCACCTACAAGGTGAAGGATCGTCTTGTTGATGGTGAGAGCCTGGTGTACTGTTGTCCGTGCCAGAAGTCCATTGTGTGGGTTCTTGACGTAACGCTGCAAGAACTTTGTCTCTAGAGCTATTAGAGACATAGACCATCTGTCAATAGCAGTAGAGTATTAATATAACAGGGCAACTAATAGTGTCAAAGGACGATGAGTGACATCAACTACTGTACGATAGACAGTCCGTCCCGCCCACGGCATAAATGTGCGCATTAGGCAACATTGACTCTGCAGTAGATCCCACCCCCCTACTAGTTTCATCTATTCATGGCATTCTGATCTGATCACATCACCCACCCACCCCCGGCAACCCCGCCTGCATCGACATGGTCGAGTTTCATGCAGGGGTAGTAGGATCAAACGTCAGCTGGACCCTTACTACGTCAGAAAGTGCTGCTGCCCAGTTGGTGAGTGAATTATGCAGGTTTTTTTTTACTTGTGGCTGGGTGTTGGGTAGTGGATAGCCTATCACCAAAGTTCCGATGAGCTTTGGACTTTTTTTGGTTGGTATTGTGTTTAGTGTAGATGTAGTGGCCATCATGACTACGCACGACGGCAAGATTCACTACATGCTTCTTTGTTTTGGAGAAGTAATTGCTTGGATTTGTTTTCGTGAGGGACGAGAAATAAGGAGAATACAGTTATTGATGGCAAAACATGGGAGCGTGCATGGTAAATCTACACTTAACAAGGTAACCTGCATTCATTTTGGACAACACATATATTGTGGCCAATGCCTTCCCCTTGGGATATGAATGTTATTCTGAGCGAATCTCCTATCCTTTTTTTAGTGGCAAAAGACTGTATGAAATGCAAATTTTCGGGTTCATGGTAGAGATTGCTTGGGTCTAGTTGTGAATACAAGCAAAACTCGACGGGGCCAACAATGTGCGGATGAAAGACTGTATTAGCGTTAAAGCCGTTAAATATCACCTCTTTTGGAATGCTAACGGTTTCTTCCATGTTGGTGTTTTGTAACAAGATTTCACTTTCGGCGGGCCGTTGGGACTGGAAAACCTAAGACCGACTACATCGACCAAGCTATCCGCTTCGCTTTTCCCTTATTAACAGCATGCATAGTTAAAGAGCTTTGTTAGAGCAGATCAGTTAATTTCTATCGCATGTTCCTAGTAAGTGAGTGTCATTATTGATAAATTCTGCACAAACTTGCCTGTGACAGACTGTCTTAGGTATAGACCTTGACACCAAGCATGAAATACTACTATCAAGACAAAGGTCTATGCAGAAGGAGATCTAGATGAGCCTACTCAAGAAATTCTACGACGAGAATCAGCTTCAAGATACTTTTTGAACATCTGACTCGTTTCGTCTGACGTGGCTTCATCTCCAAGCCACTCCAAGCATCTCCGTCTCAAAGCGGTATAAAGCTGCGAATAACCCCAAAGCAAGAACAAAGCCGAGACCCTATTCAAGATGGCTAGGCAAACTAGAGTTATATATACCCTCGGAAGAGAGACTCCGGGTTTTGGACTTTTGGTTCTAGCTCCATCTTTGACACATAGAAACAAACGCCTCGTTGAAAAAACTGTGGCTGGCTGTCATCACAACAATGAAAAAAAGTGGCGACAAACTACTGCTTACTTGGGATGACATGTGATTATTTCAAGAGGCAGATTCTGTTTTATTATTATCAATTGACTTTGGCCTCCATCGTCAGACGGAGTCTTGGGGGCTGAGGTTAGAATCTCAGCTCAAAGATCTCGCCCGATTTCACGATACCTCATATGGTATAGCACCAAGCCAAACCAATGGGCTACACCCGCCCAGAAAGCAGGTAGGACTAGAAATGGTTCATCTCGTGATGACACAGCCTAGTTTGGGAGATTGTCGCTCCGCCAAGGATCAACCCAATAAGCTTGGCGTGCCTGAGGAAAGAGAGCCTACACTTGTTTGTTGCACAGCCTGATCTGCAGCGCTTAGACACTCCCCCCATGTAACCAACGACTGGCTGGCCACACCGGTCTTGTTGCACAGCAGGCAGCGCGGGCTGGTGCTGATGCACTGCCAGCGATGGACACCCCCCGGCTATGCACATTTGACCAGCCTGCTGAAAAGCCCAGAGAATGTCGTGGCCTATGAATTCATGTTTGTTTTTTTAGTGGCTTTTTTCTGAGTAGTGTTTTAAACTGATGTTTCTCCCCTCTTTCTTTGGTCCTTCTCGTATCCCTCTTCCCCTTGTGTTTTTCGCGGTTTGGTAGCCGCCCGTTCAAAAGCATCAACCATGTCAAGCAGCTATGGCGAAAACAGTCTTTGCACAACTCCAGCATGTGTTCACATTGCATCAGAGATTCTAGGGAATCTCGCTCTCAACTATACAGAGATTGATCCCTGTACAGACTTTGACCAATGTTAGTACACCTCCAACCACTCCCCCTATACCATACAACTCTAACCTAGTCGATATAGTGGTCTGCGGAAACTGGGCTGCCCGCAATGAAATTCCTGCTGGCCAAACACGAACAAACGGCATCTCTGTCACCCGCGACTTTGTCCTCAGCGCCGTGAAACGCATCCTCGAGAGTCCATACCCCACTGGTAAAGAAGCAGGTTGGATCACTGTCAACCTGACCAAGGAGCAGTCACGAGCCGACAAGGAGAACTTTGCCAAGATCCAAGACGCTTACAATGTCTGCATGAACTATACTGCCATCGAGGAGGAGGGCCTCAGCGTCTTGTCCAAGTTTGTCGAGACTGTTGTGGATGTCTTTCCTGCTGGTGAAGAGTCTGGTAAGAATGAGACTCATGATTACTCCAAGGAGTTGGGCGAGACGTTTGTCTTGTTCGAGAGTCTTGGTATCGAGACGACTCAGAGATTCGTCAACAAGCAGAACGAGGTCGATCCAGATGAGGTCGTCCTCGTCATTGACACGCCAAGCACCGTGGACATACCCGGCACAGAGGAGGGTATTCTCGAGTATCTCGACCTCGCTGCTGCCCTCCTTGCCGCTGTGCATCCGGCCAAGCCTACCGTCAAAGAGGCTCATGCCCTCATGTCTGAGGTGATTAAGCTTAATATCAAGATGCTAACGGTGTTCTCTCGTGCAAGGGAGGATGACAATGACGATGAGTTGAGCCCATTGTTTCGCATCGAAGACATCCAGAAGCTTGCTCCTCAACTGAACTACGAGTATGTAGTCAAGCAGCTTGCTCCCAAGGGCTACAAGGCCGACAAGG
This sequence comes from Fusarium euwallaceae, assembly GCA_002168265.2. NCBI lineage: Eukaryota > Fungi > Ascomycota > Sordariomycetes > Hypocreales > Nectriaceae > Fusarium > Fusarium euwallaceae. The sequence continues at coordinate 1,064,794 of NHTE02000027.1, forward strand.
TGGCCTTCTCTACTCAGGGTTACTACAAGAACCTGTCAGATATCATCTCCGAGACCCCTGCCGAGGTCATCCAAACCTTTTTCGTCTGGAAGGCCATCACAGCTTTGTCTCCTTACGTCGAGACAGAGCTTACAAACGCCTGGAACGCCTTCTTCCAGGAGCAAATACTCGGCAATGATCCCGAGAGCCCTCCACCTCGCTGGCAGCGCTGCGTCGACTTTCTCGACTCTGGAGTTGAATGGATCACCGTTAACCCGATAGTCGAGAGCATGGTTGGTCCTACCGGCTTGACTTGGATCCTCTCTCGCTTCTTTGTCGACAAGTACTACCCTCCCGAAGCTCACAACTTGACATCTCAGCTCGTTGACTCTTTGGAGTTGGCGTTCCTAGAGCGTCTCGAGACGAGAGATTGGCCTACTGATGAGACCAAGAAGGCTTCTGCTGAGAAGCTTCACGCCATGACGAACAAGATTGGTTTGCCTACAGACCCTAACGCGGTTGATCCCAGTGCTATCAACAAGTACTATGGCGATGCTGAAGTCACGGAGTCGTACGTTGCCAACGCTCTTAGCTTCGCCAAGGTCAACATCGCCAAGAACTGGGAAGCTCTCGGGAAGCCCTTTGATCGGGGACAGTTTGAGATGAGCACGCTGGCTGCCAACGCCTACCAGGACTTTCAACTCAACGCCATTGTTCTGCTCGCTGGGTTCCAACAGTTTCCTGTCTACGATGTTGACTTCCCCTCGTATCTCCTGTACGGAGGTATGGGCAGTGTCGTGGGTCATGAGATCACCCATGGTTTTGACAACACTGGTCGTCTCTTTGATGCTACGGGTAACATGACAACGTGGTGGGATAAAGAGTCTATCGCAGCGTTTGAAAACAAGACCGAGTGCTTTATCGAGCAATACAACAAATTCACCATCACCGCACCCAACGGAACCCAACTCCACGTCGACGGAGAACTGACACTAGGCGAAAACATTGCCGACGCCGGCGGTGTAGTGTCAAGCTTCCTAGCGTGGCAGAAGTGGGAAAAGAAGAAGGGACCTGCAAAGAGACTCCCCGGTCTGGATGACTTTACGGGCGAGCAGCTGTTCTTTGTCAAGTGGGGACAGACTTTTTGCAAGAATATCCCGAAGGAGGACGAGGTTAGGTTGTTGTCTGAGGATGTGCATAGTCCTAATGATGCGAGAATCATGTTGACGCTGCAGAACTCAGCTGGGTTTCTCAAGGCGTTTGACTGTCCTCAGAAGAAGCCTACGTGTGAGCTTTGGTAATGAGTAACTTAGATTGGGGATCTGGTGAGCGGTTTGGTTTCTTGTATAAAGTATATAGTGAAAGAGTGTTTGTATAGGTAGTCATAGTTGAATATTTTTAAACCTTTAAGCAAACTCCCGCTTATACTATCGATCTTCTGGCCCAGTTATCCCATCTCGGGCCGAGCTTTAACTATAATAAAGAACACATTTCTCGCAAACTCCTCTCCCGTGACAAGAGGGTACTTGTTCAACAGAACGCTTGACAGTGAGTGGGCACAGCTAGGGTTTCAATTTTACGGCCTTGGGGCAGCTAAGGCGCTTTGATTATCTCGTTTCGAGTTGAGCGAGCCATGTCAAAGGCTTGTAATTCTGCATACATGCTCTTTTTGACATGCTCATCAGCCCAACACATGTCCACAGCGTTTCTCGCCAGCTGTACCATCTCCGCCTCCGACAGTCCACCATAGTGGTATGCCTTCTCCATATTACCATCGATCCATACATCATGCATATACACAGGATCGTCGCTGTTGATGCAAAACTTGACACCCTTGTTCAACAACTGTCGCAGCTTGGGGAACAGGACGTCCGTCGCTGTCCTTCGGTGGTAGGCATGTGGACAAAGAGTCAGACCGATACCCTTGTCCAACAAACCGTCGATGAGCTCATCCTTGTCAAGAGCATCAAGCCCATGATCAATGCGCTCTATACCAATTTCGAATATCGCCTGGCGAATGTGCTCGTGGGTGTCCTTCTGACCGAAATCACAATGCGTAGTGATGTGCAGCCCATCTGCTTGCGCCTGCTTGAAGGCATCTCTGAATAGAATCGGTGGACGCTCGTAGGCGTTGCTTGCGAGACCAACGGCGTGAAAGAGCCCATGGCCACTCTTGGCCCACGGCATGGCAGTTCGATACGCTGCTTCGCCGTCTTCTACCGGCTCGTCGCGAATGAAGCAGAAGATCCAGCTGGACCGCACGCCGTACGTGTCTGCTCCATCCCGCTGGGCGCGCAAGTAGCCATTGAGGACAGCCTCGGCGTCGACACCTCGCCGGGTGTGAGCCTGAATGTCAAAGAAGGGCTCCACGTAGCGAACATTCATGGCCTTGCACCTCTTGAGATAGTCCATAGCCATGTCATAAAAGTCTTGCTCCTTCAAGAGAACCTCGCACCCGGCAAAGTAGGCCTCGAGGAAGGTTGGCACATCCTTGCGGCCGCCCATCTCAGGGCGGTGGTTGTAGGTGACGTTGTACGACTCAACGAGTTCCTCGTATGTTTTGTATTCCTGATCCCTCCATTTCAGGGGGATGTTGTTTCGTTGGGCAAGGAGCCATCGCAGGGCTGGTTGAAGGGTGCCCTCGATGTGGACGTGTAGCTCGACCTTTGGCAAGGCTGCGATGAACGGTGATACAACAAGGCCATTCATGTTGGTGTTCTGAGACTGGGCACGTTGCTACTCTCGTTGTGAGAAATGAATGGTGTGTGCATCCATCTTGTTCCTTTTGCACGGTTTTGCGACCGATCGGCGTTGGACAGCGGACATCTCCGATCTCCGATCTCTAGCCCCAGAAGCCAATTATCTACCTATCTAATATCACTATCACCATCACTTTGGCTTGCCCAAACACAGTGGATAGAGATTTTTTTAAGATGCTTATCTGCCGTAGGCTTCATGCCCCAGCACCGAGCCGATCTCGGGCTTATTTCTAGGTCAAGCAAGGGTCGAGATAAAGGTCGGCAACAAAACTAAGGGCCGATGATCAAGTACTTGTTGACGGTCGACCTCCCCGTTTCTGGGAGCTGGCATTCCATTCCATACGAGAGTTGGCTCGAGGCAATCAACTCTACTCGGAATTTTTGCGTCAGAAGCAGAATGGATGCCGCCGCAGAAATGGCCATTGCCCCGGATGCCGCCACGGCTTACCGGGTTGTCAAGAAGATCGACCGCGTTATCATCCCGCTGCTGTTCGTCACGTACATGTTCAACTTCATGGACAAGACGATCCTGTCGAGCGCTGCAGTGTTTGGCCTTCGCGAAGACAATGTGAGTTGGACTCTGGCGGTGTTGTGTCGCATAGAACTATTGGTTAACTTGTTGTTGTAGCACCTTGAAGGCCAGCAGTACAGTTGGGTCTCCAGCATCTTCTACTTCGGATACCTCATTTGGGAGTATCCCACCACTATTCTCATCGCTCGGTTACCGACAGCCAAGTACCTCACGGTCAACACCTTGTTCTGGGGTGCCGTGGTAGCCTTGACGGCAGCATGTCGCAATTTCGGCGGTCTCATGGCTGTGCGTTTCCTACTGGGTGTGGCCGAGGCTACCATTACTCCGGCCTTTATGTTCTTGACTTCTACCTGGTATACTCGTGACGAAATGCCTGTCCGTGTCGGCATTTGGTTCGCGGGTAACTCTATCGGTGGGCTGGTTTCTAGTCTTCTAGCCTTTGGCATCGGCCACATTGGCGACCATATCCGCCCCTGGCGATGGATGTATATTATCCTCGGAGTGTTGACTACCGTCTGGGCTATACCCATCTTCTTCTTCCTCCCTGATACTATTTCTAAAGCCAAGTTCCTTACCGCCGAGGAGCGAAAGGTTGCCGCCGACCGCGTCGTTATTGCTGGAACAGGCAGCACTGAGAATTCTCATTGGAAATTGGATCAAGTGAAGGAGTGTCTTATGGACCCTAAGACTTGGTTCATCGTATCTATTGAGCTTCTTACTCAAATGCCCAACGGTGGCACGCAGAGCTTCAGCAACATTGTCATCTCGTCATTCGGATTTACTAGTCTGCAAACCACCCTCATCAACATCCCCTATTCAGTCATTACGGCGAGTACTATCGCTGGAACAGGCTGGCTGGCCAGTCGCTACCACACGCTCAACTGTCTACTTATCCTCTGCGTTGTGGTTCCTCCTATTATAGGCTCGGCTATCATCTACGTACGTGAGCAGGTACCGCACGGCGTCCAACTCTTTGCCTATTTCTTGCTTTCGACGGGTCCCGCGGCCATGCCTCTGAATATGTCACTCGTGCAGGCCAACTACCGTGGCGTCACGAAGCGCATGACCATAACAGCCATGCTCTTCCTGACATATTGCGCGGGTAATATAGCCGGACCGCAGTTCTTCCGCAGGTCAGAGGCGCCGAAGTACAAGACGGCTTTCCAGGCCATCATGGTATGCTACGCACTTGTCGTGGTTGTGGTACTGTCACTGCGGTTCTATCTGCAATGGTTCAATGCAAAGCGCTCGAGAGAAGAAGGCTTCGAGGGCAGTGCTCGCTCGGCGGGTGCAGTGGCGAATGGAAAGGTCCCTGAAGCACTGAATGGCAGAAATGTGGCTGAGGCAGTTACCGAGGTGGAGCTGAGGCCGGAGGACTATGAGGATGTGACTGATTGGAAGACGGTGGGTTTCCGTTATCGTCTGTAACCTATTTATTTATGTGCAGAGGGAGGTTGTCTCTGTTTCCTAGTATCCCATTTCAATCCCTTCTCATTGAGTTAGACTCGAAATGACGGTGTTTCTACCTTGGGCGACTATAGATAGACCTGTACTATATAGATGTAGTAAGTGCAGTCTTGACAAATTCATAGCTTCGCCGACAAATACTTCCGCACCAGAAAACCCAACAGGCGGAACAGTTAGAATCTGGTGTATCTTCGCCTGCGCGCGGAGCGCTTTGACAGGTACCTTTGGGGCATATATATGGCTGTGCATCCTCGACGTAGCTGGAGGGTTGTGATTTCGGAGACCCATGCAGGTGTAGGAAGACGACAAGGGCAGGGTGAGCTGGGGCTGAGTCGAGCCTGAGCTACGCTCCATACAAGCGGCGACTATTCCGCGTCGATATTTACTTTCTAAAACATCATAGCATCATATCCCAATGCTAGCACAATGGCCTTTTTTGGGGGGTCTTCCTGCTGCCTACAGGCCGCCCCCCCCCCCCTATACTATCAAACATTTGGTATCACCGCTGTCGCCTCTGGCCAAGGGGCCCTATCTTTCTCATCCGGAGCATATGGCTCTTTCTCTAACTGCTCTATCGGCCAGGACATTAATGCCTGCCACTCTTCTCCCAGCTGAGCTTGTATAGCTCTGACCTCCCTTCCGGGCGATGAACCAACCCACCATGTGTAGCGGATACAACTAGCCAAAGCAAAAAAGTGCGCCAGCAGAACCAAAGCACGTGGTTTCTGGAAGCGTAGCAGCTCTATGTATCGGGCAGAAACCACTACAGAGAAGGACGTTAGCCTTCTGCTGATCATCTTGGGATCTTCACTAGATCTCAGTCCCCGTATGACGGAGCCAATGTAGCTAACCACGTTCTCGTATGCTGTGACATCGCTCTCATCTTGTATCTCTCCCTCCCGAAATTCCAGGAGGTGTTCGAGACCTTCTCGGTTCGACTTGCAAAACACCACATTTGATCCCACGTAGGATCTAGCCGTGTCTACAAGAGACCGCATCTTGGCACCTGGCTCATCCTTTAGAAGCTCTATGGCCTGTTGAAACACACCGCCGAGACCTCGAGACATTTGAAGCCAGTGAAGAGGTGGCTCGTATGGTTCCAGCTGCCGGAATCTCAAATTCGCAAAAGCATCCATGGTGAGAAGTACTGAGACAAAGCAAGCTGGGTCTGAATTCTCTTTCGTCATGTTTGCGAGTGTCTCGCGATGTTGCTGCACCGTCGCTTCGAGATAGTTGGCTCGATGAAGTTCCAGCTCCGGGTCCGTGTCTCTACCCTCGATGAGCAGGTAAAGACAGGATATCGACATGATGGCGTTTAGCAGGGGTTCATGTTCAAGAGCCATTCGTGGAACATCGTTTACCCATGTGTTTTGGAGCACGGGGAGGTGCGTTCCCGCAATGTGTGGACACATGTTAGCGACAAAAGTGTGCAAGAGGCGAAGCTCGCGATACCGACGTTCTCGACTTTCGGTTGGCGGAGCGGGACTGGAATAATCTACTGGAGTTGCTGGAACGGTTGAGGGTGTCCTTGTCTCTGTCTTTGGCTGGGGTGCACGATCATAGTGACAGTGAACTTTGTGTCGTTGACAGCCGCCCTGGGTGACACAGTACCGTCAATTCACAAGATGTCTTTGTATTGTGTGGCGATACTTACACAAACCGGTCTGACTTCATCACACTGCATCGTGTCAGTGACTCGGTTGCAAGCTTGAATCTCACTCTGAATCTTACCTTGACGCGTCGTGACCTGCATCTCGCACAGCCTGTTTTAGATTTGGTGTGATAGAGGCGTGGCATGTCTCGGTACCCTATGGAAGCTCGAATAGGGAATAGTCACGAAGAGGCCATAGATACCATGGATGCTACAGCAGGTGGATAGGAATGTTGTATGGCAGCCTTGGCAGACGTGGAGGTTGGCCGAGAATATTAGGTAATCTTGCATGACACAAACTCACCTGATCTGGGTTGATGGCCTGAGTCAGTTGCATCCTATCTCAAGGACTATAATTCTTTGTTGGTTGAAGCCTATGATTTCTCTCCTGAGTCTGAATGATAAAATAAATGCCCCTATACGAGATTATTCAACCAGTGAATCTACTACACCTTATCTACACCTTTTCACTTACGTCATATTATCCACCGCCTCTTGAAAAAACCTTGGTGATCACTGCATCCAGGCGCCGCCGCCGCCATCACTTTCGAAATGCCAAGACACGGCGTTGCATGTATTTTTTACACTGCCACAATTTACTCCTCTTTAAAACGGGGATGTCATCAGCTGTCTTACTGGCTAGAAGGCGTCTTGCCTACCGTCTCGTCCATGCACCGACATCTCGGTTGAGTGTGGCTATGCTAACAAGGAAGCAGGAAAACGGCATCACACTGAGCTTGGCAGACTTGGCGAGGAATCTTACATCCAGAGCTCGATATCCCCTCGTGGGAATGCTCTTTTCTCCTCCTATTCCCGTCTAAATGGTGAATTCCTTCATTTCGAAACTGTCTATCCCCTGTTGGGCTTTCGACTTTTCAAAATGGCCCAGGTTGATCGATTGTGGGCCATGTACGAAGAGCTTATCGATTTGAGCTCGAAAAACCATCAGACAACTTCAGAGGATGTTATTCGTCTGAAGAATCGGCTTCAAGAGGTTGCTGGGGTTGTCAAGGCTAAAACCAAGGGAAGTTTACGAGTTGACTTTTCTGCAAGCACGGGTTCATCACCCAAGGTGGAGGCAAACGTGTTCTTGGAGGGAGAAGACAATGATACGACACCTGAAGCACGTCGACTTCCCCACGAGTCACTTAGTTTGTCTACCCTTTACTAGGAAGTTTATATGATGAATCTAACAGAACTAGGCCTTTATCGTCGCAAGACATACGGAAATGGCATTGGCCAAGACTGCATCTTCCTTGATGCTGAATCAGAACCAGGATATACCGGCGCCATTCCTGGGACAGTGACAGCCAAGGGATTTGGAGTCGAATGTTGGGAGGCCGAGTATCTTGCCAGCAGACAAATCGATGAACCTCGGAAAGCTGAAAAGACGAAATTCAAATGCGTCGAGGAGAAGAAGATCCTAAGACGGATCGACGAGATAAGAAGAGGGACACGTCTTCACGAACGAAGTGAGGATCAGAGAAAGGCAGACCTTGAAGAGTTTGCAGTTGTTGCGTAAGTAATTGTTATTTAATCTGAATGAAGGGTACTGACTGTTTAGTGTCAAATCAAAATCTGAAACGAATCAAGAACCAACCCCATCTCCCGGTTCTCTTTGCAACGTACTCAACCGTACCGATGTATTCACCGACTTTACAACTAAATCCTCCATTTCATCCGAATGGGCAAGTCTCAAGAATGCAGACCATGGAAAATGGCATCTTCTATGGCAAATCATTCTCGCCAGAGAACTCGCACTCGACTTGGAAACCCCCCCTGAATCATCCAATTCCGAGCTGTCTCGTTCCGTGCTGGCCGCTCTCATCATCCAAGATCAATGGCTTCAGAACGTTGAAGTCGTGATGGAAGAGATGCCTCTCAACCTTTCAGGCTTGAGAAAACTAGCTGCCACTGGGGAAGTGAAGGCTAGGGCAGAGGATCACAAGGAACAAGGTGACAGAGCGGTTGAGGAGAAGCAATGGAAGATTGCAAAAGAGTTCTACACAAAGGCCATCGAGTTGGATTTGAGTTCGGCTACATATCGCGCTGCTCGACCTGTTGCCGACTTGCAACTTGGGAACTGGGCAAATGCAGCTCAAGATGCTCTCGTTGCTACGAAACTGGATCCCAAAAATGTTCATGCGTGGAATATGCTGGCTGCAGCTTGGAAGAAGGGCGGAAACGACGTGAGGGCACTGGCGGCTTATGAACATGCCGTTAAACTTGCTGGCCCCAAGGCCACCGATCAGATGAAAGAGGACCTCGCCGAGACGAAAGCGAGAGTTGAAGAGTTGAGTAGTCCACAGCCTGAACAGGATCAAGTCTCCAGGGACAAGGCTCTCAAGGTTTTGGGTGATCAGCAGTGGGATACCTTTCTTCATCCAACCCGTCTTCAGTCTCACTGTCATGAAGCACAAGTGGAGGCCTTGATATGCTTTGCTCAACATATCAAGTGGCCCTACTTGGATGAACTACGCATCAACGCAAAGGATGCTTGGAAAAAGACAACTACAGGCGCCATAGTCTCATGTCTGATGCAGGACTGGTTGCTCGGACTGACACTACCGGGCAAGTGGGTGGCATTGAAACTCATGTCCTGCCTCATCGAAATGTCACCCTCTGTCTCCAAGATACGTCTCACGGAGTCTTACCAACACGGTTTATCTTTTCCTCGATGTTCTTATTGGAGATCTAGGAGTGTGCTTGGTCGAGTACTCGGAGCTTGGTCAGGGGTGACAGCTCTTTGTGGTTGGGTTGGGCCATGTCCACCTGTTGTCGTGGATCACCCCATGTCAAAGAAGAAGTCATCAGCTTGTATGATGGTCGATGCTAAGCCTGTTGATCTCATCAAGGCTTCCAGCATCGCTTCAAGGGACCCAGATTACCACTTGGCACGCTGGCGACCTAGGTCTGATGAAGATCTATGGGCTTACTCTGACGACATGACCAACGACAAGAAATGGGTGACACTCCCTCATCCTCCCATCCAAGACCTGAGACCAGTTGCTGTCAAAGCCATCAGGCTCAAACAAATCCACCCTCACATCCCTGCCAACGAAAGAAATGTCGAGTACCGAGCCAGCATCGACTTTAGCTTCGTCATCAGAAAGCTAGTTCCGTTAACCAAGGTAGTCACATATACCCTCTTCACAAACCCAATCTTTGTATCCCTACCACCATGTCACGGAGGGAAAAGTGCCGGACACGAAGTACATACCCGAGAAGTCCAAAAGGACCAGACTGTCGTGATACCAGTCCACCAAATGAAGGACTTTGATGGAAACAACAAGGATGGGCGTTTGATAGTTATCAACGCTGCTTGTAATGGGGGTGAGATCATGGCAAGAGCTTGGTGCGCGGAAAAGGGGAGGAATGCTGTTGTGAGGAGAGGTGGAGGGCCTTGTTATGCCTGTGCAACTCGTGTGGCTTCGAAGGGGGGATTTGACTTTGGTGTGCTGATTTGGGTGTCACATATGGATGTTTGAGCGATAGAAAAGTTTTCATGAAGTCTAGAATGCCAATAATAGTTTGCCAATATCCCGTGCCATCATGCCTAGCGCTTTGACTCTGGCAATTGACTACTACATCAGCAACAAGTATCCTATCTTCATGCTTTGCGTCGCTCCCATCGGATATAGGCAGGCTGTACTGGCCTAGAGAAGAGAGAGTTGTAGTCAGTTGCCGGAACACCTGACTTGTCGTCCATCGTAGACAACTTAAAGTTGCGCACCATAGTAGCAACAATAACTCCAAGATTGACATAGGCAAACTTCTCTCCAATGCATCGATGTCGACCAGCTCCAAAGGGCAGGTACGGACTCTTTGTTCCCTTGGATACCTTTCCGTAACCATAATCCACCACATCATCTCCAACAGCTTCCTCCTTTACTTTGTTATCCCATCGATGAGGATCCCATGTTCTGGCATTGGGAAAATACTCTTCGCTGAGAGCTGTCACGGTAGGCGAAGCTAGGATGATCTTGTCTGTGGTGATGGTGTACTGAGTTCCAGGTGCCTGCATAGGTGTCTTGACTTTGCGGAGGATAGAGTGGATAGAGGAATGGACGCGAAGAGTTTCTTTGACCACGTTTTGAAGAAGGGGGAGCTTGTCGAGGTCTGAATGTTGAAGGGGTGGAAGGTAACCGTCGACGCTTAGGTGGGTGAGTTGTTCCTGGTATAGCTCTTCGGCAATATCAGGGCGCGAAGCAAGACGGAACATGATCCAAGAGCTAGCCGAAGAGGATGAGTGTTGACCTGCCATAAGAAGAGTAATCATCATGTGAGCAATCTCCTTATCAGGAACTGGCTGTCCATCCTTGTAGGTGCAACGCATCAGGTTGGCAATCATGTCAGAGTACTCTTCCAAATCACCTCCCTCTGCTCTTCGCTTGTTGATAATGTCCATGTAGATATCCCTCATCTTGGCATGAGCAGCGTCTCGTTTTCGGTTGTGAGGTAGAGGAGCCCAAGGAAAGAGAAAGTTGACAGGCTTGAAGCCAAGATCAAGATCATGATACAAAGCCGCAAACTCAGCCGTAAGCTTCCTCCTAACTTCCTCTCCTTGTAACGATCGAGCAGCGGTAAAGATTGTAATCTCAGCCATGGCGTTGGAAATGTCAACAGTACCAGAGCTTCCAGAGAAAGCTGGCACAGCATGTATATAGTCAAGGACTTCGCTTTCGATCAGTTGGACGTGGGATTCGAGAGCCCTTTGCGTGAGGCCAAACTTGACAAATTTCTTCTGCTCCATAAACTTGTGGTTGGGGCAATCGTATACGACATCGCTACCGAAGACGGGGATCGTGAGGGGACCGTAGATCTCTTCGGCGTTGGCATCTTGGAGTCGGCTGTTGAGGACAAAGTCGTTGCCTTCAACTCCGAGGCAGCAGACTATCTTGCGGCCAAAGAGGACAAAGGTGAAGACGTCGCCGTGCTAGAAGAGACAAGAAGCAATTAGTGAAAGTTTTTAGAAGGTCAGAGTTGGCAGTTTACCTTCTCTCGGCACTTCACGAAGAAGTTGTACGGGTCCAGTCCGTAGGAGACAGCATTTCCGATGAAAGGAAGCCAGTGGAAGACAAGAGGAGGCTCTCCCGCCTTTCGAAAGAGTTTTTGTCGCAAGGCATGAAGAATAATAATCCCCAGAAAGGCTCCAATGGCCCAGACAGGGTACGAGACAAGAGAAACCATCTGGGTTAGAAACAAGGGGCTTCGAGGAGGAGTTTACTGGCGAGATGAAGAATCACCAAAGACGAGGAACACGAAGGGTTTTTAAAGTGAACAAGAAAGCTATGATAAAGACAGAAATGCCTCTTTCCCTCTCGTCTCCCCTTCATCCTCCAACACTCTAACCCAACCCCCTGCTCAAGGATGACCGCGGGTTGAAGTCCTCTCTCTGACAAAACTCCATTTTCTACGAGATAACCGAAGCAGCATTGGCCAATGAGTGTCTCTCGGCGTAAGCGTCTTAGTATCGGTGTGCTGGTTATTGATTCCTATGCTTGTGCAGTAAGATGATAGATCCAGTCTTACCAAGGTGAAGTCCGAATACGGGCTCGGGCTTGTGTCGTGTTCGTATTCGTCATGTTCGCTTAAAGGGGATGTTCATAGTTTGCGTCATCTCAAGGCCAATGTTCTTCTTTCCACTTGGGTTCCATTCTCGCTTCGACAAGTTCCAACAACTTGCATGCTGACCGAGACCATTCAGTCATTGGCGGAAGAAATGGTTTCAGCCCCGTCAACGCACTCACCATATGGCTTACTTCACCTATGAAGGAGATTGTTTCTATTTGCTTGTTGATCCTAGGTTACAGTACCCGGGTGAAGAAGATATACCCAGTCGAACACTCGCCAAGATTTGCGTTCCTCTTTCTGACCTATTCTAAAGAATTGTTTCTATTGAATATTTAGAATGTCTAGTTAGTCCTATTTGATGCATAAGTTATCTATTCCTAGCATGCTTCCACCTCAAATGCCCTTGATGACGTCTGCTGCCTTCTCAGCCACGGCATACACTGAAGACATGATGTTTCCACGAGGGATAAGAGGAAAGATACTGGCATCAACGACACGAAGGTTCTTGGTACCGTACACAACCAGATTAGTATCCACGACACCTCCCTTCTCCTTAGGTAGCATAGCTGCCGTGCCGCAGGCATGAAACGTCGTAGAAGCAGTATCGAGAACGTACTTCTTAGCTCCTTCGAGAGTTCCAATATGGAATGAATCAGGGTGGTTACGCTTCCCATCGGGCTTAATGAAAGCCCCCAACGCCTCGGTCTGTCGAAGATCCTCGAGGGCTTGAACGTGACGAGCCAGAATCTCGAGATCAGCCGGGTGAGAGAAGTAACGAGGGTCAATGTCAGGTACAGCATTGACATCAGCTGAGGATATATGAGTTGCTCCACGTGAAAGAGGGTGTGATTGGAAGCAGCCGAGAGAGACAAAGTTCTCAGGCATTAGTGACGAGCCGACAAAGCTTTTTCCGCCCTCGTGAAGATTTGCCTGAACTTGAAACAGGAAGCATGCCGCAGAAGTGGCATCAGGTTTCTCAAGAATCGAACGGACAGCGTTGTAGTAATCTTTGTTCTCGGGTGTTGGCGGGTACTTGTCAAGTAGCTCCTTGGTAGAGTCAGGACTGGGCATAAAAGCATGAGACTGCGTGCCGCCAACGGTAAAAGGACCAGCTCGGTGCTTTTCGTATAGCTCCTGAGCAAGAGCAAGAGCTTCTGGTTCCTGGCGCATGAGGGCATCTCCGGTGATGACGCCGTCGACTACTTCATAGCTAACTCCCGTCATGACGTGGTCCTGCAGGTTCTCTCCTACGGCAGGGAGATCGACAGTAACTGGAATTCCATGCTTCTCTAGTATTTCTTTTCCTCCAATACCTGAAAGCTCAAGTAGCTTGGGAGTGTTGAAAGTGCCTGATGCGATAATAACTTCCTTAGCAGCGGTAAACGTCTTGATCTCGCCATTGACTTCGGCTTGTACCCCGGTTGCCACGACGCCGTCAGCAGCCTCTTTAACCAGAATCTTGTGGGCCTTGGCACCCGTAATGATCTTAAAGTTGGGTCTCCCAAGGGCAGGCAGGGCATAAGCAGAGCCAGCATAGCTTCGAGTCTTTGTCTCTGGGTCGATAGTTCCTAAATGGCTATATCCTCCAATTGAGTTTCCCGAGAATGGATCTAGACATGTTAGAAAAAGCGACAGAAGAGTAGCCCGCTTACATACCACCAGTTGTGATCTTGTTCAAGTCTCGGAATGCGTCGATCCACGCTTTGCAGAGAGGGTTCTCAAGAACACCAGGAAAGGACACTTTGACAGGGCCAGAAGTTCCTTTATACTCGTCATTGATCCAATCAATGCCCAAATGATCAAATGTCGCTTGATCCTTGGGCGGCAGAAGGGTATACGACTTCTTATAGTATGGCACTAGGCTGGCCCAATCCCAGCCAACATTACCCAACTTCTCCCAAGCATCAATATCGTCTTGAGCAGGAGCAATAAAAGCCTGTCCATTAAGAGAAGATGAACCACCAATAGCCTTTCCCAGGGGGATTTTAACAGAGCGATCCTTCAGACCTGGCTGCGGAGTCGAATGGTATTGCCAGTCTGCATCAGATCCAAGAAGGGCGGTCCAGAAAGCGGGGATGTTGACGCGGGGGTCAGCAGTGAGGTCATCACCAGCTTCGAGGACAAGAACTTGAACGTTGGGATCTTCGGAGAGGCGGTTTGCAACGACGAGACCGGATGTTCCGCCGCCGACGATGATGTAGTCAGGAGAAGTCATGATGGTGGATGATGAGGTGTTGATGAGAAAGTTGGAAACACCATCTCTCGGAGGACACGCGTACATATAGCTGGGACAATGCCTGCCTTGACAGGGTATCTTCCTTGGCATGGAGCCTTTACATCCTATCGTTGGATGACGCTCAAGGACGGATCCCCTTGCAACTACATTGGGGCTTAGTGCTGACCGGGTATTTCATCCACAGCTCGGTGACGAAAGACCGGCATAGTAACGTCTGTTTCTATTTCAAGAGCCATATGCCAAAGTGTCTATCAACGCCTAATCTTGGTTGGCAGCAGCCCTATGCGTAGGTAGTCGTGTCGTGTCGTGATCCTCCGTCCTCCGTGGTGGAACGAGTGCAGGTGGGCCGTAAAGAAGCGAGTTGAGGCAATAACTTGGCAAATAATTACAGATATCAAACACATATCTCAGCTACCGTCATGGAATGATTAAAGCTTGCTTCATTTATGATGGGCTGCTTGTTGGGCCTCGCCCTGTTCAAGTTACATATCTCCGTTCAGGCGGATCTACTGGGAGTCTACCCCTCGTAAGGAACCCAAAAGAAATGACCAAGAAATGCGATGAATTGTTTCGCTGCCTTGGCAGTACGTGTTCTTCTTCTTCTCGTCTTCTTCTTCTCGTCTTCTTCTTCTCGTCTTCTTCTTCTTCTCCCTCATCGTCCTATTTCGAGGGTAGGGAGAGCGAGCCGTCTCTGGGCACCCAGCCACCTTTGCCGGGAGTATAACTACCCAGGTTGTGGGTGGTAATCGGCTGGCTGCCACAGTATCCAGGCCATCACGAACATCCACAAAAACACAGACGCCGTTAATACGAAAACCACCACCCCCACCACCAAGCCGTTGGAGTTGGGTGGTCTACCGAGATCCGTCGACCTCTCCAGAGATGGCATTGTCAGTCTGAAGACACACGTGGCATGAGATGAGGAGAACTGAACTTACAGAACGGCCTGGAGAGGATGTAGCCGTCCCCGAGACTCGGTGATTAGAGGCGTGATCGGTCGGACGGGGGACTACGGACTTGTTGCAGGATGACAGTAAAGGCTGTTGCTGTTGTTGTATGGTTGTTACGGTTGTGGTTGTGATTGTGATTGCCCCTGTCATTTCCGCCTCTGCAGTGCTTATCTGTTTCGTCGTTGTTGTCTTCGTCTTCGTCTTCGTCATCGTCGTCAGGGGCAGCTCAGTACGTCTTTCATCTACTAATCTAATGGTGGACGTCAGTGTTGACTAGACCTGGATGGACATCAAAACAAGGTAGGTAGGTATACTCACAACATGGTTATTATTATGAGACTGAGGAGAAGGGAGAAAGCAAGGGGCGGTTTAATCCGATTGACTTGGTGTAAATTATTTAACCTCATAGCATACTCAAAGGTAAATCAAGGCAGCTCAACAAGAAATATACAGTTTTCAACACAATCAAGCCATCATGCATAATGCCTTTCAACGCAAAAGTCAATATCGAAATAGGCTCTGCAAATGCTTCTACGCTCAACGTAATTCCATTGATGATTTCTCTTGGCGGGCTGCAGATTTGTCATGTAGCTTGTTTTTAGGGAAGTTATCTTCTCGCTCTATCCCGTGACCGTGTGGCACGTGGTGTCTGCTAGAACAACTGACCGCCATCACGTTTCGGGGCATAATGCGTGGGAGGGAAGTCGCACCCGTGACTTGCACCTGAATCATTCTCTCCTGCGCGAGCTGGTTTCATTGGCAGGTAGCTCCTTCTTTAACTTGACGCATGGGGTATATTCCCATCATCCCAGCTTCTTCTCTGCTCGTCTGTTTTGATCCTTTCCATCCATACCTTTGGGGGAAATCAGCCAGTCAACAAACATTATCAGCATCAACAAGAACATAGTTATTGACCCGGCATTGAAAACCAATAGAAAACACCATGACATTGTCATCCCGACATCATCATGAAGCTGTAAGTCTACCTTGCTCCCTCTTCATCCCGTTCACGTCCCTCTCTATCACGCATCCAACATTCATCCAAGATCTATCTATATCCTCCTCTTGGACTTATCCAATGTCCATCTAAGATTACACATATCCTTCTCTTGCACTCATCCAATATTCATCTAAGATCAATCCAAACCATTAATCGATACTGACTTTTATTAGATTCTCTTATGAAAAGCGCGTGAGGCCGTAGTACCCCCGTCGCCAGCAGCCACAACAACAACGATCACCACCACCACCACCACCACCATCATCATCATCATCATCATCATCATCATCATCATCAACAACAACAACAACAGCAACACCGGGCACCTCCTCCGGATCCGCACTCCGCCCTCCGTCCAATGACGCGGTGGTGGTGGTGGTGGCCATGCTGGGGCCGGACTGAACCATGGGCTCGTGAAGCTGGCCGAGCGTTGGCTGCCCGTTTAAAAAAAAAAAAAAAAAAGAAAAAAAAAAAAAAAAGGAGAGAGAGGAGGAGGAGGAGGAGGAGAAAGACGACGACGAGGAGACAGAGCGACTTTTTGCGCCTTTTTTTATGTCTTTTAGAAAAAGAGAGAAGTCTATTTTGGATCAGGTCTTGCCACTGCAGGGCTGCGCTCAATTCAAGTTCAATTCAATCCAATTCAAAGCAGGGTTTTGTCAATCCAATCCGAGAGAAAATTTTAGTGATGCCTCTGTAATGGTGTATATTTGACGTTCTCGGAGGAGAGCGAAGAAGTAGTCTTGCGGGTGGTCACGTAATCCCCTACCCGCCATCAATTCAATTCAATTCGGTTCAATTCAAACTGCCGGATAACCTCATCAGTTCAATTTTGACAGTTCACAATCCAATCGCCCGAAAATGGCGATTGGAATTGAATTGATCGCAGCCCTGCGGTCTTGAAGATAAATGTCGTAATAGTAATTCCGGCCGAAATCTCAAGGATAGACAACAAAGCAGTATTCCTCGTCGCAGAGTCATTCCACATTGCCTGCATTGACCTTTCGCAAGTTGACACATTGGCTAAAAGCTCAACAAACTTAAGTGCAGTTGATCATCTAAACGACCCGTCAGGTGATGTTGAAAACTGTGCCTGAAAACCTTGCGGTTAAACTTTGACGGCTACCATCAGATATAGGACTCCAAACTCCCGTTATCCCTTTAGCTGATTTCCGCAATTATTTCCCATCTGGAAACCTTTTCAAGTCAAAATCCTCTCTCATCCTTCGCTACTACTCGCTCATCGAAGTCATCAAAATCATCGACCAATTCCAGCTACTAGCTACTATCCTACCACCATGGCCTTTTGGAACTTCGACTTGTCACTACTCAACTCGGTGCGCCGGAGTCTTGGTTTCATCGCAAATGAAGCAGAAATGGCTCCCAGTCCAACAGACCAGACGCCAGGACCGAGCATAGCCGGCCCTCCTCCTCCCCACGGGGACCAACAGGAAGAGTCACCCAGCAGAACATGGCGAATAGACTTCAAATTTGTATCAGATCGTCAAGGAGTCGAGAGGCTAGGATCGGTTCACTCGCTGGTGGATTGGTCTGCCGAACTAGAACTCGAAACCTGGGATCTCGCCGGTATCATGAGGGATGGCCTCTTCCTGACACAAGACAATGTCCGGGAAGAAGAGGGACGCCTCCTGAAGGACTACTGGCCCGAAGAGGAAAGTTGGGGCTACACTCGTTCCTACACTATCGTCGATTCGCGATGGTCAGGCTACCTCTACGTTTATGCGTGGGACGTCCGCCCCGTCGCCAACTTCCGTCTTCACCACCTCACAGCAGACAAGGTGGAGATGGCCCGAGTCGAAGATGAAGAAGAAAATACCGTGTACTGCTATGACGTGGAAGTGCCAGATTGTAGCGCCAATTTCATCTACGACGACATGCCTATGGATGGACTATGGCCATGGCCAAAGGAAGAATGCGAGGTAGAAGGCCAACCAGGCCAGCCTTGCCAACCTCAAGAGGATAGCTGAGAGCTGAAGCTGGACCGGCGGCTGGACTGCTATGGGCCTACGCGCTTTTCATACAAGAATCTAATGAAAGTCAGTCTCGATTGATGGTGATGTTTTGAGTGCAAGGGAGGGATATGGATAGATCTTAGATAAGTATTAGATAGGTGCAGGATATCACATATTATGCCTCGAAACGTGATGGCGGTCAATTGCTATTGCTTCTTCGATCCTTTACTTAGCGCCAACTTTATCCACGACGACATGCCTATGGGCAGCTTATGGCCGTGGCCGAAGGAGGGAACAATGATGGAAGTCCAATGCCAGGAGGCATAGCATCAGTAGACAGTCAAATGATAGAATGCGTCGAGGCCTATGTGTATGTAGTTCCAAGACCTGAACGAAAGCGACAAATTGCCCATAGATTACATTTGGAAGCACACATCTAGCAAGCAACCGAGGACAGCTTCCTACCCATGGCTAATCCTCATCAGTATCTCTTCATATTATGAATAAATAGAAATTAAAAAAGATCCTAAAAAAAGGCAAAGATTATCCAAAAGTTTATCTCATTTTCTCTAATATTTAAATAAAGCTTTTTGGGCAACAGGAGGCCAGCAATTCGTCGTGTTCTCTATAATCTATCCTTTTCTACACCATCATTCCCTTTTGTAACCTTGGATCCCTTGTCTCTCTTTCCTGATACAACTCCTCCTCGCTCCCACTCCGCTCCATCCCAAACTCCCTCGTAACCTTGATGATATGCCGAGTACTGTCGTCATCCCGCTCTTGGCCATAGTCGACAGTAGCAGTGGCAGCAGCCCCCAGTTCTATCCCATGGGAACGGCCTGACCGATCTCGCACACGTCCGATGGTCAAGAGGTCGGTGTGGTGGGATCCGCTGTACTCTTGGGTGCTCTTGTCTTTTGCGAGGCTTTTGAAGAATGCTCTTAGTGATGGGAGGGAGCCGGCGATGATGCCTACGCCGCATTCTACTACAGTCCAGAGGATGATGTTTGCCACCGAGTCTGTTGGTCGATGCCCATTAGCTGTCTGCAAGGTTCGGGGGAGTTGGTATAGTACGTACACACGAAATTGGCAGGTTGAAGATATGCGTTCGAATATGGGACTCGAATGATGCTTGCGATCGACGCTCTGTATTTACCTCGTCAGCCATGAACAATAGAAAGGGACTTGGGCCCAAACTCACAGCACTCCCAGACCCATAATCAGCTGCGCGTAAAGCTTCAACTTGGACCTCATCTGAAGCTTCCTTACAAGAACCATAGGAATAGTCGCGACCGCAAAGTCAGTAATGACATTAGCAGCCGAAGCCGCATAAGTCAAGACCGTAGGAAGAATCTTGTTCATACACTTCCCCTTGGAAGGATCCCAGAATGCCTCGACCGGTTGGCACTGTACCATGATGACGATGAATCCGACCGAGCTCATCAGGACGGACAAACCGATGAGGCCTCGCAGTAGCCAGACGTACATCTTTCCTGTTGCTATTCGTAGGACCGTGACGCAGATGCTCGATTTGACGCATACGAGGGTGGCGGCGTAGAAAATCTGCCATAGAAAGACATACTATTGTTGTCGTATCGTTAGGATGGTGTGTATATCTCGACCGAATCGACGCGACGAACCTTCATTCCCTCTCGAACTTGAGCATCGGTAAGCTTCCTCCGCACCGTACCTATACCACGATGACATCCAACAATGACGATGACGTTGTGTACCATGTAGCATGCCTGTTTGGAGTCAGCCAAGCGGAAGGATCAGTGTTGGTTCGTGGCTTACCCATCCCGCAACCATCAGGTGGTCATCGGTACCGAGGCACCGGTTCCTCGCTCGGACAAACGTCCGCATGAGTACGACAATCGTGCAGAGAACCGATAGGATGACGGTTGTGGCGTACGTCCCGAGAGCCAGGCCCTCGGGTTCAACAGGTTCCCAACCCGCATCCTCAGCCATGGCAGATATCTGTCGATGACCGGTGTTGAACAAAAGTTGCCAGAATAGAGTTCATACTCAAAGGTTTTTTTCCCTGAGATGAATTGAAACGAAAATCTGCGCTGTCGGGCCTCTGATTTAATCATGCAATTCTTAGCCCCTTGCTTTTTCTTTAATAAGGACCCTCGTACCTCCTCGAGGATTAGACTTTCCTACCTTGTCCACGATGTGACCTGTTGTTAGTCGTTACAGGTCAAGTACAGGACGCTAGGCTCATCTCAGGATGATCTTTCGGGCCAAGATTGCGCGGGGAGGCTAGGCATTGTTTCCCGTTCCCTTCGTGGCATTGGCTTTGGAGGTTAATCAGACCACTCATGACAAGCTGGCTACTTTGCAGTTGGCCATCAATCAGATAAAATATATATTCATCTACTCTGTGAATCGCTCCTCTTTCGTTTCGTACTCCTCAATTCCCTCCCACTTCCCGTCCCGGGAAGTCTCTCCAGGGGGAGGCACAGCAACCCCAGAACTGGTATCCTTGGCATGGTCCGACGACCTTGTTGATCTCCCCGCTAGCAAGGGCCAACGACGGGGCCATCCGCAAGCTCCCCAGGGCTTCCAATATTCGTATTGGCAAAAAGCGAAGAGAGCTACTGCAGTGCAACACTGGGGAACGTAGGCGAGCTTATCTTCCCATGTCGAAACAATCTGCAGGGGGGGGGCTTCACCGCTACGACCCTGAACATGGCCGGGTTCCTGTAACGTCCAGCCAGCTTCACAGCGCCGGATGATCCCTTATAAAGACAAACATATCCGCACTGTCGGGCCTCCTCTCTATTTAATCAGCTTTCCCCCTGTGAACAACCC
>NHTE02000027.1:1085779-1154603 GCA_002168265.2 Fusarium euwallaceae
AAACTTAGTATTAAAGAAATTATTTTAATTAATATTATAATATATATTAATTAATAAAAAAAGTTATTAGAGCTAATAAAGAATTTATAGTATTAAATATAAGGATCTACTAATAGGATAGTAAGTCAGACCAGAGTGAGTAGCAGAGATCATTAACTATCTTTAATGCTTTTAATAATATAAGTAATAACTATATTATTAATATTTTGATCTTAATTCCTAATTTAGTTATATTCTATTAGAAGACTATTAATATACGGAACGAGGAATATATGGCCTTGAATACTATTCACCTAACCTAGCCACTCTTGGAAGATGTACTCACGAAGGAAGGAGAGGACTTCTAGGATTTCTCTCGTATGAATGCTATCTGTATAGATATATGCTCGATAATGCGGAAACTCCACGCTGAGATGAAGAATATGCCTGAGTTTAAGTATTGTTTCTTCATTTGTATGATTCCCATGGCCTTTAGCTTCTAGTGAAAGATTTCGTGGAATCGGAGAGATGGGCTTTAGTCCTTAAGAAAGTTACGAGGATTATTACGTTCTTTAAAAAGGCCAAGCTCTAACTTGCACGACTTCGTGCTTATTAGCTTGAGTGTTACGGTAAACAGAAGGCTTTCATTACACCGGCCATCACTCGTTGGGGAACACAACTCAGAGCTGTTATGTCTTCACTGGTAAATAAAGACGCTCTTCGAACATATGCACGTGATGCTATAGTCCTCAATTCCCTAAAGATTAAGGCTATCGAAGGGGAAGAGGAGAAAGAGGAAGATCGACCACGTGCTGCGATCTGTGCCCCACTTCCCGTCGGGCTTCATCCCGCTGAGTGTGATCCACAATAATCATCTACAACGGCAAAAGTTGCCAGGGTGCGATGGAATCATCTCCCGCCCCTGATGCCTGTAATGCAACCCCCTGGTTTTTTCTTTGAGGGCAAATAGACAACGCAGATCATCCTGTCGGTTCTAAGCGAGATGCGGGGTGAGCCTGTCTGCCCTGCAATGACCTGATCCTGACAGGATGTGCAGGTCGCAGCATCACTTGCATGCAGATTGATTTCCCTGCACTGTTGACCGGATCCACACGATGATTACACGCCTCACTCTCGCACACCATGACAAGGGGGAACTCTTAGTCCTTCCCACAACCCCTTGCGGCACCTAACTTTAGCGTGGCGGTCCGTATCGACTCGATAAATCGATACAACTTGGTGGGTCTTAACACCCTGGTCAAGCCCTGATCGTGAGTTATTGGTTGGTTACGACCCCATAAGTTCAACGCCACTGCCGCTTCGCGAGCTGTCAGTGAGAGCCTCTCCTGCGGGATAGCAAATCAAGAGCCTGAAAACAGAGGCTAGCAAGGGTATTAAGACCCACCAAGTTTTATTAATTTGTCGAGTTAATACGGTATCTCGAGCAGGCCTCGGTTCCCCGACACAGCCGCCTCCAAACACGGCTTGTGGCGTTGCTGTCGATGTAGGAGCGATGCCGTACGCTCCATCACTAAGCCGCGGCGAATATACACGACCACCATATCATGGTCCGCGAAGCGAGCAGCGCCTTGGAAGAGGGCCTCAACCTCCGGGGTCATTCCAGCTCCCACCAACCTCAGGAATGCCATAATTAGCTGCGGTCCTCCCTCCATCGCTGATTTAGGAACATCCTGAGGCCATACAACCAGACCGATCTTTACTGGCATCATGATTTCATACCTATCAGTTGATGACGAGCTGGAATACCCTTGGTCTTGGCCTCCAAAGTTGACCCGTGTTGAGATGAAATGGAACGAAGCGGTCCTTCGTCTTTTGAAAGTCCTGAGTTTCGTGTCTCTGTATCTATGAAAATCAGTCAGGTACAGCGTACGTCGGACTTCGCCTAATCAACTACCAGGCCAACTAACCGCCGAGCACTCCAGACACAGGGCGTGAACGAGTGGATTGCGTTCCGTCTGGAAGGACTAATGTCACAGTGTTGGTTTACTATAGCCGGCGTTGACGCTAAAGCATCATTCTACTGAGCGTTGGGGAATGAAGCAGGCCAACATGTCGTCGGTGCTTTAAAACTAATGAGCCAGCTTCACGGTTTAGAAGCATGGCATGTATCTATAGTTCCATCGTGTTTAAAGTTAATATATACGCCAAGATTTTGCATCTAAGCTGCCTAAATTACTATATATCTCCTTTATAATATAAACCTTTAACCTATTAACTTATCTTAATAGCTATAAGCTAACCCTTTTTACCTCTAGGACTAAAACCTTTTTCTTTTCTATTAAGTTACTTATATAACTTAACTTCTTAAAAACCTTAACTCTCTCCCCCTTTAGTAATATATCTTTTGTAATTTATTCTTAATAATTAGCCTTTTTATTTAATATTTAATATTTTTTTATTAATTTAAATAATATTATTAATTTTAATAAGCTATTAATTTAAGCTATATTATTTTTTATATCTTTGTGAACAACCCCCCCACCCGTTCTTCTCCCCCAGCAACCATGTCAGCCTACACTGTAAAGGATCGATTCGCCGTAGTTACTGGAGGCGGCTCCGGTTGGTTGTCTCTCTGCATGTGATGCTCGCTCAAGTAGACTCATTCCCATCTCAGGTATCGGCCTTGCCACTGTCCGATTGCTCCTCGCAGCTGGATGCTCCGTCATAATCGCCGACCTACGTCTCCGACCCGAGGCCGAACCCTTGGTGGCCGAATATCCCCATCCTGCGAAAGAACCCAACAAGGCATCCCTCGTCTTTTGCGAGACTGATATCTCCGACTGGACTCAGATCACTGCGCTATGGAAGACGGCCCTTGAGACTTTTAAACGAATTGATATTGTCGTCAACAGCGCTGGAGTCTATGAGCCCCCTTCAAGCTCCTTCTGGAAACCCCCGGGCATCTCTCCCGTCTCTGAGGACCCTGAAGATGCCAAGGTGGGCCAGTATAAGAGCTTCGCCATCAACACCATTGGCCCAATCAGGCTGTCCCAGATTGCCATTGACTATTGGCAACAGAACCCAGAGGTAGAGGGAAACCTCCTTTGGGTTGCCAGTATGGGCGGTTATATGCATTCCATGCAGGCTCCTCTATACTTTGCCAGCAAGGCCGCTCTTGTCAGCATGGTCAAGTCTCTGTCTGGTCTGAGAAGGGCCCTTAACATCCGAAATTCTGCTGTCTGCCCAGGACCATGTTTTGTACGTCTTCCATGCTACGATACCTCTCTACAGATACTAACGACACCAGACACCCATCTTTGAGCAGGAATACTGCCGTGACAGACTTCGCCCAGGCGACGTTGCCTTGAAGCCAGAGGACTGCGCCGAGTTGATTGTGCGTGTTCTCCAAGAGCCCCAGTACGGAGACGGAAACATTGTAGAGATCATGATGATCGGCACAAAGGAGGAGCAGACGGTCAACGTGCGTGAGATTGGTCTCGAGGCTTTGTATCCTACTGTAGGTCCTCTGGATCAAGGCACGCGTGCCATGGCGGAAGAACTCAAGTTCTTTGGGGAGGTCAAGGAGAAGGGAATGCGTACATAGTTAGCCCAAGCTTACTAAATAGTTGACGAGAATATCATGAATGACGGTCCAGATTTGTAGGGTTTGCAAGTCCCTTGTATACCCAGGGGACAAGGTTTGAAGTACTCCTCTGATAAGATACCTTGCCTTCACTTCTCACCCCATGACATGGAACATCTTTTGATTATCAAAGAGAAGCAACTATCATTTACACATCTACTACAACACTACTAAATTCACAAGAGGTTATCTTCTACGCCTTCTTAAACGGCGTATCCCTACGATAATGCCAAGTACACGCATCACTATAAACCTGCTGATACCCAAAAACGCCCTCAACAAGATTCAAGATCATAGTAGCCGAGATGGTAAAGACACTTCCATACCTATTCTCACAAAACAAAGTGAGTCTATCATAAGTCACTCCAAAGCCAGAAGTGCCATGGTTCAACTCAATCTCTACCGCAGGGGGCTTGGCCATGTCAGAGAACTGCACTTACAGACATAGGGATCACTTACCTTGGTCGTCAGGTTTGGGTTGATTCTGCACCATCTCTTCAGGTACTCGGATAGAACCTCGAGAGTCTGGCTATGACTGCACTCAATCTCGATCTTGTTCTTGCCGGCTGCATAGACAAAGAGATGGTAAGGAGTCTTTTGGAGAAGAGTTCCGGGCTTGGGCATGGTGTTGGGATCAGGGAGATAATCAACAGTCGATGGCTGGTTCTTTGTCTGCGGTTGCTTTACAGGCTGCTCTGGTTCATCCTCTACGCCAACGTCAGCCCACTCGTCTCCGGTAGTGGAGTGAATGGGTAGAGGCTTCGCAGGCTTCTTGGGCTCGAAGCAGTCGAGGAGTTGCTCTTTGAAGATACCGGCGAATTGGGCTGGTTGGTAGACCTGAGTGTTGGGGAGAGAAAGCACAAAGCCTAGGCGTCCATCAGACCATTGCGTAGAGGCATGCTCACTCTCGGAAATCTATTTGTCATGTTAGCCGTTTTGCTATTGAAGCTCACGAGTCACCACATCCTGTTTGAAATCCATTCCAAAACTTTCATTATGCTTACCTCAACAATCAAGTTCAATCTCGAACAAAGCTCATTGATCTTAGTCAACAGCTTATCAGCCCACTCCTCTTGACTCTCATCATCAAGCAACTCGGTCAAAACCTGGAACCAGGTCTGCAGAAAGGATGTCACCGAGGCGATGAGCTGGTTCTTATCCTCCCAGACCTTGTCCAGCTCGGAAACAAGAATCGACCATTCAGGCTCACAGTGAACCTCAAGGCCAAGCACCTCCTTGAGGGCCTTGATAGCCTTTTGTGCAGGACTATCTGGATTTGTCCAGTTATCTCTGACAGAGACCTTGGCTTTCAATGGTCTAGATAGGTCAGTAGGTAGACAGATACACCTTGGGGAGGACAGCTTACAGAGACATGTTCAAAGATGGGGTAATTCACTTCCAGCTTGATAATAGAGAACAACAAAGACCCTCCCCAACAAAAATTCGCTTCAACCGTGCCCATTATCAATCACTCTCGCCTAATCTACCTAGAACCCCTGAAAAAAGGGACCCCGAGTTTACCCATAGCGTTGCCCCCGCGTTGTGGGCTTTCACGCCGCTCCAAAGCCAGCGGCGCTAACTTTTCAGCTGGGCGTTGTGGCGTCCCCTTGGGAACAGGCACAAGGCAGATTGCCCGGAAGCGGCTCATCGGCTTGGCAGGCGTGGAAATTGCACTTCAGACTAAACTGTCAGCCCAAGGTCAAATGTTTGCCCGCACGTGTAGGGAGGTTGGTGATAGTATCCCCCCGCCTCTGTCACACCGAATGCAGAGGCGTCGTCCGGCGTTTACGATTTCCATTCTAGACCCGAGTCAGAAGTTGCCGAAAGAGCCGTTCCTTGGCTAGGCAGATGTTTGGCATGTTGCCTGGACAGCTGTTGAAGCTTCCTGGGCTCAGGGGTTCACCAAGCTATCATCTCGAGCCATAAAAGCCTCTATTCTCGCAGCTGTCACCGACTTTTTCCAGAATCCCATCATCCTTCAAACCTCATCTCCAAATACTCTCAGCAAACATCTTTCAACATGGCTCGTCTTCCCCCCGCCGAGAAGCTCCCTCTTGCTGTTCGCAAGAACAGTACGTTTCCTCATGTGCACTTTTGATAAAGTTAACAGCTGACACACTTCCAGTCCGGGATGGTTGGGAGAACAAGAAGGAGGAGTGGGAGAAGAAGCTGTCAGATCTACTTGGAGAGTCATGGACCATTGACGTTGACCCCAAGGCCTTGTACCCTTATGCCGAGGCGGACTCTTGGGCGTCCACTTCTCTCGGTGACTCCATCAACGGGTAAGACGTTCCACTCTCATCACATCTTCATGTAGCCCCCCTCTTAAGAGTGAGTTTGTCGACTAACATGTCCACCTTAGTTATGTTGAGGGTGTCGAGTATCAAATGCGATACTTTATCGACTCCAATGGAGGAGATGGCCCTAAGGCCGAGATCAACAACATCTGCTCCGCCCATGTCCTCACCATGGACTTTGACGAGGAAAACACCGTCTCCTACTGCGGTGTCAAGGTGACACCCGAGGGCAAGCTCGTCATCCTCTTCACAGAGGGTAACCTGGGTACAAACACTAGCTACGCCGCCGAGAGCAGCAAGCTCGTCAAGGCTCTCAACGAGGGACCCACCAGTGACAGACCCATGAGCTACATTGCCCGCGCCTCCATCAGGAATGACTACGAGAAGGGGCTCCCTGATGTTCAGAAGAAGCTCAACAAGATCTTTGGCAAGGATGTTGCCATCGTTCCCAACTTTGAGGACAACTTTAACAAGCTCAAGGCTGACAAGAACGCCCAGGATGGCTGGGAGGACATCTTTGGACGAACTCACTTGTCGTACCTGGAGGGTCTGGTATCTGATCTTGAGTACCAGAAGTTTGACCAAGATGAGATGCTCCAGGAGGGTCTCGTCGAGGCTGTAGAGGAAAGCGCCATCCACATCCGTGTCGTGGATGAGCTGAAGAGGTCTTATAACGAGACTGTCATTGAGAATGGCATTCTCTATCTTCAAGTATGTTGTACTCACTATGAGATGCTCCTCTCAGTGAGCTTGGTTTCAAGGTGCAAAGCTAACGATTCCTGTAGACCATTCCCAAGGACTTTGGTGTCAACGCACACAGTATCGCCAATGAGCTGATCAACCTCCTGTAAGATGTCATGATGAGGATCACGAGTAACTAAGCGAGCGCCATTGAGATTTGAGAATCCACAGAATAGAATATTGTTCTGATGCCTGCAGTGTGCCATGTTAGCAGTATTTATGAGTACCCATGATGATTGATGATCATAAAGATGTAGTTGAATTTCGTTGGATGAACTTTAACGCAATGAACATTTTGAAGTAACAACACCATGAGTCAATATGACTAGATCCTGATGAGACATAGCAGTGACTCATGTCATTTCCTCATCGTAACGCCCACTACTGTCATCTGACCAAGACCTGAATCCCGAATGTAGTATCGAGTGAACCAACTTTGGTAGCCATTTCTGGGGAATGATACTGCCGAACCCTTCCATCCGTGACAAGAAGAGAGTGGACATCTTCAAGCCAAGCCAAGAAATCTCTGAGAGCAGAGTGGAGGTATCACGAAGAATCTGAGACGTGGCCTCAAGGGCGGTCAGCCTGCAGACAACAATGCCCAGCCTTGGAGCTCCATCATCTCCCCACACGAGCTCCAGCTTCACCCACAGAACTGTCAGACTGCCCAGCTCAAGCCTCAATCTCAAAGACAGAGCGATAAGAAACCTCAAAAAGAGATGCCAACAAGTGAATCTATCAGGATGTCAAAAAGACAGGACCGAGCGTGGATCGAACACGCGGCCTAGAGATCTGCAATCTCTCGCTCTACCACTGAGCTATCGATCCTTTGTAATGAGTTATTGATGCCGACGTGTCCTCTTGAGTCGGTTCATGTGGTCTGGACTCTTGGTGTGGCGTTGAAGTGCAAAAAAAAACGAGATCAGACATGGGTCTGAGAATTAGGCAAAAGGAAAGGACCGAGCGTGGATCGAACACGCGACCTAGAGATCTGCAATCTCTCGCTCTACCACTGAGCTATCGATCCGATTGTGGCAAATGAGCGCCGTATGTCGGCTCAAGTCGTGCTGGGTGGTGTGTCGAGAATTTGCGGATTTTGGGCCTTGTTCAGGGTAGATAGAGGACAACTTTGCCATGGCAGTATAATGAAGGGAAGAAATCGGGAGCATGGTGGTTCCCTGACATTTCGTGGGATAAAATGATGTGAATATGGAAGTGGGAAGAGGGAAAGGTTCACACGGGGAGAGATTAATAGCCATCTTCAAGCACGCCATTCTTTGTTGGCATTGTTCATGTTTGTTGTTACAGTCCCCCCCCCCATCTTGTACTCCGTATATCGCTGACAATTGGGTATATCCAAGTCCAAACTCCAAAAGGAAACATTTGTCTATTCAACCTCTCACCCAATAGCACGGTCTACATCGACACCGTACCGCTGCTTCCCCGTCGTATGTGAATCGGTAGTGTTCCACCACTTGAGTGTATAAAAACTCCTGCTAAATACTCCTGACTTGGCCAACTCTCCGTCATTGCGCCATTCTGACCCGGGAGGAACGAATTCAGGTGTAGTCATTTCGCCACCAGCAAGAAGAGTTGCTGTTCCAGCGATTGAGCACGGGTTATGCGGTAGGACACCTCGGACTTCCATCAGCTGCGTCGTTGCGATGGCGCAGACAACCATGGTCGCGAGCATGGCCTGGAGTGCAATCTTGGTTGGCTTGTTCTGCTTCAGTCGTCGGTGCCCTGATGTTGTCAAGGTTCCGTTGTACGATGGCAGTTGAGCGCTGTCAGTAGAGTTGCTACGCATATTCAAGGATATCGCTTGCGCCATGTAAACCTCATAGAGGCTGCTAGCTCCTTCGGCCACCTTTTCCTTGCCCTCCTCCCCGAGGTATTCCTCGAGAGGTCTTCCGGACTTGCCATGAACGAGCGCCGAGATGAACTGATCGATATTGGCGTATGCTGGGCTCGTGTCGTTCGGTCCTGCAATGGTACGGTTGTAGACAGAGTCGCTTAGGCCTTGTAGCCAAGCATTGATGGCATATTCGTACCGATAGCTTCTCGTGCCGTTCTTCACCAAGGACGCTGTAGACTCATCGACCTTGGGTTTGCCTGAACTGGTGAACTGGAAGTCAGGAAGGCTCCAGGTAAGATTGGTTTCCACTCGCTCCAGGTTCTGGTAGCACAAGATGGTGTTGAGATCATGGTCGATATCCCACTTTGTGGTCTTCCCGATCTGCTTGAGGCTCTTGACTTGAACGGTCCCGAGAGTGAGCGCAAAGGTAGGACAGCCATTATTCCCAGTGCTCAACCCATTGGCACCGTAGCCATTGCCGGTGGTAGGATTTGTATTGATAGCACCGTTGCCCGAGATGGACTGGCTACTCCATTGCATGATCGAGGCTTGCCCCAAGTATACTGGCTTCGAGGTGTAAGGCATGTAAAACGACTCCATCCACCAATTTCCCGTCACATTTTTGTTTGGGGAATTCTCGCACCATTTCGCATAGTCCAAGGTCGTGTTGAAGCCAACCTGCATGTAGCCCTTCATGGTCTGAGTGAACCCGTTCTGTCCCTGGATGCCCTGCGTATAATTCGTTTTGGCATCAGCTATGACCATTTTTGCCTCTCGTTTCTCGACAAGAGGCGTGCAGTTTAGCTTTGGTCGATATGCCGGGACGGTGATGGTGAATGGTGCTTCAGTGCTCGAATTCTCAATCTTCACCTGAGGTGGCTGGAAATGGTTGTACACGAGTCCCTCATGAGTCCATTGCGGATAGTCCAAATCGAGGTACTCGATTAGACTGTCGATAGCGGCAGCTTGGTTATCGCTGAGTGACAGGTCCACGTTGTCAAAGTTGAACGTGTCGAGTTGCTGGATCGCTAGATCCTGAACTTGAGGCACGTTGATGGCGCTGTAAAGACCAGAGATGACAATCGTCAAAAAGCTACCGATAAAATTGGCAAGCAAGGCCACAAGGACCGCAAAGTGTCGGGTCTTGAAAGATATGAAAGCTGCATGGGGCAAAAGCTTTCCAACCATGTTCAAGCTGATGGATCGCTCCGCAAGAGCGCGGCCCTTCTTGAGGGCATGGAACGGAGCAAAGACAGCGACCATGAACTCGACAGCAGAATACATACTGGCAACCCCAAGTACTACCGCGGCTGGGATGTATGTTGCGAGAACGATCGAATCTGATGGACCAATATCGACGAAGCCATCGTTGTTATCCGAAAGGCGCTGAACGATCTCCAGAGCGGCGATAAGAAGCAGCGGCAACACGATGGTCACGCAGAGGAACCAACGTGTACCTGCCATGGGCCACCACCAAGGCACAGCGCGCGTTTCCGGGCTTGCTTTATGCGAGATTTGCTCTTTGCTCTGAGTGACGGGCTCGACCACAAAGGTTGGTTCCGGCCCAGGGACGACTACACTTCGGAAGCCAAGACCCTGTAATCGCGAGCGGATCTGGCTCTGACGAAGGGATCCCATGTTCATCAAAGTCTGGCGTAGTGAACCACTCGCCGCAAGAATGGCAGCTGTAGTAGCAGCGGAGCCAGGTTCATGAGGGACCACATCGCGAGGTCGGACAAAGATTGTGCCAGCGGCTATCAGTGTGAGAAGTGCCAAGAAGGCGCACATGAAACCGGTCGACTGTGCTTTGACATGGAGACGGTTCTCGACATACGAGATATTACCAGCCACCTGCTTTTCCATCGGCTGAAGAGCGAGTTGTCGCATCAGTTGAGCAGCAATGCCATTGAACACGCTTGTCCCGGTCTCCATCAGCAAATCGGGGTCAAGGAACGCCCCAACCGACGAGTTGTCATTCTTCATGCTCATGAGCTGGAAGAAGGTCGGCACTACCTGTGACAGAGCATAGTCCTCACCACCAGGTCCAAGGTAGAGGGCCTTGGAAGCGGTTTCGACTCCCCTGGCGACGGCTCCAACAGGCAATCCAGAGACCAGCTTCCGGCCCGATTGCGAGATGGACGATAAGACTGCTCGAGCAGAATTATTGACAAGGCTCGCGGCCTGCACGTCGAAGAATTGGAGATTGTACCTCGGCTTGCAGAGTGCAACCTTGACTTCCTGAGCGTAGAAATAGTCTGCGTTGGCCTTGGATACGTTGTATGGCGAAACCCTCAAGTCAGCCACAGACAGGACTACCCGTTGGTCCGCATAGACATCTTGAATCATGTCGCGTTTATCGGTGTCATTCGATTGAAGATACTGGGTAGCAAAATTCCAATCGACATTGCAAGGGTACACCCCAAAGAGTCCCTGGTAGTTCTGTGTCGCATTCTTTCGATGGTAGTAGTTGTGATCAGGACCGACGCCGATCGTGACGCCATTAATGTTGCAGTCGGAAGTCGATATATTGGTAACGATGAATGACCCCAGGATACTCTTCCAGGGCATTCTGGCCTCGGTTCCATTGGTGATGGGCAGGATCTCGCAATCAAGTCCCACGCGAATGCCCTCGGTTGTCAAAGTGTAATTGAGATCGTCGGACACGCCGTTTGGGAGCTGGAGCTCGGGTAGAATCAGATTCTCCGACGTTCCGGCAGGGTACTGCAGACCCTGGAAGTGAATGCCATAGTACAATTGGGCGGGGGCCGGGCCGACCTTGAAAGCAAGGTCGACATCTTTTGGGTCTTTGACCCGAAACTCATTCTTGATGCCAAAGTCTTGACTGGTCTTGGTCACCTCGGTTGGCTCGAGGATCAGCAAACCGGTGGAGAAGACGGTCTGGGGTGTGTTAGAGATGGCCTGGGCGGACAAGGGGAGAACATACCGTGCCGAGTATCAGCAAGTGACCTGTGATGGAGAGGGCAACGGCCCAGTGGCGGTTCTTGATGGCTTGCCATAGAGCACTGGGCACGATGGGCGAAACATAGTCGAGCAACAGGGACTTGTCAGCGGGAGATGGCCCTTGTTGCAACTCTTTCCAAGGAACCAGCATCTTGTTATGATGATCGACCTGCTTCCATAATGCCCCGACGACGACAAGCACTGTGCCGAGTTAGACATGAAAGCATGTGACGACATCCTCGAGAGAACTTACAGGCAGTTGGACCATACTTCCACCCATAGTGATTAGCTTCTTTTTGGGTGCTGATACCATTGTTTTCCTGGGAGAAGTGGAACAAAAGGGCGGTAGCTAGCGTCATGCAGATAAACACAAGAGCAAAGATAAATAGCACTGTCTTTGACAACCACATGGGCGTCCACATGTGTTTCCGGAGACCATCTTGACCTCTAGACGGTGGAGACCTATCTGTATACTGAACTGCGGTGCTGTGCTTGGGATCCGAGGTAGGCTGTACAGGAGAGGGCTCCTGCGAAGGTACACAGCGTTCGTATTCCTCGCTTGGACGGAGGGGAGACACAGGCCGTGGAGATTCGGACTCGTCACTCCTGGACCGGGCCAGAAGATCGTATTGTTGTTGTTGGCCTTGACGCCCTGATGCTGGGCTCTGAGCATATGTCGTCCAGGTGGGTCCATCTAAATAACCATCCATAGGATGCTGCGTGTAGCCCAGGTCATCCTCGTCTTGCTGCGCAGCTGAAGGAAGATTTTTTGTTAGCTGGCAGATTTGGGTTGTCCCATTCCTCAGATGAAACACACCTTGTTGGTACCGCTTTGAATGCATGGTGCCAGCCATGGCTGGCGGCGCGCCAGCTGAGGCGACAGGTTTTCTCGCGCTTGACATTTCATGCAACCACGACGACAGCAGTCAATCACGTCGGCCAAACGTGTGAGAGAGTCAAGGCGAATAGAGTAGTTATGGATGGCATCTTTATTAGGGACATGAGACTCCCTCCCAAGCGCTTACATCCCAACCCCAGTATCTTGGGGAGGCTGAGGAGCCAGTCATGGTGGTGCTCAATGTGGCACTGACTGGGGGCTGGTGCAGGAAGAACATGTCTCCGCGTCCAGACTCGACCAACAAACCAATAAAACGCGTTCCTGTATCCCGAAGGAATCGCTCAGCGCCTGAATTAAACGATGCATGGCACGTTCAATTGGCGGGTATTCATAGATGAAGCAGGCGGAGGATTGGCGCCGCAGATGGTGTCACTTTCATCATGCTTTTTCTCACATCATCGTAAGTGATTATCCTTTGTTGCCTGGAGGTTAGAGCCTGGAGGTTAGATATATCGCTGTCAACCAACTACTATTTCCTCGTGTCATTGGTAGTTGCCTAGGTATCTCGTGATTGACGATCAATGACCTGAATGAGTTTTCGAGTCCTCTCTTGAAAACAAGAGCCCCATCCAAAAGACTTCAAGCAAGCCACCCATGACAATCTGCCAATAGGACTCATTTTACTAGTGTTTCAGCCTTGCACTAGCTCTCACGCTAGGACATTTCGGTCGGCACTAATTGCGGCAAGGACTGCTTCGCGACTGATCGTCCTGGAACAACAAAACACCGCCATCATCAATTCGCTGCCCGCCCGGGATGCGGTGAAGGCAGAAAACTCTCGGATGATCTGTTTGGGTGGTTACCCAAATCAGCAGCTCCAAGACTCAAAGGGTCGTCCGAGGTGGCAAATGATACCGTCGATCGTGATCCACGGCAGTGTCAGCGCCATGCCGGAGACGAGGCTAGACAAGAGCTGATCGCCGGGGGTGTCTGATCATCATTGCTCGTGCGGGAAAGATTCCGTGTGTGCAGAGTCTGCTCAGCGATTTTCAGGGGACAATTTTTTTTTTTTCTTCCTGATGATTCGTGAGACAATTGAGGCATCAAACAAAACAAGTACAACATTGGAGGGTTTTGCATTGAGGCGTTGGTGTTGGGCACCGGGGGAGGATCTAGAAACGCTGATATTTATGCAAAGGTCGTTGGCAAGCGTCCGCTGTATCAGCCTCAATCCTTCAGCGCCTGCGTCCTCCCTCGGCAGCTTCCCGCGCCACTTCTCCCCCTCCTCCGTCTTTTCGGTCTAGAAAAAAGATGGGCAAATCTGTGTGTGGAGTGACAAGTGACAAGGGCCAGGGGCCACCCAATGGGCATCATACCTTGACATGTATCGTCCTCCAACAAACAGGCACATCATCTAGTTTTGTTTCCCCCCCCGTCCCCGTCCACAATGGAGAAGGGGACTTTTAGAATCTATTGGATCTCGGATCCGAGAGGGAGAGGGGGGGCACTTTTGACCTTTTGGAGCCGCTCTGACGTCGTCATTCTCCGCTTCAAATCTCGTGTGGCTTTGAGAAATGAAACCGAAACAAACGGTCTGAAACCCAGTCTGACGTGTGAAAAAAAAAACCGTCTTTAGTGAACCTCTTGACGGACAAGAAAGATGAAAAGAGAGGTACAGTAGGACAAGGCTATGCCATGCCGTGCTCTGCAAAGCCCGGCTGTCCCGAGCTTTTATCGGATCATGCTCGTTTCAAGAACAAACACACGGCACTACCTATGTACACACTACTCTGCTGGCGCGGCCAACACCAACAACCCACCACCACCACCAACTCTGAAGCAAGCAAGCAAGCAGCATCCGAGATGTGTAATTGGTGTGACGTCAGAGTCCAAAGAGCAACATCCCTGAACCCCTGATGATCACGGAGCGGGCTACGGGGACTTTGCGGAGGCTTGGGCAAAACGCACATACGCAAAGAGAGAGGCCCGCCTGCCGGCGCTCCCACTCCCGAGCGGCCACGACACGTCAATTGTGATGCGCCGTCTTCGTGGCTCGTCAATGGACGAGTTTCATATCAAAGACCCTCTACTGTAGTGATGTGCATATGATTGTCCCTATTTTGAACTTGCTCGCTTCATGCGGTTTTCCCTTTCCCGATGATGCTCTATCCCTGATCATCGTATCCTCTTTCTGTGGGTGCATGCTGATCCTCCCCTCCCCCCATTGTGCGTGCTCTGCTTCTCACACATATTTCACCCACATTGACCCCCAACTGGCACTTGACAGCAAGATTTGTTACAATTCCCCTTCATTTAATACATTCCTCTGCCCCATCCCCAGTTTGCAGAGAGGAACAAACATCTTTAGCACTCGTTTCATCTGTGCGACACATCTTGGCGTATGGGAAAGCTGTGCTCCCTGCCCTTGATACTTACTTGAGCCAAACAAACCCATTCGCTATTTTTCCTCCAGTCTTCTTCTTTCTTTTTGAATCTCTGCATTCGTTTTTTATCTCACCATCGATCGTTTCCGCTGGAATCCTTGCTGTTTCTTCGTATTAATTGATGTACATCTGCATCATCGCGACCGACAAGACGCATCACACCGCATTGTCACTCGGCCACGATACCCTCAATATCCATCGTCTACTACCAAACGACCGAAAGAGGCACTCAACCAGAACTTTAATATTACCCTACCAGCAAATCATTTTCGTATCTTGACTTTCCCGAAAGCCACCGACGCGGATCCTAGTACACATCCGTCTCATATCACCACCCACGGACAGCCACACCAAGCCAAAAAAACTCCGAACATCCCAATAAAAAAAACCGATCTAGTCCCTCCCCCAAGGACAGGTTTCACTCGCACTCGACGCATAAACGTTTATATTCCCTCGGGGGTTCGTCTTGACATTCGATCGCGGAATCCTTGGCGTGTTCGTCCCGTGAGCCTGGTTGTCTTTGCAACATAGTGCGTTTCAACTCAGTTGCCAGTTTATTGATCGAAAGATACCACGCCTGGCAGCTTGGATCAAGTCTCGCCTGTTATTGAGTTCATATAGTCGAACCTACCGTGCCTGGGTAATCGACATATTTTGTTGCTGGAGACATTTTCGACTTTATTCACTCACTTCACTTTACAACTTCACAATGGCTGGACAATCCACTCGACGATGGCTTCAGCTATCTTTCATTCTCATGGTTGGCTCTGCGGCTGCCAATTCGCTGACCCTGTCCGACTTTGAATCTATTTCTTCCCCCAATGCCCCTGTCAACTGTGTCCAGGCCTACGACACCCCTCTCGCCCAATGCACCCCTGGCGACTTTACTGGTGGAAAGGCCTGCTCTGCTGCATGCAAGGACTCAGTCAGACAGACAGAGGCCGTTATTCAGCAGACCTGCAGTGGTGTCAGCTCCGACGAGGAGTCGCTTTTGTATCGTGGCCAGAGGGGCGAACTTGTTGCTGTCCTCTGTCGAGATATGGATGAGCCTCAGACTGAGAACCCTGAGCCTGAGCCTGAGCCGGTTTCCACACCTGCGCCTGCACCTGCACCCGCACCCCCAACTACGACCTCGACTTCGGTTGCTTCGACTCTGGCTACACGCCCCAAGGAGAACATCTTGATTGAGACTCACGCAAGCACTGCTGAGGAGACGACAAAGGAGGAAAAGTTGACCGGCCCTGGAGCTTCAGTGGGTGAGGACCTCGCAACCAAGAGCAGCCTCCTCGCCGTCGACACCGAAGAGCCCACGATATCTCTTCCACCTGCACCTACTGCCTTGAGGACCTCTGCGGCGGTCCCTACTCAGTCCACGGAGACCAGCGTCGAGGAGCCAAGCGCCACTCCAACAGCTGCTGGTTCAATTCATGTTCCTAGTCTAGGATACATGTGTGTGTCGTTCGCCATGTCGACTCTCTTTTACATGATGGCTTTCAACTAAAGGTGCTTGGAATAACTGGCGGGATAGATACCTTGGAGGAATGAAGCACTATTTTCTTGGTCCTGGTCAATTTTGGGCGGCAATTTACTTAGAATGTTGTAAAAATAAGGATAGAGTCCATCAGCAATGAGAGAGCTCCTGATATGGGAGCTTTCATGCAATGCGACAAGATTTGGGGGCTTGAAGCCCCTCACATTGCACGATGATTCTCTCTTCACTCAATCATGTCTATGCAACTGTATACCATAAAGTGTGATGTGTTCTCAGTCTCGATATATGTGATAAATCGACGTTGGTCGTGTTCCTTGCGGTGAAGCCCGATACTCACGACAGCGCTCGAGGCGGCGACACGCTGAACCATGAACTCATCATTCAACAACTGAAATATGAAGCTATCGTGAAATCTTATTCTCAATGAATTTTGCACCACCTGGTGCATTTTCCTTCTTGGCGGTACGGGACGAAATCTTGGCCCTTGGCGCCCAGTGTCTGGCGAACCTTGGGTGCAGTTCTGGGCGTCTTGGCTGCACCAAAGACGGGGATCTGTCAGATGTCCAAGAGATCTCCAAGACTTGCCAATGCGACGTCGATTTAGTTTAGTTTTTGGATATAAATCTTGACTATTCGGCATGAGCAGTGAAAATTGGCATTGTCATGTATCTGCGAATGGTTGATTGGGTCGTATACCAACTCGGTAAGAAGTCTTGGCAGACTGGCGATAGTGTCGTTGACCGCTGACCTTGATTGCAAACCACAAGAACCGAGGGTACAGTCATGCATGTCTCCCATAGTCCCAACTCTAAATACATCTGTGCAGCGCTATCCCGCAATCTGGATCAATCTGGCTGGTGGAAGGCTTTATCTTTATCGCGCCAATGAAGCGAGATAAGAACCAGATAATTCGTGAGCTGAAGCGCTAGCCTATGAGCGCGATGTCATCAAAGTGACCAGGAGGTTTCAATGCAATAACCGTGCAGGATTCGGTCTAGCAGCTGAGCAGGGCTAAAACACGGGCTAGAATTGTGGCCGTTGGGGCGAAAAATTAACCTTGAATTGCAAGACCCTGAAAACCATGTGCGAAAAAGCGCCATCAACGGGGGCACGAGGGAACGCTCCTGGGGCACTGAGATGAGATCGGCTCAACGGGCGCCGACGCCGACAGAACCGCATGCCCGTGGGGGGAACTCGCAGATGCAGCTTGACGTGAGTGTGCATCGCTCAAGACTGTCTGGTGTTGATGATCCTGCGGGGCTCTCTGTCAATCGATGCGGAGAGATGAACATCTTGTTCTCTTTTGAGGACATCATGGGGAGGGAGGATGAACGGAGAGGTTATTGCAACCGAGGCAAGCGAGGGGAGGCGTCGTTGAGGTGAACGGATATTGCCAAGCAACACAGACATTGGCCGGATGCTGGTGGTCAGGTCGCGTCGCTTGCAATTCTTGTTTCCTCAGTGGGATGACTATCTCTTCGTATCGGCCTCTCATGTGAGCGGAGGTCCGATTCCTTGACGGAACTGCCGGGGGTCGATGGCGCTGCTTTAATCACGGGAGGCGGCCGCCGTTTCTTCTGTATGTAGAGTCGTATCATGGCGGCATTGAACGGGTAGTAGCATGGCCCCTTGGTGTTTTCCTTCCTGTCTGCTTGCTTTTTGCTGGGTAATTGGTTAGCGAACCCCTTATCAGGCGTCGTTGGGCGTCTAGTCCTCAGCTGAAATTTGATGAGAGCGTGCCATCATGAATGGATGACAATGAGGATTTTGAGGCGCTGACCATGTGTGAATGAGACTGACTCAACAGCAGCAGCATTGGTAGAACGCTTGGGCTCCAACAAGGGAGACGCATGCAAAGGATGACGAATAAGACAAGGGCTAGCACCTAGATCAGAGTTGATCGAGACAGATGGATCCAGGCCCGTTCCCGTAAGACCATGTGGTTGAGTCTCGATCTAAGGGTGTCAGATCTTGGTTGGTAAGAATATCTGCTTGGTAATACGACAACGACTCCCAACTCTTCTCCTTCTTCCCAGAGCTTCCGAGTAAAAACTGGCCTCTCTGATACACCTCTTGGTCCTCTGCCGTCTCGTCCGGCTTGGTGCTCATGGACGCGACGGCATCTCTGGTTAAAAGCAGCGGCGTATCCGTGGCCCCGCGATGCCCCCACTTGGCACCATCTTGGCGGCAGTCGACGACCGGGGCCCCTTGTTGCTCAATTCCTTGTCTGGCTGGTTGAGGTTGCGTGGGAGATGGGCTGTGTGGGTGAAAAATTGGTTCAAGATGCCATGGCACGGAGCCTCGAGGTGCGTTAAGAGACGCCCCCTCCGGAGAGACCAAATCTCGCGTCCATGAGGTTAAATCAACCTTATGCCGCCAGTCTTTCCAGTCTTTTTGTCTCTTCTTTCGTCATCACTCGCCTTGTTCTCTCCTGGCTCGCTTGTTTTGGTGAAGAGTCTAGAATTTCCCACCTCCCTTGTCGCCTCAAGCTCAATCCTTACCAGTGCCAAGACCGTTGTGGCGCCCCGTGGCGTCCTATCCCGGTTTACCAGGTGCTCCTGCCCTGTGACGACACTGGTCCAGGCCTGTGCCATTTTTGCGCCCGCCCTGGGTTGGTACTGCTTCCCATCAACTTCAACCCCAGGAATTCTTTCCAGAGATTTTCTTCCCTCCTACATCGCGCCCTCACCCACCGACGTTCCTTCTTTTCCGTCGTTCTCTACTCGATAGGTCGTGAATGCCTCGCTTCTCTTTGAGACGAGTCGCGACTGCAATTGACCTCGGCGCTGCCGATTCCCGCGAAATCTCCCCATCTCGATAACGTCGCCGCCGTCCCTCCGAGATCGCGAGACCAATCCGATTGTTGCGCCGAAAAGGCCACACACATAAACAACCTCCCGCCTACGACTAGAGCTGTTGCTCACCGTCTTTCAAAATGGCGTGGAGTCACCTCGATATTACCAAGCCTCACTTGGTGTACATTATTCTCGGCGGCTTCACCAGTTTGTTCATGCTCTGTTCCTCCGTTATCAAGGAGCGCATGTACATTGGTGAAGCTACAGTTGCCACCCTCTGTGGTGTCATCTTTGGTCCTCATGCCGCCAATCTTATCAACCCCAAGGAATGGGGAAGCGTTGACATCGTCACCGTTGAATTCTCCCGAATTGTCCTGGTCGTCCAATGTTTTGCCGTCGGTGTCGAATTGCCCAAATTCTACATGGAGCGCCATTGGCGATCCGTCGTTCTGCTACTTATCCCTGTCATGACCGTTGGCTGGCTTATTGTTAGCTTGGTTATTTGGTGGATGATACCGGAACTGGATTGGCTTGACGGTCTTGTTGTCGCTGCCTGTGTTACTGCCACTGACCCTGTCCTGGCCTCTTCAGTTGTCGGTAAGGGCAAGTTCGCAAAGCGTGTTCCTAAGCATCTTAGAGACTTGCTGTCCGCAGAGTCCGGCTGTAACGATGGCATGGCCTTCCCCTTCATTTACCTGTCCCTGTACCTCATCCAGTTCAAGCGAGATGCCCAAGACGTGAGCTTTCACTTCGTCGTCTATGTCATCTTGTACGAGTGTATCTTTGGCGCCATCTATGGTTTCGTCATTGGCTATATCGCCCGCCATGGTATCAAGTTTGCTGAAGAGCGTGATTTGATTGACAGAGAAAGTTTCCTCGTCTTCTACTTTGTCGTTGCGCTCTTTTGCGCCGGCTCTGGTAGTATCTTGGGCATGGATGACTTGCTGGTAGGCTTCGCGGCTGGTGTCGGTTTCTCCAACGACGGTTGGTTTGGCGAAAAGACCGAAGAGTCGCACGTTTCTAACGTTATCGATCTTTTGCTCAACTTGACTTACTTCGTCTACCTCGGTACCATCATTCCTTGGGAGGAGTTCAACAACGGTGTCTTCGGCGTCAAGGCTTGGCGTCTGGTCGTCATTGCCATGTTCGTCCTCTTCTTCCGCCGAATCCCGATTATGTTGGCCCTGAAACCATTTATACCGGACGTCAAAACATGGCGGGAGGCTCTTTTCGCAGGTCATTTCGGTCCTATTGGTGTCGGCGCCATCTTTGTTGCTATTCTGGCCCGAGCCGAGCTTGAGCACGAAGAACCAGTACCTCTGTCTGAACTGCCACCCGAGAACTCTCCTCATTATCATCTCATCTATCTGGTGTGGCCTATTGTCACTTTCCTGGTCGTCACCTCGATTCTGGTTCACGGATCTTCTATCGCCGTCTTTACGCTTGGAAAGCGCATCAACACCCTGAGTTTGACAATGTCATACACAGCTGCCCCTGAAGATGGCCCATCCTGGATGAACAGACTGCCTCGAATCACATCCCAATCCAAGTCTCAGGCGAGGTCCATGTCTGAGGCCTCCTTTGACGAGGAAAAGAACCCTCAGTATCCTCCTGGCACACTGGCGCCCCCCGCTGGACCGTACAGCCACCTGTTGCGAAAGCAGCGAGACCAAGGCAGTGGAAGCAGATCTTCTTCAATTGTTTCACGGAAGCGAAAGAACAAGACCTGGGACGACGGTATTGGCCCAGGTGGTCCCATCACTCAGTCTGCCATCTTCCCTCAGCGTCAATCTACATCCCTCATGTCTCCTGTCGAACCTGCTGAGCGTGAAGAGTCACCTTCACGCGAGAACACCGAGTCCACTCTGGCTGCTGAGGATAGTTCCAAGGATAGTGCCAAGGAAAAGGAGCCCGAGCGAATTGAGCAAGCAGAGGCTAGCCCCTCTGGAAGCAGCGGCCAGAAGACTCCACCAAGACCTGTCAACATCTACGACGAAGGCGATAACCTAGTATTTGAGAGCCGCGACGGCGAAGTGATTGATGTTCAACCTGTACCCGAAGCGCACAAGACCGAAGGACTTCCTACACCCGTCACTGTTGCAAAGGCCGATGTTGATAAGCTGTGGACTATTTCTGGATTCAAGAAGAAGATGGGTGAGGTCTACAATGTCGAAATGGAGAAGCGCAAGGACAAGGGCAAAGAGCGAAAGCATGAACCTGCTCGAGCCTATCAGTTTGGTAGCACGGTATGTTGCACGCCTTTGATTGCCTCAATTGCACATTAAACTAACGTACCACAGATTATTGTTGAAGACGAGGACGGTGAGGTCGTCAAGACCTACGAGCTGCCCTCGGGCAAGGGTGAGCAGGCCGAAGCTGCTGCTGCCGGATCTTCTGAAGAAAAGGCGGCTGTCAAGCCCGGCTGGGCTACATTTGGAGGTAGATTCGGTGTTGCGAGCGGTGAACAGTCTCGAAAGAAGTCCGTCGCGGAGACTCAGGCTGCTGATGACAAGCACATTCGCTTCACCATTGGTGGCGTGGGCCAGCGCATGACCAAGGAAGACTTTATTCGCGAAATGCAAAAGCTGGATTCTCGGACAAGGAAGGAGGTTGTTGATCAGTCGACCGCCTCGCAAACTGTCAAGAGGATCGCCACACAGGAGGTTCCTGCTGACACTGGCAAGGCCGCAGAGGTTTCTCCCGTAAGGGGCGAACACTCCGCTGCAGGAGAGTCTAGCTCGCCTACTCGCCGCGGACGTCGACTCAGCACAAACAAGCCCTCGGAAGAACAAGGCGAGACAGCTGTGGAGCGAAAGCGCCGTCTGGCTGTTCTTGCGGCCCAGGAAGACGAAGAAGCAGTAGAGACTCCCGCCGAGCGACGAAGGCGAGAGGCCGCTCTGGGTGGGGACCACGGCGAGGACAGTGATGATGAAGGCGGCGAGCGGGTGCCTCCTGAGCGCAGGGGTATCACATTTGCGGCATCTACACGGCCCGGAAAGAGCGCAAAGTAGAGGATTTCGTTATAGAGATGAGTTTAATTGCATGGTACATATAGAGACGGAGGAGA
Organism: Fusarium euwallaceae; assembly: GCA_002168265.2. Lineage (NCBI taxonomy): Eukaryota > Fungi > Ascomycota > Sordariomycetes > Hypocreales > Nectriaceae > Fusarium > Fusarium euwallaceae. Next base: position 1,107,853 of record NHTE02000027.1, read on the forward strand.
GATATCCAGTACGATACGACAGATTGCGGTGGAAACTTAATGGCATCATGGCATGAGATCATATAGCATTTCAATCAAACTACGCATGATCGAAGATGATGTTACTGTGATGAACCTGAAGGCGCCGGAATCCCGGGAGGCCGGCCGGTGGACGGCATCGGAGGACATGACAAGTCCGGGGCGGCCGTTGTGACCAGAGCCGGTTTCCTGATTAGGCAGGTTTGTAGACCCACATTTCGTCCGAGTTTCACTATTGCACCTAGCTATATAAAAGTCAGGATGAAAGCCAGTAAAGTCATTCACAGAGCAGATCTTATCCTATCTGCCTTGATTGAAGCTAGATAGAAAGTTCACCTTCGATTTAATACCAGGAAGCCATGAAATAGAGGTCAGAGTGAGATGGATCACGTGTAACATCACGTGTGTTTCAGTTTTAAATACGAAGTTATTGTGGCGTCAGCTATCAGCGTGGCTGGACGTTGCGCAAGTCTTTCATTCAATATACTTCCCACAACCCCTTTTACGATGGCAACTCAGATCCAACGGTGGCATTGAGGACTCTTCAAGTTGTGAATTCGACTGCCACTCTGTCCCTTCCAATGGATGCCGGCGGGCAACAAGACTCGCCTCTATCCATCAGCGCCAACATCGCGGGCATCTTGACCTTTGTGGTCGCAATCATCGCTGCCGTGTACGCCCGACTCACGTACCTGCGCAACAGTGACGAAGAGTACTTTCGTGTCAAGACCTCTTTGTCATGGTACAAGACGGAATCAGCGTGGTTGGCAGATCTCGTGACTGCCATCAACGCCCAGCATGAGGGCTTTCATGCCTACCAGCCTGAACATCAGATGTACACCTTCGTTATGGAAGATCTCTTAAATCTTGAGCAGCGCTTGCTTGATCTCGTAGCTGAGACGGAGGCCAAAGCAAGTATCGGTGACGAGGGCCAGAGGTGGACGCTGGTGCCGAGGAGTTGGCGCGGTGGCCGCACGACGGTTGCCATGGCTTGGTTACCAGTACGGACAAAGGCGTTGGAGCTGGTAAGGCAGCGAGAGGGATTGACAACCAGAGTCCAGTTCATGCAGACAAGCATGATCTCGTCACGACTGCGTGACCTGGAATCGAGAACGAAGTGGCGTGAGATGAAGATGGACGAGAGCTCACGCAAGTTGGAGGCTCTGGTTGAGAGCCAGAGGGATCGGATCCACCGGTTAGAGGAACTCGTGAGCCGATTGACACACCAGGATCAAAGTCTTTCGCGAGTCGGGACCTTGACAAGCCTTGGAGTCAAAAGAAGCGAATCGATGGATGTATTTGAGGATGATGTTTCAACCACGGTAGGCGAGCCAGGAGAGGCGGTTCCAACAAGAAAATTAACCAAAGAATAAAATTTCGTAAATTTATTTGAAGCCGTAGCCATGCATCCAAGCGTATCCAACCGCAATGAGCAGGCTGACAAAAGCCCAGAGGAGGTCCAGCTCGATAATAGCCCAAAGCCATAGGCAGCCCACGGGTGGAGCTTGCTTTAGTACTGCGAGATATCCGTACTCGTTGGTGATGTAGATGATGTGGCGGCCGGCGGAAACGCTCATGGTGAAAAAGATGAGCTGGCGAAGGGGTTCTTGGTACTGGCGAGGAACGAAGGGGACGAAGGTTGGGGCTGAATAATGGGGGTGCAATACGTAGAAGAGGAGGACGAATACTGTGAAAGGAAGATATGTTAGCAAGTAGAACGCAAACATCACGGCAGGCTAGAATAGCCTGATCAAGGTTGACTTACCAAGCCATGCGACAAGCGTCCGCTGGACGATTTGAATCCACAGAACTTCAATACCATACTGCCGCTGCACAAGCGTGTCAAAGGTGAAGTGTATCATGGCCATTGACACAGTCCAAAGGAGTGTCTCGAGGATTCTTTCAGCTCTGGGCGGTAGGGCAGGTTCGTTATTATCCACCTGGCGTTGTCGACGATCGGCTTCGGCAAAGAGATCACGCTGCTTTGCAAAGTCGAGAAGAGTCTCTTTGCTGGGGCCGGAGCGATCGGGATGCGCATATTTAATGTCCTTGGCGGACTTTTCTTTTCGTTGACGAGCCATGGTTTTAGTAGACGTTGGCGGTAGACAAAGAAGGATTGTTGAAGTGCAGCTTTTCAAAGTCCTAGAAGACGTTGGAGATGTTAGCTCGAGACAAGTGCATTTGGACAAGTCAATGGATTTCCTTTGTGGGGTTAGCGTGTTTATCAATGGACCCGGCTCTCATGACATCAGGGTCTGCTCCCGCTCTGGCGCCGTCGGGTTCAATTCCAGGGCATCATGCGCTGAGCCACAGGGGCACTCAAGCAGCCCGCTAGCCCCGGCCGTTAGCCGGGCGGTCCATACCTAGGTAGGTATGGAGGTCAGCTGCTAATCGCATTCCAGGGGTCAACTGAGCAAAAAGGTGGCATTTGCGACAAGCAAGCCCTCGTGCCCTCCACGGCCATCTTTCACCTCCGATTTCAATCTTCACCTTTGTCTCGTGACACAATTCACCTTGCTTGTTGTTGGGGGATTGAATAAGGGCGCGCTTTCAACAGTGACTTGCTTTTATTCTTTCCTCTCAATCTCTTGACTTTAGGGAGGTCGCGACAAGATCTGTTGCTTACAACCCGCCCCCGCGACACCAACCTCCAGATTTCTATCGCGACCGAAGACTGCGCACGACCGAGTAGAACCCCCCGATTGTAACGAAATCGCGTACGTCCGCGACCATGGACTTTCTTCTTATCCTCGCCGCGCTGGCGGTTATCCTCCCCGGCCTGTACATGTACCTAGCCAGCGTCGCACAAACGAGCTGGCCTACCCTCAAGAACAAGCGAATCTGCCTCCTGATCGCGCACCCAGACGACGAAGCCATGTTTTTCTCTCCTACGGTCCTAGCCCTCACGAGACCTGGCATGGGAAACCACGTAAAGATTCTATGTTTGAGCACTGGTATGAATCGCCGACAGAGACGTCTAGTCACCCCGATTATAAGCAACGGGTAGAAAAGAAGAGGAATGTTTTTTTTGGCTGATGGGTTTTTTTTTCCTGCTCTGTATAGGGAACGCAGATGGTCTTGGAGATGTTCGCAAGAAGGAACTTGTCAAGAGTGGCATGGCGCTGGGCTTGCACGACGAGGATGATGTGTTTGTGGTGGACAACCCGTAAGTCCAACCCCGTCCAACCCTCCAAGTGTCTCCCTGGAGAAGGCAAACAAATTCCCCCCAAAGCTGACGCAGTGTATCATCTTCTACAGGACCGACTTTCCCGACTCAATGACCAGAATGTGGGACAAGAACATGATCGCCGGTCTCCTCGGCAGCGCCTTTGCGCCCCAGTTCGGCCAACAACGCGCCAACAACGTCCAGCCCACAGCCAACATCGATGTCCTCGTCACCTTTGACAGCTACGGCGTATCGTCACACCCGAACCACATCTCGCTATACCTCGGCGCACGATCCTTCGTCCAAGCGCTAACCAACGAGTCGACCTTCCCGAGTCCCGTCGACCTATACACGCTCACAACGGTGGGCATTGCGCGCAAGTACTCGTCCTTCCTAGACGTCTTTGCGACGCTTCTCTCTCGGAAGAGCGAGGACAAGGCTCACCCCGAATCTCTTGTCTTTATGAATCAGCTCGTCGGTGGTCATGCGTTCGGTACGGCCTGGCGCGCCATGACGGAGGCACACAAGAGTCAGATGGTGTGGTTCCGTTACGGCTGGATTACTCTCAGTCGATACATGGTTATCAATGATCTGCGACTGGAGAAGTTCAAGGAGCAGAAGTGAAGGGGCCGAACGAAGGCGTTGCATAGCTCGGGGCGTTTAGGACGCACAATGGATATTTGACGTGCCTGTACTCTATACCTGTATGAACCTAGGTAGGGGATCTCGACGACGGAATGTTGGTTATGATACAGGTTGGATGTATTCTGAACTGGACTATGTCATTATGGTTTAGATGCTTCATGACGGCGTCAATTATACACATAGATTACATGCTTTCAAACTGATCAATACTTCCCTCAGATTACATTATTCATATGGATCCCCTGTTAATCCACGTAATCCAAACTCCTCATGCAATATCATTACTCGCTAAGTCGACTTTAACGCCCCCTTCTGCATCACCTGTTTAAACACCTGCAGCGCAGTCTCAGGCTCTGTCACTCAAGTTAGTCCACAACATCCCATCATTCAAGGGTATGGACTCACGATAATAAGGCACCGAGTGACCAGCCTCAAACACTTTTAAGAAAGCTAAGTTATCGACGACCTTGTATCTCCCGTGGACTTTGCCGTTGACGGTGTAGTTGCGTAGCGTCGTCGCTGCAAACTTGGCTTGGCCGGGCCACTCGAGGGCGTCAGCTGCCCAGAGGTTACCCTCCCAATTGCAGATCCAATCTGTGTGTAGTATCCTGTCAGTTGTATTCACAAGGTGAAGCACAAGTTGGGACATACCCGTGTCACCGGCCCAGATAAGAGTGTTGATGCCACGCTTCACAACATCTGCCAACGGCCCGAGAAACGAACGCGCACCTATATCGTCAGTATCAACACAAAACATTACAACGAGACACAACTCACCGTCTCCTGTAGTCTCCATGTTTGCGTACACTTCATCACTACACTCAGCAAACCTCGTCCTCGCACCAATAGCCTCCATAACATCCTCCCTCATAATATACTCAATAAAAGTCTCTGGCGGATCAACAACATCCCTCCCAACACGAACATCATAAACATTAAAGTCAACCCTGCTCGCAATATTAAGGTTAACATACATCTGCTCATTGCAGACGTAATCCGCCCTCGCGCAACCCTCATCCTGCCCCTCGGCCTTTGTACAGTTCTCGTACGCTGGGAGGCAGTAGTCGTCGTAAGCGTCAAGGAAGCGACCTATAAGCTCGTCGTTTAGGATTTGCTTGTACTTGTTTCTGTGGGCGTATGTTGCGTATGACTTGAATTGCATCTTGGGGTCGATCCAGCCGTTGTTGATGCCCAGCGCTACCATGTCGAGCTTGTGGCCCTCCACAGTCCCAGCATCGATGGCGTCGTTTTGCTTGAGAAAGTAATCTGCAAATTCGGGTCCGTAGTGGCCGCCATACGATTGCGAAAAGAGGCCAAACTCGCGAGATTGGTACTTGGGAAACCGGTCTAGGAAGGCTTGCATGAACTTCCAGATATAAGGAGCCGCGGTGATGGTCGAGTTGACGTCTAGATCTCCAACGCTAAAGCCGGTACCGATGGGTTGGTCGATGTAGAGCATGTTGGCGTATTCGTTCCATGAGTGAGGGTTCAGCGAGGGTTCTGTCTGGTTGTCGACAAAGTGGCAGGGGCCGTGTTCCTGGAAGAGACCGATCATGGAGGAACATCCAGGGCCACCGTTGAGCCAGAGAACGAGGGGGGCATTACTGGGATCATTACGAGCCTCGAAGAACCAGAACCACATGCTATGATTCTTACCTTGGTTATTGTCAATATAGATAACCAAAAGGTCATTGCGTTATCACGTACCAACCGAGAGGTATCCGGAGTGTTGATCAACACCGGGCGTAGTCTCACAGATTCCCGAGTTGGAAACATATTCAAGCTTCGAATCCGTAGCAGCATGATTAAAAACCTTGATCGTGGACGGCTGCTTTGTCCTGAACTGAAAGCTATCAGGAGTAACACCCGAAAGGGCATTCACAGAGGCGACGAAGCCTAGAAGAACCGTCGAGAACCGCATCGCGAGAGAAGAAACAAGTTGACGAAACATCCCACACGAACAAGGCGATTCTTCTATTTATAAGACATTTCTTCTCCCTCCACGGCTATCAATAACATATCCCGTTATGCAGACGGGAACAATGTGGGACCAAGGAAACGAAGATCCTGGTTACTCACCGTCATGGTCTCAGGCGACGCTGTTTCAATGCCATTAATTCCTTCCAATGCACACCCCAGACCCCTGTGGCTGTCACGTCAGTGTGTGTTCCATGCAGTAGTTGGCTATTTTCTACGAAAAACCGGCAGAGCTGAATGCGCTCGGACGGGAATTGGATTCCCGCTATTTAATATAGAATAGATGCCGTTTGCTTCAGGTGAGCTCCAAAGACATGCAGAAACAACTAGCTCTGTCTAATATGTTTTATTAACTGTGCTTTCAGCAGAGATGAAGGGACATTTCTGCATAGAGCATGCCACCCTTTCCTGTCCATCTCAAAAGCGAATGCAACTCGAGACACGCGCATTGTTGGTCCTCGACACATGATCAAGGATCATCATCCCTGCCATCGCACCTAAAAAGGGCAACAGACGGTTCCCAACCAGGTCCATGATCGACAGGGGTTTCCCAGCTCAGGAACAAGATCTTCACTACCGAATTGCAAGTGGTTCCACGCTTTGTATGGACAATGATACGCAGCGGTTAATATCAACCTGCAGAGACGTGTGACACGACTACAGATTACACAGTGTAACCTTGAAGTATCCGCCGAGTTTGGGTTCAGGTTTATTGATCACATCGGCGAATTAACAAGAGTTACTGTAACTCTGTACAATTCTCATTTGTGATATGGAAGTACGAAGACGTTGCCGTGATCCTTTAGTTTCTAATTAGACGCGACAGCCGGAGGTGGTTCATGTTGGACAAGAGCCCCAACAATATTAAAAAACATCAGCATGATATATTCTTGGGCTATGAACCTATATAGCAACATCCAATGGAAAGAAGTCTCATTGTGTATCGCGGACGCTTGCATCATCTAGGCATGGCCGAGCACAACTTCACGATCACAGCCAGCGTGGCTCCTTACAAGCCACCAATGTTGTGAGATATGATATGTGCTTCTAATTGGCATATCCAATATACAATCGCTCCAGTCTTTGTTACATCTTGATCACTCAGTGGCCTCGGTAGGTCTATTCACTGCAGGAAAGACTAGGCTTCCAAAAACAGTCGACAATAGACTCTCCAGCCACATTCACATTTCCCATCAACCATCGAAGCCCAGCTCCCCTCCTTCCTTTTCATACCCTTCTCATGAACTCGTCACCTATTTCGAGTGTCTTCCGCTCGTCATCTACGTACTCGACATGTTCTCCGGTGACCTTGCGTACATACGTCCCCTCAAAATGCCGAAGCGACGCACAATCATCACAGTCGAGATGACAGACTTTTCAGACAAACAAAGGAAACATGATCGTGGAGAGGTGTGCTACAAGACTGTTCGGGACAACGATCAAAACATTCCAGCTTCGAGGGTGATACGACAAGACCAGAGGGGCGACGTTGCCTTTTGTTGCTGAGGACGCTATTCACAAACATACTTGTCATTTATGAATGACCTTGCGGTCTCAGCATCAAAAGTGATACAGCTCAGTCAACGGCAGATACTCACGCCCCTTCCGTGACCTCATCACCGTCACTCACCCTCCATATATCCCCGCCCTGAAACCCCCTCATCGCCAACGGTCCACAGCTATGCAACCCATACACGACAATGTCCTCGTCTAATAACAAGAACACACCAGAACATCCGACCGACTCGGAGGTCCCGGCCTCGACTGCTGACAACAGTTGCAAAGAAAAAGAAGGCTTCACCACAACCTATACCGTCTGTCAGTGTGAGTGTGGATGCGATACGGCTGTTACTAGAGGGCCTCTTTGCGGGTACTGTCGCAAATTTTGTGGTTAGGTGGGACGGAACGGTCAAGGAGAGGGCAGATAGGTTTCACAGAATGTCTACAATGTCAACTTCAAGTTGCACTCAAGGGGGCGGTGGAAGTTCATGTAGATAGCCGGGACTCTTAGATACATCAACAGGGTCTGTCCTAAGAACACAAAAAGGTCACACTAGAAAGCAAACTTCAAGCTCATGTCATATCTCGTTGATTCAAAGCCAATGCTCATATCCTAATATCCTATGGTATATCCTCCCAATGCCTATATACATACTATGTAATACCCATCCAGAAAACGCCAACAGCGCACAAGTACACGCAAGATCTACAACTTGCCATCAATCCACTTAGAAATGCACACTTCGCTTCTTCTTGATCTTCTTCTTCTTATCCTCCTCCTTCCGACCACTAAAGAAGCCGCTCACACTCGCCGCCGCAGGACCAGCGTAGGGTGCCGCTCCTGACAAGAGACCTCCAAGACCTTGACGCTTCTTGCCTTCTCCGCTGGGACCTGGCTGGGCCTGTTGCGGTGGCGGTGCAAAGTAGTTTGGTTGAGGTGGGCTGTTGGGAGTAGGTCCAACGCTATTGGGTCTCGGAGGGAGACCAGGTGATCCCGATGGAACGCCCAGGGCTCCAGAGGCAAACTGAGGTCGTGGAGGCAATCGTGGTGACGTGTTGGTTGGGCTCGTCTGGTTTCCAAAGTCCTGACCGTCCATGCCGTACTCACGACGCAAGCGCTCAGTCTCCTCGTCAATCTCTGCCTCTCGCTTCCGACGCTCATGTTCCTCATCTTCGAGCATCTTCTGAATTCTCTTGCGTTCATTCTCCTCTTGCTGCTCACGCTCCCGAGTCTGTCGCTCTTCCTCGGCCACCATGGCCTTGAGTCTTTGGGTTTCAGCGTCAATCTCTGCTTGACGCTTAGCATCATTGTTGGGCGCCTGTGCTTTTGGCGGCGATGACGGACGGTTGTTGCCAATAGCACCAGACATGGTTGGGCCAGCCGGAGGTCGGGAATTCTGACGCCGTCGGCCACCTGACGAAGTAGACAAGCTGAATGGATCATGACGTGGGTTAAGGTAGAGATCTCGGATGGTCTCAGCACTCATGAGGAGAGCAATCTCAAGGCCCCTACGATCCTCAATGTCAACACGAGCCATGTTAGGCTCGTAGAGTGTCAAGGTCGAGTCGTGCTTCGCCCTGAAGAAAGCAACGGTGATATCGGGTTCCTTGCTCTTCTTTCCACCCACGCTCTTTCCAGTCATATAACAAGTCATATCCTTGCTCAAGCGACCATCACGCTTCCAGCGAAAGACAATCTTGGGAACCAGCTCCGAAATAGCCGTCCGTTCCGCATCCTGATCAATCTGGCTAGAACTGGGCAGCTTGAATGACCTCTCCGGAAGCTCAAACTCCCATTGGTTCGACTTTCCCCAGCTTCCTTGGTTCTGCTTGACGGCTACAGCCTGATCGGGGTTGTAGAGCGAGATGGAAAAGTTATCGGGGGTGACGGGTGTCTTGGGCGGCGGGTTCCCGTTCTGGGCGCGGACTTCGGCGGCTGACAGCGTGGGTTGGACCCAGTCAGGCTTGAGTAGGACTTCGGCGTATAGGACCGAAGAGTTTAGGGAGTCGAGCAGGCCGATGGCGTACTGTCCGGAGGCATCGCTCGGCGAGGGCCTCTTGAGAAGATACTCGGGAGCGGGGTCGGATCCGTTCTGGGTAAAATAGAGAACGGTGTTGAGAGGGTTCTCGGAAGAAGGTCTGAATCGATATGTCGGAAGGTTTTCGTCAAGCATTTTGCCGACTATGTCCTGTAATCAGGAACTCGGTTGGGATCGATTCGTGTGGTTAGAGTTGGACGCAGGGCGGTTACAAAGCTCTGTACAGGATGACGTATGCTGTGATACACGGGTGCGCAGAACAGATAAAGAATGAGCGAGTGTATGTCTCACTGATAAATGTTTTTAAAGAAACAGAAACGAAAAAAGGACTCGCAGCTGATGGGGATGTTTGAAGATTTTAAAAAGGTGAAGCAGGCTGGCTGGGAGGCGGGGCAGAACAGGACAGGACAAGGCGTTCTCTCTCAAGTCCTAAAGCTGATGAATGCTTGCTTGGCTTGGCACACCACGAGGACAAGACACAGGCTGCAAGTAAGGTCACCTGGCTATTTACAAAGGAGGGTTGTCGAACAAAACTTGGAAATAGAACAAGCCAAATAAATCTATAGAACTCTTTCTCCCAACTCTTCAAGATCCTCCCCTTCCTCTATATACTCGAGCCCCCGTTATAACCCGTTCGCAGCGCAAGATATGCCCCCGTCCCGCCAAACGCCAACGTCATGAACGTGCGCGTGAAGCTACGCCACACTCGGCCCGTGAATGGGGGGGCTGTGCATTCGTGCCTGTCCTAGACGGCTCGCCATTCGTTGCTATTCCCGTCCCTGATCCCTGTTCACTTCGCTGTGGCTAGGACGCGCCTCAGAAATGCAAAAGTTCGGTTTTGAATTGTCCGAAGGGAAAAAAAAGTCTCGAGTGATCGTCCGGCTCTTGAGACGAGCCCAGCCAGAGACTGACGCGGACCTTCCATACGGACCATGTTAAGAGAAACGAGTCCGTCCGTGGCAAACGAGTAACGCGCGTCAAGATTATCGTGAGCCTCAAGATACACGTCAGCCAGCTCAGCTCAGCTGCTCCAGCTGAGGCATTTCAATGCGACGTCTACAGCATGTGCATGCGCTTTTGCGGAGAACATCTTTCTTTTCTCTATTCGTCTTCCTTCTAGAGATATCAACATGCAGAATCAACATCAGGCTCGCACTCTATCTCATGCTGTCTTATGATGCAGAACCCCCAATGCTGGAAAGAAACACGTCTCTAAACGTGCTGAGACCTTTGCCGACCCAAAAAAGACACCCGCCCCGTCCCAAGAACGCCATTTATCCAATGCAAAACCCAAACCCATGTATCATGCCTTCTCATGCCACCAGTAACAGAGCTCTCGTTGGAAATACCCCTTCGTTTCTTTCCCTCATCATCACTTCGTTCCAAGGCGTGCGCTGATTCCTTTTCTTAGCGTCTGTTTGTCCATGTCCTCGACCCTTCCATAGGCAACTTGACTTGGCTGCAGAAAACTGGCGGTCGCCAAATCTTCTGTGTCTAGCGCATCTTCATTCCTTCATCTCCAAGCTTCAAAGCTAGGCCCCTCGTTGCCTGCGCCTTGCGCCAAGCCATAGTCGTTTCGTGTGTAGCTCAAGATCGTCCTCCGTTCCCGGAGCGCCAGTCAAGCGGGGATTCATGAGCGCCTTCAGCCTCCAGTCCACCTCATCATCTCGTATCGCGGCATACCGCTATCTCGTCCCTTGTCGTTGTCTTCGTATCTGGGGTATCAATGTACAATGGATGTTTCGTTTCCAGACATCCCTTCATCCAAGGGCATAAGCGTGTGGGCTAAGTAATCGCAAGCCGGCATGCTAGGCAGGCGGCACACGACTTGCCGCATTCTCTTCCTCATCAGAAGGGGGCGGGCCCCGACGTCGTCTTCGTCTTCGTTGTCGGTCTTGTGGCCTTGGCCTACAGCACGGGTACCAGCAGCATACGAAGCAAGCGACAATGAGACCGATGGCTAGGCCGATAAGAAAGCCGCGCATAATCTTCTCGCCATTTGAACCTCCCTTGGCGATGCCCATGAACTTATCACGGAACAAATCGTTTGCGAATGAATCCGTAGGAACGAGACTGCCTGTTGTCCCCGCCGTTGAGGAAGAGTCCTCCTCGGGTGATGAGGAGTGTTCGCCTCGGGAAAGAAGCAGTAACATCGGTGAAGCGGGCATGGCGCCTAATAACGTGGAGCGGCAGCAATGCTAGCCGCGGACCGAGCTCAAAAGGGAGCAGACGATTCGAGTTGACGAGTAAGGTTAAATAATTCTTTGTTCCTTAGCTGATCGTAAGAACCCAAAGAAAAGTAGGTTGCGAGAATCGCGGGAAACAATTGAGCGGGAGGCGTTCGGATGGTCCGGCCGATCCGAGGATGACCGGAGCGGCGACGGACTTTGAGATGGTGGTCTGGGGATGGATGGATCGACAATAGGCGCAAATAAGAGTCCGCCTTACTCGGGTTTGACCTTATTCGGAAGCTCGACGGTATTGTAGGTACTAGCGGAATGCAAAAATAAAGTAACAACACCAGAAAATGCGACGATGAAGCAGTCTCAGGCAGTACCAGCCACTCTCAATGTCGACACCGAAACACCACCGACAATCCGGCGCAACACGGCGGGCTGTCAGCACGGCACGGGAACAAGACGAGCGCAGATGCGGCAGCTGCAACAAACTTCTCGACACGTAGACTTTGGCGACGACCTCATCCCGCAATACAGGATATGCAAAGACGAAGAGTGACACCTAACCTGTCAATAAAGGAAGTAAAAAGAGGAAAAGGAAAAATCCGAGAGGTTGAAAAGTGGACAGACTACGATGGGGGTTGGGATTTTGTTGGCGAGAAAGAAAATGGATGGAGGATCAAACCTCCCGCTAAAACGCTCAAGCAATCCAAGCACGGAAGCAAGCAAGCAAGCAAGCATTACATCCAGAGAGGCCCCTCACTGTTCCCATCCTCCTTCCCCAAAGAACCACCCAAGGAAGGGGAATCCTTGACGATGGGCAGGGAACAACCATCCGGGGCCTCTGTTCCGTCTCGTCTCTTCCACTCTGCTTCCTCCCTCTGTCTCCGTTCCCCCCTCTCCCTTGAGCCTGACTCTCTCTCCCTCCACGTTATGCTCACTCGTTTTGCGCCCCTCTTCTGTATTGCTCCACGCCACGCCCGCCCGATCAGCGAGGATGCCAAGACGAATCCCCAAGTTGCCAAGACCACGACATGCGCTTCGCCGTGTCACCGCCTGGGGTTTGATGCAAATGCGTTGGTGCAAGCGACCTGCAAAGAAAGAAGGAATCCTGTGGCTGAGGTTGAGTTATAGATGAACAGCTGTCGAGGGCGTTTAATACTACCATTCAGAATCACCGCTTCACCTCCAGACGCTCAAATTCGAAAATGGCGTCTTCGTTTTTTCCTCTTGACTAACTTAAATCCCCCGCCCCCGGTCTTCCGACCCTCCTCCACGTCACAGTGGCCTGTAAGTTGCGGGCTTTTGGGGGCTTGATGGTTGGTTGTCAGCGTCGTGGCGGTGCCTCCCCCGCAGCCGGAGACCGCGGGGTGGCTGATAGAGTTGCGACGGCGTCAGGGGACGAAGCGCGGCAAGAAGTCTCCGTCGGCTAAATGACTCGGCATCGGCCACTCAAAAGCAGAAGTCGTCTGACGAAGACATTGTTTTTGACTGGTGATGGGAAACCCGGAGCTGGGAATGGGGATTCACCTCAGATGTGCCCATGAAACCAATCCAGATACATTCCACGCATCATTTGGTTGTCTACGACACGGACCCCGGTTAAATGCAGTTTGAAGCAACATGATAAGCTTAATTGAGCGCTTGTATCATCCAGGCTTTATTTCCTCGGATTTGCCGGCTTGTTCGCCAGAGCTTCCTAAGGATTGGGGCATTGCATAGGCTACAAAAGAGTGCGTTAACACTTGAGCAATAATAAGGGACATAATTGACTCGAAACTACGATTACACACCACTGGTGACTTAAATCTTAAGATCCAATATCCACCAAGATAATGCGTTACACAAACTCTTCAAGAGGCATACAAAGACACTAGACCTATGCAGTTCGGCACGGCAAAATGCATGCCAAGTTGCGTATAGATTGACGGAACGGGCTACAATTCATTTATTATACTCAAGCTTCAACACGACCTATCCATTCATCTCCAACTGCAGAGTAGGTACGTTGGTTTGTGAGTTAACCTTTGTCCAATGGGTATCCGCGTATTACAATATGGAAGGCTAGGTGGTGCAGAAGGAGCCGCAACAGGTCAAACGGGAGGATGTGCCTTCCCATCACGCAAGGGAGAATCCAGCAATCTTCTTTGCCAATATACACGTGACACTAACCATCTCTTTTACAAATGAACTCGCATTCTTTGACTTGTTTGCTTCTAGGTCTAATTCTATACTCGATGGTCAAACGCTGACCCCTTCCAGCTGTTGCCGTGCTCTACTTCTGTATGACCCTTCACGCCAGGTTGCCCGTATAGTGCTCGCGCCAGGTCTGTCTCTCCTCCTTGTCTACTTTGGCTGTTTTCCCGCACCTCTTCGATCACATGGACTTCGGTGTCCTTCCGGATACCATCGCCAGGAAGGTATTCGTCGCTGCTACCACCTTCTGTGATGATAGGATACTGGGAGAATGCGTCGCCCTTCTTCCGCAACGTGCCCGTGCCCGTCGTGTTGTCGGTGTTCATATCGTCCAATCGAATCGAGCCCGGTAGAGGATTCGTCGGTCGCTTCGAAGATCCGTATTTGCCAGAGAAGCCCTTGGATATCTGCGACATGTATGATCCAAGGATGGGCGACAGTTGACGTCTAATGAATGGGAAAATCATGGGTAGGTTCGTTGTCACTACTGCCACAAACGTTTCTCGCACAGCCCAGGAACCAGCCTGTTGAGCACCCGTCAATGGGTTCTGAGTTACGAATTAGCAACGTTCAAGAAGCTCAAACGACAAGACAGGTCATACCGTCAAGATCAAAACACATCGCAGAATTCCAGCTGCGGTAACAAAGATGCCTCCAGAAAAGAGTGTAATCAGTCCAAGCTTCTTAGGCATTGGAAGCCGTGCTGACCAGAGCATCGGCACTGGAATCGACAGCAGGTATAAGTCGGTCGCCGCATTGAGTACAACCGTCACGAAGATGTCGATTTTGGAAATCGCTGGCTGACAGTAATCTGATAACTGTCAGTGTACTGAATTCCCTGGAGCAAAGGCGGTACATACTCCCAGGATCAGGGTAAATCTGCCAGTTCTTGTGGAATGGCTGACATCCAAGTAGAATGGACAACAGGACTGCGACCCAGGTCACAAAGATGAGTCCGAAACCGATAAAGATTCTCGGTCGATAGTTATCCAGACCCTCGGTGAGTCGCAGATAGAAACTGCACATGGCTGCTTTGAGGACCCATAGCAGAAATGTGTAGGTTGACCATCCTGCAATCTGTGTCTTGGACCCGTTGACTCGCAGCCTATGCTCTTCGCTTGCCGGATCAAGGGTTTTTCTTTGTTCATCCGTCATGCCATTGTTGGCTAATCCATGCCAGAATGCCCCAACGGAGTATGCGAGTGCCGTTTCTATCGAGTATGCGATCTAGTGCCGACCATGTTAGACAACAGTGAGACATTGGAAGCAAGACAGGGTCCCGTACCGCGGCCACGACCATGAGATAGTCATCTGCCTCTAGTCTCCGAAATCCCACAGCAGAGATTCGAGCATACGACCGAAGGATGATGAAGCCCAAGCCAATACCCAACAGGGTGAAAGCCTCAGTCGTGAAGCTATCCATCTTCAAGAAACAAATGGCAGAGTCACACTCAGGGCGGAACAAGAAGGAACGGAGCAGCCTGTCAACATGGGGGAAGGAAACGGCTGCTTAAAGAAGAGAAATGCTTGGCATATCCAGGTTTGTGGATAAGCAGCTGCAAGTTTGCCAGGCGAAACTCCGCAAGTAAGAGGAACTCAACTTAGCGTCGGTGCCATATCCTTGGATATTTCACGCCAAAACACTCCGATGTTACTCCTTGACAGCCATGACTGGTTTGGGAAGGGTTCTTGAAAGGGATGGGACGGCCATCTGCCCGGTTCGGTAGATGTCCCTGTTCTGAGATAAGTGAGTTGTGGAGTGTGCCGGCCATCCGTTTCAGGGCCACGAGCTGATCAATTCATCCCTAATTCTAGCTCCTATTCTAGCTCATCTAGAGCGAGACCGAAACCTTCAGAGAGATGTCGCCAAGGGCCTGGAGCCATGAGGAGGACGTGGCCTGCCGGGATGACCCTGACTGACTAGCGGTCCCCCATACGTTTGGAGGACTGATACTAGTTCTCACCAGTGGCCTCTCAGTTGAATGACTGACCTCAAGACGGAAACAACCTCCGCCCTCGGTCATTTGTGTCTCACCGGAGCGTATCCTCAATTTTCCCTCTCTTTCCATGATCTGAGCCGCACCATGTTGCCGATCCGCTAACGCCCCGGGCCGTTACGCCCCTTTTTGAACAAAGTTTTTCATAACCATTGACGAACCAAGTGACTGATCACAGATCAGCATGAAGATCAGTGACCACCGTCCAGGAGTATTGCAGGGGTTCCTGAGAAAGGTGCGGAATCAGAGCGCACTCTTCCATGCAGAGCATGTGCCTGACTAGGGTTCTAGATACCAGCCTAACGACGACTGGCTTGCTTCTCGCAGAAGACTAACGTCAGGAGCCAAAAACCCGAGTGGATGGAAACCCGAGGGGCTTCAGCCAGCATGGATAGTGGCGATGAATCGAGACTTGTCATCACTAACGGGGACATCGAGTCCTCGTGGTATTCCTCATTTGTCTCGTTGGTGCTCGATTTGTCAGGATCAGGGCCCGGCTATCTCCCTTGGAGGTCGCATTTGATTGTCGAGGCTTGAGCCAGGGTCACCGGTTCCTGGCTAGGCGTTTCCTCGACAGGTGAGAAGGCATGGAGCCTCGGGCTATCAGGACTACCGACAGCACAGGCCTCAGCATGGTAAGCGCTGGTCTCATGTGGGGATGGAAGGGCCGCCCTGATAGCCGTCCGTTCCAGCGTCACATTGGGCCTGGAGGTGGCTGCATACTGCAAGCTGCAGGTGAGCGAGGTCTAGAAGTGGCTGAAGCGCCTCCAAGAAAACATTCCAACCCACCTTTGGGTCCTCCTATCACGGGAGAAAGGAGAGTGTGAAAAGTTGACCTGTTAGATGCTGGCTGACCGTGGCTGGACCTCGAAGTTATCACATATCAGACTCCCCTTTACGAACGGGTGATTACGCAGCCGACGTTGAACCGTTCCTAGGTCAGGTCTAAAAGAAGAGACAGTCTAAGAAGAGACGGCGTCTGACAATACCTTACCAATAGCTCCTAGCGCGAGAAGTGGTCCCGGTGCGTTACTCATGTTCAAGTTCAGTTGATGCCAGAGATGAGTTGAACTCGAGTCCACGTCATGTCCAAGACTTGACATGCATGGCTCAGGGTTCAGGGTCAAGGTGAAGCGAAAGTGGCTTTTATCAACAACAGCAAACAAGCTTTGGCATTGCATACACTGATACATTACAAGGATGAGATTGTGTCAGTTGCGCTCTTTTTAGAGACATTGCCATGACAAGGTCTCTCCTAAATGTCTGCGGTTCCTTGCCATTGGCGACAGACCAAGCATCAGGATCGTCGCGCAATGCAACACAACCGGCGCCTTCTGTGGAGCCTCGCCAAAACACCACAGGCAATAATTGCTCCATTCTACCCTTGCAGGACCCGTCAGTGCCGTCGCGGGATTCCTACCCGCGGGTGGAGTCGAGATATTCTCATCATTTCCAGGTCCCAAACGGCTCTCGTCTTGATTCTGAAGAGGGTCCAATCCCATATCTAAATGTTTGATAAGAACCCAACTGGCCGCAAGGTGCTCTCGAATAGGTATCGCATCATCCCTCGCTTAATCCAGTTTGTTCAGCCTCAGCGCGTTAGCCAGGGGGGACAGACAAACTAACGGTAGTGTCAACGGCGAGTTGAGGGCTCCGTCTTAAAGGACGCTACCGGGGACGGTTGCTCGGGTTCCGTCCGCCGGAGTGTTTGGAACCCCTGTCTCGTCCAGGCTATCGTTCCCGACTGGAGAAACAAGCTTGGCAATATCCAGCTCTGGCGTTCTGGGGTGTCGCCTCCGTTGTCGTATCGGAGGACGAGCGAATGCTGCTAGAAGCCCACGCATTCAGGGCAGCACATGCATTGCACTGCGCTGTTATGGGGGGAGCTAATGGTTGGGGGGTCTCTCTTTCCCCCTCTCTTTTTAAAGATTGATCTGGTCCTTGCTTCGAGGCTAATGTGACCCTGAGTTCTTTCACTACTACCTCTTCGAAGGACTCTGCCTTGAACCAAGCGATCAGCAATGGAGACTCTTGATTTTGTTGTGATAGGCGCCGGTAAGCACTACAACAACTATCAACCCCAAGTCAGTTTATGAACCGTCAGCTAATTCGTCTCCAGGCTGGGCCGGTTTGGCCTCGGCAAAGACTCGCCATCAGCTGCATCCTGAGGAATCACTCGCAGTCCTCGACTCAAATGCCTCAATTGGTGGTACTTGGTCGAAGCAGCGTCTCTATCCCGGTCTCAAGAGCAACAACATGCTCGGGACCTATGAGTATCCTGACTTTCCCATGGATTCGGAAACGTTTGGGGTTCTGCCAGGCCAGCATATCCCTGGCAATGTGATCCATGAGTATCTCACCAAGTACGCCCAGAACTTTGACATCTTTGACAAGATTCGGTTCGAACACAAGGTCGAGTCTGCTGAGCATCAGAAGGATGGCGGCTGGATCTTGACAGTACGAGATGTCAAGGCTGGTCGAGATGTTCAGTTGTTTGCCAAGAAGCTGGTTGTCGCCTCGGGTCTCACCTCGCAGGCTTTTCTGCCACATTTCGAGGGCGAAGAGAAATTTGGCGCTCCCATTTTCCATGGCAAGGACTTTGTCAATCACGCGGGTACGCTTCAGACTGCCAAGTCAGTGACGGTGTTTGGTGGTACAAAGACAGCATGGGATCTCGTGTATCAGTATGCCACCAAGGGGGTTGAGGTGAATTGGGTCATCCGCGGTAAGTATTGGCAACACCAAGTTAATCACGGTACAACAACTAACAGGTTTAGAATCTGGCCATGGTCCCATCTGGATGGCTCCTCCATATGTGACACCTTTGAAGAAGTGGCTCGAGAAGCTCGCCCACACTCGCATGCTGACGTGGTTCAGCCCATGCAGTTGGGGCGCCGCAGACGGATATACCAAGACTCGCAACTTCTACCACGGCAGCTATGTCGGGCGCGGCATCGTCAACAAGTTCTGGGACATCCTGGCGGGCGATGTCATGACTCTGAACCAGTACGACGCGCACCCGGAGACGGCCAAGCTCAAGCCCTGGAGCCAGGCCATGTTTGTGGCGTCGAGCTTGTCCATCCTCAACTATGACACTCCCTTCTTTGACTTGGTCAAGGACGGCAAGGTCAAGGTGCATATTGCGGACATTACCAGCCTATCAGAGCGGACAGTGCATCTGTCGGACGGTACGGCGCTGCAGTCAGATGTCTTGTGCTGCTCGACAGGTTGGAAGCACGTTCCGCCTATCAAGTTCCTCCCTGAGGGCATCTCGGAGGAACTTGGCATCCCTCACACTCCATCCCCCGAGTCATTCCCTCCCAAGTCACTCGTGGACCAGATTGACAAGGAGATCATGGAGCAGTTCCCCCGTCTCAAGGATCAGCCCGTGCAAAACGCCAAATACGAACCGCTACTAAAGAACAAGGGCGTCTCTAGCAACGATGCTATTACCCCTGAGACGTCTCTGACACCGTACACGCTATACCACTTCATTGCGCCTCCGTCATCCCGTTTCCTCGCCACACGAGATGTAGCATTTACCGGTATCTTGATGAACTTTACCGTGTCCATGATTGCGCACGCGCAGTCCCTCTGGATCAACGCCTACTTTGACGACAAGATCCCATCACTGTCTCGTGAACCAACACCTGACGCCCTCACCAAGTTCCAGCATGAGGCAGTGCTACACAGTCGGTTCTGCAAGTGGCGATATCCTGCTGGTTACGGACACAAGTTCCCAGACTTTGTGTTTGACGCAGTGCCGTACCTGGACCTGTTGCTGGGCGATATGGAACTCCCCGTCTACCGAAAGAATGGTATGGCGGCAGAGGCGACGGATCCGTATGGGCCAGAGGATTATCGGACTTTGGTGGATGAGTGGAAGGAGAAGCAGGCTAAGACAGAGGCTTGAGCTGATGTGAAAGATGTAATATCCGAGTGGCTATCGGAATGTTGTATGAGATACCTAGGGATTGACAGACACGTCTTGCCCTTTCCATTATGCAAATGCATTTGCTATAATTGTTAACTGGGTTTCAATTTTCCAACTATTGCTCGTGATGATCCGTCGAGGTTACTATGACCTGTTAGCCCGCTGGGATGCCTGGTGTATTTGCGGTGTAGCTAGATCTTGCACCATGATGCCTACCAACCCATGTATTAAAGGTATTCAAATATCAACACAAAAATAATATAGCATGATCAAATTCCCATATCCTCTACAAATCCCATATTCTGCCTGAGAACCTTTTAGGCAGCCGTCAGACCTTGAACTCCAGGGTGGAACCCCTAGCGTTCTAAACTTGCAGGGTTAGCTAGACTCATATAAGACGTCTTACTCTCATCAACGCCAATATTTATTCTCACCCTCGAATTACCATTCTCATTTTTAGCATCTGAGCTCCTCTTTACTTTTTCTACTTTTCACAATGACTCAAGACGTTGAAGTTACAACGGGTTCCACACGCCAAACGAGAAGTTCAACTCGTCGTCAGCAACTTACACCACCAACCACCACCACAACCTCTGAACACGTACCGGATACGTCCTCTGATAAGCCACCTATTGAATGGCTCTCTTCAGTTCTCACACACTCTACCCGTGTTCTCCGCAACCAGCGTGATCCAGTAATGGTCAAACGAACCTGGCTCTCCTCCAACACAGTACCACTCCCAACAACATACCCTCTTAACCCCGTGGACGCAACCTTTATCTTTGCCCAACAACAAGCCGGTACCGCTGTTTGCATATCACCAGACGGTGTACTCCTTACATGTTCACACTGCATCGCCGAGTCTGCTTCTGAACTCAGTCAGAATCCCACCCATATACTCCTCTCCTCTAAAGGTGGGATAGTATCAGCTAGGGTAATGGCATGGGATCCAACACGAGACCTTGCTCTCCTCATGATAACAGAATCCGAACTCCCCCACAGACCCTTTCCCTACATCCATCTCGCTTTGACACCTCCAAAAGCAAACACCCGACTCATCTGCGTAGGCCATCCCGGCTCTGAAGATCTCGAAGCGGAAAGACGAGGAGTACCAACAGAATACGACACATTAGTCCTAAGCGAGGGAAAATTCCACGGTCTAGCAAAGGGTCAAGATCCGCAGGATAACAGTGACATGGGTGCTTTGAAGCATTCGTGCTGGACTTATTGGGGTCATAGTGGTGCGGGATTGTTTGATAGGAGGACGGGGGCTTTGGTTGGACTTCATTCTAGTTGGGATGAAGATACTGGTATGAGGAGGGGGGTTCCGTTCGAAGCTGTTTTGGCTTTTCTTGAGGAGTTTGATGGGAGGGGTGGGAATGGTATGGGTGAAGGATGGAAGTGGTTTGTTAGGGAGGAGAGTTGATGGGATAGGGTGTATAGTTGGTTGAAGAGAGTTCTGTACGATTAGACAGACATGAACCAATAGACAATAAAGGACACAAAACACCTGTATCAACCTCGTCATCAGATAAATGCCTCTCTGTATCTACATAGACATGAGTACCTATGTCTCTGCCTTTCAGTTCAACAACAGTAACTAAACAGCAACAACAGCAGCATCCAACTTGTGTGTGTGTGTGTGTGTGTGTGTGTGTGTGTGTGAACCGCCCAACTCCAAATAAGCCAACATGCCTGCCTGCCTATGCCTTCCTCCATGCATGTACCCTTTACCATCCACATCCACAATGTGCCATCAAAATGCCAGGGCTAATCTCCGTTTCTGCTTCTGCAAATGCTCTCGTCCAAACATACATTTCCCTAAAAAGAATTCCAACACTTTTTTTCTTCCCCTTCTGATTAACAGCTTCCCTCTCTCCCTGTTGGTGATGAATTAAGTTACATATCCCCTTCCCCCCCTAATGATAAAAGAGGCGCCGACGTTACGTTGGCCGCCATTTGTTGTTGTTGCAGAACGACCGTCAAAAAAACCCCTGCCGACTTTTCAAACGCCGTAACCCGCAATGTCCCGATGATGAGCTGGTGAATACAGTACATGCTGTAAGGTGGACGGATGGGACCTGTTTTGGTGCTTCCCTCACACCCCGTCTCCCCGTTCTTCTCCACTGAGCAACGGGGTCATGCTCTCTGAGAAACCCCTCGAGATCCCTTGAACCATGAAGGTAGAGAGACCTTGTGGGGAAGCCATCAAGCCCCAATACTCGTATACGTCTTTCTACCCCTGTCGTCGAGTCCCGCCAGAAACTCTGTCCTGTTGGGACTGGACTTCTTTCCATGTCAAACCCTGCTCTTCAAACAAAACCTCCTCTTTTAATCGCCGAACCATGTCCAAGATGCACTTCAGCTCATGCCAAATCAGGTTGGCCAAAACGGCTTCTACCGCCCTGCCCCATAAATAGTCTGCCGTTTGTGTTTCAGGTTCGGCAACTCAGCTCAGCTCAGCCCAGCTCAGATGGATGCTGACCCCACTGAAACAAACATCGTCAAACCCGACGTCATGCAAAACGACCGACGGCTGACCTGGCCTGGGCCAGCCCGCCGAGTCTTGCTTGGCCGGTCTGTCCCACTCCCAGTCCAGTCCAGCCCAGCCAAACATAGAGGCATGCCCCAGCACCAGGCGCAGACAGCCTTGTCGTCCATTGTAGCTTGGCTTGTCGGGTGTCGCCCCTGCAGCCCTGATGTGCAGCGTGCCTGTCTGCAACGGACCTCAGAGAGAGACTCGGTTTCGGTAGCCGCCTGCCCCGCCTGACACCACCATCCTCGACGTCGCAGAAGTCTCCAGAGCATGACCCAACAGTTCGCAGGTCAACAGCTTAGATAATGCCCCCAGGGGGATCATACCCTGTTGCTGCCCCTCTTGAAGCGTTGCCCAAACCTGCACTTCCTGGTTCTCCGTCCACCGGTGCTGTTGTCGTCTTCCGTAGCATAAACATGGGTTTCTTGCCTTCCTTGTCCAGCTGTTTAAACAGGATCAGTGGTTTCTCCTCCAGCCCAAGGCAGCGTTCCTGATCTCCATAGACAATGTATAGAGCATACTGGTCCCAAGGAGCGTTGATCTGATATTTCTTGAGCGCTGCCGGAAGAACTTTGTAGCATGGATCTTCCATGCTAACGCGGAACGACTTGAATATCTCGACAGAAGCGTTGCTTTGGCTAGGCGTATCGGGTACCGGGGTTTCTCGTCGTCGGGGAGCTCCTTGGGGAGCCTTATCGCGGGAAGTATACACGGCGTTGGCATGGCCGTCATCGTTAAAGGTGGTTCGTGTCGAGGGTGTTGGGGCGTCTCCCCGGTAGGATCGAGACCCAAGAGTAGTGCCGGACATGTGGTTTTGGGGAGATGTCGGAGATGGCATGTTGGGTGAGGGATACGAAGGTGACGATGCGCTCTGACCTCCTCCGTTCATAGCTGCAAGGTGTGAAGACGATAGGACGGCCCGCTCCGCGGCGTTTGCAGGATCCAATGTCGTCTCGGCTATTGACCTCTCGTGCGTAGGCTGTGTGGGCGACGAGTTCTTGGGCGTTGCCCCGATCATAATCTTGCGGGTCGAGTATTGTCGCTTGACGGCACTTCCCGGTTGACTCGGGCCCGGGGGTGGTGTCGGCGCTGGGGGCGAGAGGGTCGCCTCATAGGCGTAGGCGGCCTGGTTGTTGCCGCTCAGGTTTGGAAGTGGTTGCTGGGCATCCTTGACCAGGCGCAAGGCGGGGAGCATATCCTCCCTGAGCCGCCTAAAGTCTTCGGTGATTCGTCGCAGGTCCTGCTCGAGGAGGATCATGCGTTCATCGCGCACCCGGAACTGTTCGACTAGGTGTTTGATGTCCTTGAGCGTCGCAGTTGCATATTGCGCTTCGGCGTCGGCAGCTACAGGGATTCCCGGTTAGGATCACGTCAGTCCACTCGAGAGGGGGGAGGAGGTAACGTACACAGGGGTAGGTAGTGGTCGCTCTCAATGGGCACGTCTTGAGCCTTTTTCACGTCGTAGACGCTCTTGAGGATGGTCAGGCGATGACCTACACTAGCAATGCCCATGCTCTTAAGGTCATCATGCTGTAGCGCAACAAGGGCCTCGCCGACAATCTCGTTTTCTAGACCTCAAGTGTCAGCTGCTGCCGTGTCCTTTTCAATGTCTGCAGGGCCTCGAGCCGAATAAGTGGCATTGACCATGCTTCGCGGGGAACACACCTATAAAGCGATCGGCATACTGCTGGAGGCCAATTGTGCCGATGAAATCAGCACACTCATCCGCGGTCCACTCGGTGATGATGGTCTCTGGGAGACGGTCGGCGCTGCTGCGGTGGCCGTATGTGGTGGGAGTGTGCTCAGCCGACGTAGAGAGCTCCGAATCTATGGGTGAGGCCTCAGAGTTGGTGATGGGAGAGTGGTCGCCCATGCTTCGCTCGTACTCGTCGTCGGCGTCGGACTCGGCGTAAGCTGTGCCACCGTCGAAGCTCATCATCTTGACGGCCAAAGGGGAGCAGGTGGCAGTAGCAAAGGTGGAGGCTTAGGTCGGGCGACGATGGTGGTGGTGGTGATGCCGCAAACGGCAGACAGGACCGCTGGGTCGGGCACCGTCGGATCGATAGGCAGTAGGGGAGGCTGGTGAGCGTCGACCGGCTGGTTGTCTTTGATCTCGCGAGCCTCTCATCCAGGCCGTGACCGTGACCGTGACCGAGGGCAAAGCAGAAGAGATAAAAATCCGGGGCAGGACCAGAAGGAGGGGAAGACGTCGGTCGTGGGAAGCGGGCGCCGTCTCGAGGACGATTGGACGTGAGAGAAGCAAATCGAACGGCGACAACGGCGAATGGGCTGAGGAAACCTAGGGACGCCGGCGACTAAAAAAGGCGTCAAGGCGGTAAAGTCGAGTCGATCGAGCGAGCCAGCCCCAACAGAAGGAAACGGACCCAGGCCAGCAAGAGAAAATAAAAAGAAGACGACACCCGGTAAGGAGAAGGACAAGGAGGAAGCAGTGCAGCCGCTGGTGATGATGCGGGTGTTGTCCAAGGTCGTGGTCTTGGTCTTGGTATTGGTCTTGGTCGTCGGGAAGCGCTTGGGGTGGGAGAGAAGAGGAGGTCCTACCCAAGTTGGGAAAGCCTCGATGGCTGGCCAATGAGGACGAGGGACTTCCGGCAGGTACACAGTACATGTTGACAAGGCACGTCGGAGGGGCATCCGCGCTGCTCACAAAAGTACACCGGTACCTTGGTCGTGGCTTAGCTGTCGCCCGGTGGAGATGGCGGCCGGCCTTGGGAGGGACCCAGCGGGGACTGAGGGCGACTGATCCTCCACTGAGAGCCCGCGTCGACTCCACTGACAGCAACCCCCCCTGCACCGCCATCCACTGGATATGGGCCCCCGGCCGCCGCGCTGCAGCCCGTCTGCTGCACCTGCTGTACCTATAGCTGCCCGGGCAGCTGTGGATAATACGACATCCATCTCACCATCACCAGCCCAACCAGTTGTCTTGGACCCTTGGAACGGGATGCCACAGCATCGTGATGGGGCCTGGGGTTGTCAAAGAGTATGTATTTTTGGCGACCTGCGGCTCTAGTTCGACTGCACGTTGCTCAAAGACTCCACGGTTACCAACCATCCACCTCCATCACACACAAAAAAGTTGACAGCGTCAATGACATGACCTTGTTCACCGAGATCTACATAACCAGGGGGGCACACTCTATATGTCGAGGCCTCATATGAGAGAGCAATCTCTTCACCGAGAGCCATGGCCTTATCTGCTTGAGTAAGCCGAATCTTACTACACGAGAAAGAGAGTGCCATTCAATGGATGAACCGAAATATCAACTCATCTCAAGTCTACGTACTATTAACAAGAAAGATATACTATATCATAAAGTCCTTCCTCATCCGGTCAATGCAAACTATATATCTCTTCGGCGTTAATTAATAGCAAACATGTGAAAAAGAGAATCTTAATTTTAAACAAGTCCATATCGCGAATTGGTGACTTGATAGACGAGATTAAGATCCTGCCACCACTTACGGAATCGCCGCCGACGTCCTCCACATCCACATCCTCTTTCTTTTCTCCAGAAAGGGGGCAAAACACTCAAAAGCCAGATGCAAGAATTATCAAGTATGAGTAGAGGTTGCTTGGCCAACATTTTTGTGCGTAGGTGTAGGTCTGCAGTGTGGAGGAGAACCTAGTATACCTCGAGGACATGGGTTCCAGCCATGGCACGCTCGGATTGCCCAAAAGAACTCAAGTTCTGAGCACGTTCATCATGGCTAGACGATTCCAGCAGTCAACCCTCATGAGCCCCAAATACGATGTTCTGCGGGCTAATCTGCGGAGCACAAGAAGCCGAACTGTCCGTTCACTCGTATCAAGACGTCCCCGGATACTCGGTTGGTGTTGGCAACGTGACAAGTCATCTCGATCACTACTTCACTCAAGTCCCCATGTTCTTTCTTTCATAGTTCTGTTTATTCAATTACTAGAGCCAAGGTTATGTTGCTCCAGCACTATATACTTCGTCGACCCCATCAATTATTCTATATGCCAGACACGGTGGCTTCCAATTCCTCCAACGGTCGTTAATGGAGCACTGCTCATGGTTTCCTATTCCCAAAATCCCATACTTCCGCCTTCCCTTGCTCCCCGTCAACTCCGCCAGCCCCGTTCCGTACAAACGTGCTCCCTCATGAGAGGCTGGTTGTAAAAAGTGCGACAGCCATAGGACTGATCGCAGAGAGAAGAAGTAAAAGGCCATTAGACATCGTGCAACATCGCGTTCCTTTACAGGAAGGGGTTCTTCTATGTGGTTGCGCCAAACACTACCCACACGGATTTCCGAGTACATGGGTGATTATAAAACGAAGGTATCAAACGCCAGAAACAAATTTGATTAAAGGGCGGGCATGCTTAGCGCAGGGCAACCTTGGTATCCTCCACACCGCGCTGAATGACGTCTTCCAGCTTCCAGCGAGGGGCGTTGAGGGGAATTCGGTTCTCCCTCCTCCATTCCCGCTCGTCCTTGGGAGAGACGCCTTCGGGGAGAGGCTCCAATCCACCAGCCACACCGGTCGAGAACTTGATCTGCAGGATGTCGCCAACCTCGTCGCAGGCCGCCAGAAGCCGGTCCAGATCCTCCTTGTTGTGGGCGGCAGAAACACAGAATCGAGCGCGAGAGCTGATGAGTGGAGTCGCAGGATATCCGACAACGACGACCGAGATCTTGCGTCGAAGCATCTCGTGGCTAAAAGCGGGAAGCTTGGCAGGGTGGTAGAGCATGACAGGGATAATGGGAGAGTCATCGTGGCCATAGACGATAAGACCAAGACGCTTGAGTCCGAGGCGCAGGTACCGAGAGTTGAAAGCGATACGCTGAAGACGCTCCTCACCTTGACCAGGGCAGAGTTCACCAGTGATGAGCTTGAGCGAAGCCAGAATCTGCATGAGGACACAAGGAGCGGGGGTCTCGCCGAATTGAGTAGCCGCGTTGGTGTTCTTGAGCTTGTCAATGATGTGCTTATCAGCTGCGACGTAACCGCCGTTGGCGCCAAAGGACTTTGTCAGGGTTCCCATGAGAATATCCACTTCAGAGGGGTCAATGCCAAAGTAGTCACACACACCGCGTCCACGGGGTCCAAGAGCGCCAACGGAGTGGGCCTCGTCGACAAACAGATAGAACTTGTACTTGTTCTTGAGAGCAAGAATTCCGGGAAGATCACACATGGTACCCTCCATAGAGTAGAGGCCCTCAACGACGACCAGGATCTTCTTCCAGGGGCGGTGAGTACGGGGCTGGCCCTGAGAAATAGCCTCACGGACAACACGCTCAAGGTCTGCCATGTCATTGTGCTTGAAAGACTGGATCATGGCGCCAGAAAGACGGGCACCAATGCGGATAGAGGCGTGGTTAAGTTCGTCCGAGATGATCAGGGAACCCTTGGAGACGAGGGCGGGGAAAGAGCTGGCGTTCGTGACGTAACCCATTGAGAAGACCATAGCAGCAGGCTTGCCAACGAACTCAGCGACTTCACGCTCGACCTCAAGAGCAAGATCCGAAGTACCAGCAGCGCCACGGGGGCTGCAGAAGCTGATACCATATCGCTTGACACACTCCTCAACGGCGTCGGCACAGGGACCATCGGATTGAGCAAAACCAAGGTAGTTGTAAGAGCTCATGTTGAGAGTCTCGGTGTAGGTGCCAGTGTACTGATATGTGCGGTTGAAGTCATCAGACTTACGGTCCATAAGGGTGATGAAGCGTCCAGGAACACCAGTGGTGGGGCGAGCGAAGCAATCATCCAGACGCATCTTCAGACGTCGGACGTAAAAGTTATCAAAGTCGTCGTTGAGCGCGGCGTAGCCATTGGAGGCCTTGAGGGCACGGTAGTGCTTGGGGTTGCCAAAACGCTTGCCGAAGAAATCACGGATGTGACCAAGGAGAATCAGGATGAGGTAGCTGATGTAGGTGGTGAGAATGAAATAGTAGGGAGGCTCATCCTCGACAGGGGCCTCGAGAGGCTCTCCATGGGACATGCTCATGTATCGATGGCCGGGGTGAAGGAGAGGACCGAACTGAGCGTCGGCACGCTTCTGGCGCTCGATCTCCTCGGCCGTTTGGGGCTGAAAGAGAGTCGTGGTCGAGGCATCGATGCTGTTGGGATCACCGGGGCTGGCGGTAGAGAGAGAAATGGTGGGCAGACCAGGAGAAGACGAGATGCCATTGGCATTGGCCTGCTGCTGTTGAGCAGCGGCCAACGCCTGCTGGGCAGCAGTCGACTTGGGGCTGGAAGAGAAGAAGTTGGTGATGCGGTTGCCCTTGGAGGTGGAAGGGCGCCTCTCGCCCGGCTTGACGGGTTGGGACATTGAGGATGAAGATGAGAAGATGTTCAGCCGACGGGGCATCTCTCCTGACAAAAAGTCGCGTGGGGTGCGGGCTGGTCGTATCGTATCGGTGAAGAACGTGATTAGATTGCGAAAACGCCGACAGAGAAGCGACACCCAAACTTAAGCAGGGCAAATTATTGAGAGTCTGCCGCGGAGGAGAGTGTCAGCACACGCGTGTGAAGGTTTAAAAATCGAGTCGGCACGGTGATTGTCTGTGACGCATGCTTCGATAGGAGCTTCAACAGGCCAGTCGCTTGGAAAGGGGGCTAAGGGGGGCGGTGGTGGAAAGAAGCGATGATTGAGAATGCTGAGAGCTATGCAATGCAGTAGCGCGACAAAGCCGTGCAGTAAGCAAGCAATCGAGGCAGAGGCGTCGGGTATGTTGTGCGGGAAGAAGATGGTGATGTTGAAGAAGGAAGCTTGAGCAACGACGAGTTTAAACTCGAGTTTGAGAGCTGCTCAGGCGGTGCAGTGTGTAATGCAGTCAACGAGTCCAAAGAGGCACAGGGGGCGCAGGAGGTGGCGTCGAATCAAACTGGGAAAGTGCTGATCCGCCAGCTGCAAATTGGCTGTGGGCACCGTCGCCAATTTAAAGCGGAGCCACCCATAAACACCAAGGAAGCGACGGCAACAAACGATCCAATCGAAGCCAGTTGATGCCAGGAATTGGGATTGAAGAATGAATTTGAAACCAAGGACGAAATAAATCACACAGAGAGAACAGGGAATAGCAACTCACTCAGTCACCACCTGGTAGACACCGGCAGGAGCAGTTCGCGAATGTGCTTATGCTGCTACTGGCTCCAGATTCCAACCACCGAAACAAGCGTCTTCGAGTTGTTGATCTCCAATTGATCGGGCCGCAACGCAAGGGCGTTCTAGTCGACTGGTCAGTCGTCTGCTTAGGCCAAGCAGTCTAACCACCAGCACTGCAAAAAAGTGCCGAAGGAACAAAGACGTCCGGGGTCGAGACTCGAGGACACGGCGCTGGGGTATGGTCTGATGGACCTCTCTCTATCACTTATCACTCGGCCGAAGCCTTGTGTGTCTGCAAGTGGACGACGACAGCAAGATACCGACGACGGCCCAAACAAGCAGCAGCAGAGTGATGAACGAAGGAAGAAGGAACGACAAGAAAAAAGGTATGAGAGAAAGAATACCACGAAGCGGCGAACTGCGAAGTGGGATCCGTTGAATTAAAAACAAGTCCAGGTCTGGGCCTCGGCGGGAAACAGCGGGGACATTCAATGGAGACAACGTCTGAGAGTGCCCGAGATCACCGGATACAGTACAAGCTACGGAGGATAAGAAAGAAAAAACCAAGGACGCTTGATGTGAGTGCGATGTACGAGAAACGAGCTGCCAGTTCAAGGCTGTTGCTGAGTTGTCGGCGGACGCAAGGCACTCACATCCCCGACCCGACGCGCGCGGCACCGGACAGGGCCGGACGTCCCATCCCATCACCGGGGCAGACAGTGATTGATTTCAAGGGGCCAACGGGCGGGGACTGGCATCTCGTCTCGTCTCGCTTCTTCGCCTTTTGGCCTCTTCCAGGTTCACCTCCCTGTCCAGACCATCGACAAGGGGACCGAAGGACTCGGCAGTGCATTCTTTCAAGGGCTGACGCATCACCATGAGCTCTTCTGGTCTGGGATACAGTACAGTGTTGAGAAGATCATGACCTTCTTCGTTTGCCGAATGCTCACACTTTTGAGCTTACAGTCATCATGAGGACAGCCACTGCTACCCCAATTGCTTCTCTTCTGCATGCCGGCCGTTTCCTCTTGCGCCTCCCATTGACACCTCGAGGTTTTCCCCACTGATTCCATTGACAAACCCCCCCTGTTCGAGGTCCCCTTGTGCGAAGAGAGAGAAAAAAAAGCTGGCTTGCGCTACCAACCCCTGGCCCCGAGCTCTCCGGCTGGCGGTCAAGTCTGCGAATGGGAACTCTCGGATGGGCTCGACGACGCCACGATTTTGCACATCCCAGGCATCTTTTCCCAACTCGCTTGGCTTGATTGCTTACTGCCTGCAACCGTCCGCCTTACAAGGGCCCCGTGGTTCACCAGCATGAGATTTCTGGAGTGCCTGCCCAGCTGATATGTACTGAACTGTGGTTATGAAACTTGAGAGAAGTGAGATGTCATCATCAAGGAAGGGGGGCTTGCCGTTGCTCTGCCTGCCCAAGCTTCTCCAAAGCTTCTTCTCAAGCCACCAGAAAACTCCGTCGGTGCCGCGGCATCGATGATGGCATTGCACTGGATCTCGCCTAGCAGAGTTTCATTAGCCTTGAGCCCTTGTTCTTCTTTTTTCTTCCCGTCCCTTGACCCATGCCTCGGCGTGTCTTGCCTGGGCTGCCTCTCTTCTGTTCCGTGTATTCGCTCTCTGTCTGGTATCACATCATGATCCATAGCCATGGTCCCCCCCTCCTTCGCCTCCGTCTACGCGGAACAAGCTACTGCACAAGATACACTTTGCATTTTAGATGCTGTACAAATGGCACGAGGTCTCTCGACAT
The DNA here is from genome assembly GCA_002168265.2 of Fusarium euwallaceae. Lineage (NCBI taxonomy): Eukaryota > Fungi > Ascomycota > Sordariomycetes > Hypocreales > Nectriaceae > Fusarium > Fusarium euwallaceae. Next base: position 1,138,896 of record NHTE02000027.1, read on the forward strand.
AAACTGCATGGGCGGGCGCTTACACACCGACACGCGGCACGATTAGATGCCACGCGGCGGTTGGACAATCCCGCCCGGCGCCTTGCATAATACAAACAGCCAGCAGGAACTACACGCAGTAGTTAGATCCCTCAACCCCCCATCAGCCGCACGCACGCACGACATTGCTGCAATCGTCGTCCCTCACCGCCAGCTTCTTCTGGCCAGAGAGGCCCAACTAATGCAGGCGGACCGCGAGGATCTTGCCCCGTGACACCCCGGACCGACCTCTCTTCCCACAGTGTAAAAGGTGCATCTTCAGCCTCGGTTTTGCATCAGCCTGCGTCTCTATTCCGAATATATCGTGCCATTGCTCCCGGATTGATATCGTGACTGTGGTTCTCTCCTCTCGGGTCCGAGTTGTCTCGTTTCGTCTCAGCTCACCTCGGGGCCAAAAAATCCCAAGCGAGAACTCGTCAATGACACAATCGCGCTGGGGAGAGTCAGAAAACCCAGGATCGAGTCAGGGTGTAAAACACCAGGCAAGGGGTTCTCTCTCGCTGAATCAACATGACGCATCCCATCTCGAAATGCCTCCCAGTCCCCATGTCCAGGGTACGGCCCCGGCGACTCGGGAAGATCAGCATCCCGAGCCTCAGCGAGGTCTCTCCCGTGGCAACCACATCAAGGCTCTTTTCCAGGGTCCAATTTGGCGAAATTGCCATCTCCCTAAGACAACGTGACTTTGCTTCAGCTAACGTTTGAATCTCCATGATCATGATATACTGGCACGGGGTTGCTTTTTTGGCGACCGGTTTCTTTTCTTCTCTGCAGAGAAGTTCCAATGTTCTGGATGTCACTTCCACATTATAGAAGCCTTGATCAAAAGAAAGTAGAGACATGGTAAGCCATTGCCCGCTCTTAGCCAGGGACTCCTCCATCTAGTTTAAAAAGGGTCATGTCCACCATCATATCATCCAAGTTGCGAGGTCACTCACTGTCTTTGCCTTGTGGAGTTTGGCGTCAAGCCTCAAAGCCCTTGGCTGAAGCCACAGACAACTCTCCAGCCATATGTGGCTCACCACCTCAGCTCAGCCTCCCCCACCACAGCCACATCTCGGGGTCGGACCGCCGCCGTGCGGGGTGGGGGAAAGCCGAGAGCGTGGGGGAAAGCCGAGAGCGGGAGGGGACGGCTTTCAACGGCCAGTATCTCTGTTTGTTCCGCGTTTCCAAGTCGGAAATGTAGCAGCTCCCTCGGAATAATCAAAATCTTTGATACTATTTTCTCCCTCTTCGGTGAAACAATAATAGCGCAATTCCTTTCTTCCTCTTACTCTGCTCCCTCTGTCTGTCTTGCTGCTTTCTCGTCTTGCGTCTCCCCCCCATTGAATCCCCCGGCCATCTCTCTCCTTTCCCCAGAGTCGACGTCACTCAGCTCTTCCCCAACAAAAAAAAACACCCATCTCGAGGGGCTGTCTGACCGACCAGCTTCTCACCCGTCTGTACTCTGCTCTCAATGGCCGTCATGTCAATCGATAAGCTTGCTCCATCTGCCGCGGCGCCTCCGGACGACAATGTCCTCTGGAGGCATCCGAATCCCGAGTCGACTCCGATGTGGGAGTTTCTTCAGCATGTCAACAAGAAGCATGGATTGAGCCTGGATGGTTACCCGGCATTGTACAAGTGGTCCATTGACGAGGTGGCTTTGTTCTGGGAGGAGGTTTGGCACTTTGTGGGCATTACGGCGTCTAAGCCGTTCGACGAGGTATGAGAGTCATGAAGAGGGATCTCGAGGGGGCATTTACAGCCGGTTGCGGAGCACCAATTGGCCTCCGGTATGCTTCAATGGCCATGAAACTCAACTAATCCCCCTCGCAGGTCCTTCCTTCTAATGCTCCCATGTATCCTCGCCCCGACTTCTTCTCAACTGCTCGTCTCAACTTTGCCGAGAACCTCCTCTTTCCCGCAACATCTCCACTTCCCGACCCGTCTTCCCCAGCCGTCATCACCGTAACCGAGCTCCCGGGCTCCACGGTGACAACTTCATGGGCTGAGCTCCGAGAGGCCGTTCGCCGCTGCTCCAATGCCCTGCGCGCAGCAGGCCTCAAGCCTAATGACGTTGTCGCGGGTTTCGTATCAAACCATGTTGAGGCGCTTGTCGCGATGCTCGGCGCTGCAGCAATTGGTGCTATTTGGACTGGAATTAGCCCTGATAATGGCGTTTCGGCTGTTTTGGATCGTTTAAACCAGATTGCGCCCAAGGTCCTGTTCGCTGATAACGGTACTGTCTACAATGGCAAGGAGTGGTCTAGTGTCTCTAAGACGACTGAGATTGTGAGCGCTCTGGAGGGCAATGGACTTGAGACCGTGATTGTTATCAACAACATTAGCGCAGGAGGACTTGGTCTCGAGGAGATCAGCAAGCAGGGAGTTTCAGCGGTCGAGTACGCCAAGTTCCTCGACTCTGCGTCTGACGAAGCGGTCAAGTTTGAGCAGCTTCCTCCGTCGCATCCTCTCTATGTCCTCTACTCGAGCGGCACTACTGGACTTCCCAAGGCCATTGTTCACACGGCACTTGGTACGCTCCTGCAGCACAAGAAGGAGCATCTGCTTCACTGCTCGCTCACTTCATCGTCCAGGATGCTCTACTACACCACGACCTCGTGGATGATGTGGCACTGGAGCATCGGCGCCCTTGCAGTTGGTGCTACTGTTATCGTCTACTCTGGTTCACCTTTCCGCCCTCACTCTCACCTCTCTCTCCCACGCCTCCTTTCCGAGTTTGAGGTTACTCACTTTGGCACCTCGGCAGCCTACTTAACTGCCCTCGAGGCCAACGGCGTCTATCCTATCCGCGACAAGTCCATTGACCTCTCCAAACTCCAGGCCATCTACTCAACAGCCTCGCCTCTTCCCCCTTCAACCTTCAAGTTTGTCTACGAGGCTTTCCCGAAGCACATCAACCTCGGCTCCATCACCGGAGGCACAGACATCATCTCCCTCTTCGGTGCGCCCTGTCCACTTCTCCCAGTGCGTGTCGGTGAGATCCAATGTGCTGGTCTTGGTATGGCAATCCGTGCCGTCGACTCTGTCACAGGAGAACCGATCCCGGCTGGTGAGCCCGGAGATCTCCTCTGCGTCAAGCCATTCCCCTGCCAGCCCCTTACCTTCTTTGGTGCCAACGGTGAGGCCAAGTACAAGTCGGCCTACTTCGATCGATTCGAGAACGTTTGCGGTGTGGATGGACCAGTGTGGCATCATGGCGACTTTGTGCGAATCCCGGACCCTGGGACAGGAAGTCTTGTCATGCTAGGTCGATCAGACGGTGTTCTAAAGCCCTCAGGTGTGCGGTTCGGATCAGCCGAGATCTACAACATCCTAACACGCTTCTTTGCCTCGGAGGTCGAGGACGCTGTGTGTATTGGACGCCGAAGGGAGACGGACACAGACGAGACGGTGTGTCTCTTCGTAGTGATGGTTCCCGGTCAAAAGTTTGGTGATGACCTACGTACACGTATCAAGGCCAAGATCAAGGCTGAACTGAGCCCACGACATGTCCCTGGCGTTGTGGAGGAGTGTGGCGGAGGAGTGCCCAAGACGGGCAACGGCAAGAAGTGAGTATCCATTCACTTTTCATGGCTTTTATATCTGTTCAGTGCTGACATTTTGGTTGTAGGATCGAGGTGGCAGTCAAGCAAATTCTTTCTGGTCTCGACATTAAGACCAATGCGAGCGTTGCCAACCCAGAGGCACTAGAGTGGTTCAAGGAGTGGGCAAGCACACACTAGGTGGTTTTTAAACGGGGACGGTACTGGAGTAGATTTCTGGTTCATGGGAAATACTAGAATTCGGTCCTATGTGGTGGGTTGTTGGTTGTAGAAAAAACAGGGTAGAGCTTCTGGTCGGGATTGGGCTGGCTTTATAGGTATTTCTAGTCATTTTATTATAAGAGAGTCATGGCTTTTGGGTTAGCGAGAGGAAAAATTCTGATGAATTTGCAGTGGATAAGGATGCGGTGCTTGAATCATCTCGTTGCCTACATGTTGTGATCCAACATGTGGTTGCAAATGATCTCATCTACAACAGAAAAGGATCAGTATTATCAACAATGTCAACGCGACAAGTCAAACTTATCAGACCAAGAAACACATCACGATCATGAGAACTAGTGCCCAGTCCGATGAGACTGCTATAGAGACGCTGGACTAGAATAAAACGATGTTCTGCCATGGTTGTTGGTCTCTATAGGGTAGTAGCATCGTCGAACTAAGCCGCCATTTCCGGATGCTGTTCATGACGTTACAAATACCTACCTAGACAAAGACCGCGCTCACACACCTAACCGAGTAATGAATTGTGTCTTGGCAAATGCCCCATTACTCATATACCAAAGGCTAGACCTACTACTGGAAAGTCTCACTGTAGACTAATATCTACGAGCTATCGTCATTCTGGATGCTTCTCTCCTGTGCACCCTTCCATACGAAACCTCATGTACCATTCTTCGTCACTAGTTAAACAGGGACAGCCCCATCCTCCAGAACGGTTCACTACCCTCGGTCTTTGACTCTATGAACTTGGCATATAGTGACGGAAGGTAGTTTGTGGGCAGATCTTACCATATCCAGCCAGGTACAAAGAGTTGAATCATTGTTAAAGAGTTTACCTTTAATGTGCCCAATTCTAACGTGTCACCGCGTTCCCACGGTAGTCTTTGGTCGCTCGAGTCTGTATCCTGGACAGTCTTGGGGAAGTGGACGAGGCAAAGCTTCGTCTTGATGCGCAGACTTGATATGTAACTCGACGACTTCGACATTTCTGAACCGAGACTAGCAACCGAGAGTTCCAAAATCCGCTGAATAGACAGCAATCCGAGGTGTCTCCTGACATATAGAGGAGATAACCCCTGTGAGTTGGCATTGCATAGCGGAAGCAAGCTCTTGGGCTTCGAGTGAGAGCCATTGGACAAACTAATACGATTCAATACCCTAGACCTGTGTGATTCAGACCGGACTGGCATAATTGCTAGCCGCGTGAACAACACCGTCAAACATAGCCAAGGGAACGTTCTTTTGAGCGCGCTATCTCTTTTTTTTTTCTTTTCCTTCTTCTCTCTGGCTTTCTTCCTCGTCACGTCCCCGATGGAGGTTCAAAATAACGTTAATAACCTTTCTTCACCGATGAATTGCGCACGGCTCGTGGACCTGCGTTGGGTTATTCGACACTGAGTCATGTCTGCATATTGCGACATGGACAAGGCACATTGAGCCGGAAAAAAAAAAAGAAGAAAAGCAAGGCGAGACAAGATACGACATGACAAGACAAGGAAAAAGGAAGCTCTCTCTCTAGCTGCGTCGCATCTCGCAGAAATGAGATCGCCTAGGTAGCTTCTGTTCACATTTGTAAGCGCGAACCAACACCAAGTGACCAGGAGCAAGGGAAAACGCCTTGGTCAAGCCTTGCGAGGGAACAAGACAAATTTGGCGTCCAACTTTCCGTCACATCAAAAACGGAGCCCGGTCGCTGGGACAAAGGGAAGTCTTGGCTAGGGCTTCGAGAAGGAAATAAACGGAGGTGGTGTCATGAATCATGCACCGGAGATAGGGGAACACACATGCAGGCACTGGACCTGCTGTCTGTCTCTCTGTCTGTGTGCCAGCCAGCCAGTCACGCTGGTGTGAAGGACCATCTGGAAGCAAAAGGGGCGCCAAGCCGGCAAGCTATCGTCTGGCTTCAAGCTTTTCCCGACCCAAATGAGCGCGCCTTTGATCAGGAGTCAGGAGAGATCAACGCCAGTGAGGCCACGGCAATTGCTCTATGTGGCATTGACGACGAGTCTGTTGAGCGAGGCGCGGCATATAACATGCTCAAATATTGCAATGGGCTGTCATTGCTAATGCCGGCTTGAGAATTGGTAACCTGTTGGTGAGAGCAACCTTGCACCGAAGCCGTGAAGTCGATTTGGGAACAAGACCGAGATTGTCATCGCGAGATAGTTCAAGGTACATGAACGGCAAACATGTCGAATCTGTGACTGTTAGCCGAAGGTATATTCTTAACCATCTGGCCGAGGATTGTGGGCGCTGCAGCTATGTCTGCACAAGGCCTCGAGTTAACTGCCAACATGCCCTGGATGTCTGGAAGAGGCAGTCGGGAAGAAATGCCTGTCAACACCCCTGAGCTCATCAGGGGCATCATCGTCCATCGTCCATCACTATCCGGACTGGGAATGGGACGGGTAAGGGGACTGGGGTTTGGCAACATCGTAAGCCCCTCCCTCAGGCCTTGAGTGGGTGGATGCTTGGCGGATGGTAAATTGCACTGGGGCCTTGCCCTAATAGGCGCCATGTTGATTTGGATAAACGCATGCCTGTCTCGAGGCGCGTTGTCTTGTCCCAACTTTTCTGCAGTTGAACGAGGCTAACCTGGGAACATGGCACCATGGAAATCTTGGAGCCACGGCGGCGGAAGGCCGATCTTGACAGACTTTGCATGTATTTGACTGGGCGGAGAACCATACCAGCCAGGCAAGCCGACTATGTAAGAACTCGAAGGATGGCATCGATCGTAGATGAGAAAAGCTGGCTGTCCTCAAAAATGGCCCTGGCATATGTGGAACTCGACCATCCACAGGCATTGTGATCTGGATGCGCTATGCATAGCGCACTTTGGAGGTTGCATTCTGCTGCAGGTACCATCTGTAGCACCGCACCGTCACTCACAGTCCAAAGTCCCTGCCTGGCCAAATAGGCCAAATTACAGCACTGTTGTGCCCTGCTCGGCTCTTCTTAAGCAACAAGAGCGCCCACTCCTTATTCGGAATCAACTGTCTGACGGATGGCGGTTGGCTGCTTTGCTTCAGGCTGAGCCGCGGAATGGCTGTCGTACGAGCAGTCGACGGATATGGGTGTGGGTGGAGGTTGGCGGCTCGAATCAGAGGAGTCGCTCTATCAACAAGCTTCCTGCTGAACGCCGCCAGACGTAAACGGCGAACAAGCACCCGAGCCTCTTGATCCATTGCCAGCAATTGAGTGCAAGAATGATCGACAGCCAGGACAACCGAGAAAGCCATCCATGAAGGAGCAGGGTCCAGAATCGCAACAGAGGAACAAGCCCCCAAGGAGCCTGCCCTGCAAGGAACAAGGGATTACCGGAGCTCCTGAGGTTGGCTCCACAAGATCCTCCGCGGCCCCATTTGTTCCCCGGAAGGCTTGCAGCTGCTTGCCCCATATGTGCCATGATGGGAGCCAGGGGGTTGAGACCGAATTGTAGGAGCTTCTTGTTGCCAGTTGGAACAATCTCGGAGGCATCGCGCACTGCTGGTAGATATCGCCTCCAGCTCCGAAGTCGCAAACGGCGTCGGCACAGTGCGTTTTTTAAGTTGTGCAAAGCTTTCTTGGGCCATGCTCTAGACATCTTCGTGCCTGGGTAGAGTCCCGTTGTCCCGGGGCCGGACAATGTGTCTTGTTCCACGGGTGTCTTGTTGACGAAACCGTACCAAGGTACCGAGCATCCTTGGCTATTGCGGGAGCCGACTGACCACAAGGTTACGGGTCAAGCATACCATACCGCAGGGGGCTTGAAGAAGCCGAGTCGAAGCCCTGGACCGTCCGTACCTGGGGAGAAGCGCGGTGACCACCCGAGACCTGGTGTTTTGTTTCTGTCCATTCCAGCTGCTTGGGAGCAAGCCAGTAGTGACAACTGGAGAAACAAGGCCCTCATCGCCAGGACTTTGTTCGGCCGCAAGGGGTCGTAGACAAAACCAATCATTGTCCCGACGACAATGGGGGGCTGCAACCCCATATCGCACCAAGCAGGTCCTGCCTGTCGTGTTTTCCTTCCGGGGGTCATTGGGTTGAATCCCGTCGAGTAAGTGAACCAGCGAGGATTGATTTGAGTGGATGACGGTGGAGTCGACAAGGTCCATAGGCGGCAGCCCGGAAAACAGCCCACGACGGCTTTGGAGGAGGTACATCTGAGACCACCAGTTGTGCTGTGAAGCACAAGGTCACTTTCGAGGGCAGCAAGTAGCGTAGACCTTCTGGGCCGGACTGGGCTCGTCTTGGCCCAAGCTACGAGCAGCTAGCCCGGGTTCTAGGTATGAGTTGCTAAACAGGCACCTGGTCCTCCTCCTGAATAAGTAGAAGAACATGCTACTGTCGACAGCCTTGACTGTCATGAGCATCCTTGAGGCGACCTAGGGAGGGCACTGTGTCGATAAGTACCAGCAGATGACCTGCGATATCCAATGCCGTGGGCTGGTTCTCTGGTGTTGAAGCTTGTCGGAGCTGGATGGATGCCATGGTCAAATTTGGCGGGAGATCACCTCAGTGGCTCTGGGTGGATGCCCTCTGACCAGCGGACGCATCCAGTGGCCGTGCCCACTGCAATCTGGGTTGCAATCTGGTTTGTGGTGGTGCGCCTCCAGACTTGCATCCAGCTCGGGCTAGGTCCCTCCGCTACTAGGGCGAGGCTCTAGCCCTGTTCGCTGCCCCGAAAGGCCTGGCTCGGCCCCTCAGTGGGCGAGGTGAGCTTCTGATGGAAGCTCAGGTGGGTTTAGTTGATGGTTCCAAGGACGAGGTCAGGGGCTGGGTCTGTTGTTGATGCTGTGCATGTAATGTAATATGAATGTACTGTACTGTACTGTACTGCTGCACAAAGTCAAGTGCCGTCCCGTCGCCTCGAGGAGGGGACAGAACAGCTCCAGGTAGGGACTCAGATTAGATCATAGTCGACGGTAGGTGCCTCCGATAAAGGAGGGCATTGCGCGTTTAAAGTTGGAATGAGATATCCAAACGTAGGTGGTGATGTCGATGATGATGGCCATGGAGCCCGTACATGAAGAGGATGCCATTTGAGTGGATGATGGATCAATGGATGGATGGAAGCCCGGAAGAAGTGCACAAAAAGGGTCGGGGCGACGGCGACGGCCGCAGGGTTCTAGTTGCAGGTGCGGTGCGTGTGTCTCCTTGGTGGAAGTCCACTGTAAATTGACGGCGGGGCCTTGGAGAAATCGACGGGAGATACATTGAATTTGCGCTGAACGTTGAGATGGACGATGTACCCGTCTTTGGGCGGACCGAGGCAGAGCGGTCGGCAAGAGCGTTTTTGGTGCTTCTCTCATACCGTCCACGATAGCATCAACAACCGCAAAAGCAATCACCAGATACTCAAGTTACTTGCAATACAGCTGACTTTGAGGAACCGGCCGAAATTCTGCCCGTCCGCAGCTGTCGATATTTGGGATGGATGGTGGTCATGTCCTAGGTCCCGTCCTCCAGCTAAGGCATTGTGCTGCGACTGGCTCGCCCGCCGCCCGCGCCCACACTCACCCACTCGACGCACACACCCCCCTGTAGCTTGCATTCCCTCCCCCCCTAAAGGGCCCCTACCACTAGCAATCCTCCTCTCCTCGCTCTCTCTCCCTCTCCGGCCATCTCCCTCTCCACTCGCACTGCAGTTTGTCCATTTCCATCCATTCATCCACCGACCTCAGCCGGCCGAGCCTCTGTTTCCGCCCATCGTCAATTTCTCCTCTCGATCGCCGCTCCTTTCTGCTCTGTTCTGCTCTCCTCGAGCTCGACTTGGACCTGAGCATCGTCGTCTTCCTCTCGACTTCGTTCTCGCCCTCGACACCGCTTCCGAAACAAACCATCCAACTCCCCGTCTCGCTCCTCGCGCGTTCGTCGTTCGATCACAATGAATTCTCAAGGCCCCAGCGATGTGTCGCCCGAGGCTATGCAGTCGCGCATCCAGCAGGCCCGTCGCGAAGCTGAGACTCTGAAGGACCGGATTAAGAGGAAGAAGGATGACCTCGCCGACACAACTCGTATGTGCTTCTCCTCGTTTGCTCCCCCCTGGCGGGTGTAATCACCCGTCACATCAACACCCGCGATGATTGCATGGACGTGAGCTGTAAACAATGCTTCACATGCGCGCTCAACACTATTACGACATGTTCTTGTTTTTGCAAGAGAAATCAATGCTGACACGGTCTTTCCAACTCACCAGTTCGCGCTGTCGCGCAACAGGCCCACGAGCCTATCCCCAAGAACCAGCTCATGAAGGCCAAGCGGACACTCAAGGGTCATCTGGCCAAGATTTACGCCATGCACTGGTCTACCGACCGGAGACACCTCGTCTCTGCTTCTCAGGATGGCAAGCTCATTATCTGGGATGCTTACACCACCAACAAGGTCCACGCCATTCCCCTGCGTTCATCTTGGGTCATGACCTGCGCCTACGCCCCCAGCGGCAACTTTGTTGCCTGCGGTGGTCTCGACAATATCTGCTCTATTTACAACCTTAACCAGCAACGCGATGGCCCCACGCGTGTCGCCCGCGAACTGTCTGGCCATGCCGGTTACCTGTCCTGCTGCCGCTTCATCAACGACCGCAGCATCCTCACCTCGTCGGGTGACATGACTTGTATGAAGTGGGATATTGAGACGGGCCAGAAGGTGACCGAGTTTGCCGACCACCTCGGCGACGTCATGAGCATCAGCCTCAACCCAACCAACCAGAACACTTTCATTTCCGGTGCTTGCGACGCCTTCGCCAAGCTCTGGGATATCCGCGCCGGGAAGGCTGTTCAGACCTTCGCTGGCCACGAATCCGACATCAACGCCATCCAGTTCTTCCCCGACGGCCACTCGTTTGTGACCGGATCCGACGATGCTACTTGCCGTCTCTTTGATATTCGCGCTGATCGTGAACTCAACCTCTACGGGGTAAGTGTGGGTCTTTTTGGAAATTGGCTCCTGAGCCTACGCTAACGCAATTGGTAGTCTGAGTCCATTCTCTGTGGTATCACCTCGGTAGCCACATCCGTCTCTGGACGATTGCTCTTTGCTGGTTACGATGACTTCGAGTGCAAGGTGAGCATTGCTGTCTGGCTCGTGACATTGTTCTCGAGCCTGAATAATTCCACTCCTGCTAATACGATATAGGTGTGGGATATTACTCGGGGTGAGAAGGTTGGATCTCTCGTCGGCCACGAGAACCGAGTCAGCTGCTTGGGCGTGAGCAACGATGGCACAAGCTTGTGCACTGGCTCATGGGATTCTCTGGTGAGTAACCTGCTGAAGCATCAACGGCCTTATAGGCGTATCTATCTGGCCTTGAATGCTAGGATGAGTTTACACAATGGGGCTGCCACTAACATGATACTCAGCTTAAAATCTGGGCCTACTAAACGCTGTTTGCGACCACGATGGACCTTTTGTCTGGATATACAAATGCCAGTACGCGCCGCGGCCTCTATACCATCTGCGTTCAAACGATTGATTATATCGCCCACCGATTTCGAGCAGGACCAACGACGCCCATCACAGTCGCGACTTTTGGCGTACGCAGGACGACGTGACGAACCGCACCTATCTCTCACACATACCCTCTACAGACGACTTTCCCCGGCCGGACGCACGCGAGAACTCGAATGTGGGCTGTTTTCCCGTGGTGGACTTGGGAAAGAAGATACACTGGCTGATGCGATACCTCCATTTCTTTTATTCTTTGTCGTTTTCCTCATCGTTTCTTGTCTCCCTCCGCACTGCAAAATTCTCTGCACCATAGTTTCCCCTTTTCTGACACAACTTGGGTTGTTAGTAATGGGTGGTTGTATTACTGGATGGGTTTCCTCTGTGTTCTTCAGTTACCCTCTGTATGCGCCTCGAGTCTCCGCGGCACGCACTTCTCGGTTCCGACCGTTTTTCTACTACAAAGCGATAATTCAACGAGCCGGGGTCAGCAGCTGTGGGAGGACGATTAATCCAAGGGAGTTGACGGCTATACCGAGCAAAAATTCAGACCTCGAGATAATACACCATGATGTTTCAAAAGCTATCCACACTTGCCGCCTTTCCGTCGTTCTCAGTCGCTGGCATATATCACGAGTTCTGAAATCCCTCGGACACTCCCTGGATTGACTCTGCTGGATGGACGTGTTGCTGGCAGAGCTGCTGCGATTTGGAAGGAGATGGGCTATGAGCTCAGCTGAGATGAGGAACCTGGACTTTATCAGGGACTCGATTGCCGAGGGGTTTCATTCAGCTTGGTGATCATGCCTAGGAGGATGAGGTGACGTTTTGAGCATGGTGTTGTCGATGGTTTCTATGCTGTTATGGTTGTTGTCCCGGATTCCCATGTTTCTTTGTTTAGTTGTTACATTGTACGGATAATCCCATTTGGACTTGAATCCCTCGTCCACGGCCGAGGGATAAGGATGAGGTTGTGTCATGACTGGGGAGGTTATCATGCGTTGATTCTGAAATATTGCAGCGGTAAAGGAGGTATTTGCAGGGAGATGGGAGGATAGAGGAGATAGATATTTAATGGTCCCCTTCTTGAGACTTGGCTCTCTATCGTCATGAAGTGATGTCTTGTACAATGAATCACAGGGGAGGAGGTAAGGACAGTGAAGTATAATGAGGTGAAAAGACGGTTGCGATGTCAGGGGGCAAGGAAACTAGACATGCTGCAACACCCGAGATATAAATATGGACGGGAGATAGGCCACCTCACCCCTCCAACTGAGTCTCATGGTCGTCTTGCAACTCTCGATTGGTGAAAGAGGGGATGAATGGATATAGAAGCATGTTGAACGTATACCTTGGCTCCCCAGCACCCTCACAGCTCGACTTTTGGCAGTGGCCATGGTTGCAAGTGCACTCTCTGACTCGAGTACGCGAACGTGTAGGATCCGATTCTAAGATTGAAAGTTCATAAAGTTGGGGACAGAGCACTCTTTAAGGTCAGCCCGTGCTTCTCTGTCGGGGAGTCGGACAAGTTGAATGAATCAGGGAATCAAGAACACTCCCGCTCCCACCCGCGGCGTCAGCCATCAGGAGATCAAGACAAAGGAAGATGCACGTTATATGACGATGGCTTGACGGAAGAAGCAAGAATATGCAATGTGAGAGAAAAAAAAAACATGAAAACAAAAAAGACTGGCGCCTCTTGTTGGACCGTTGGGTCATACATCACGGGATGCAGTCGATATGCGCTGTCAAACATTGGTATTACGAGAGCGCGTACCTGATGATGGTCCGAGACTGATCGAGTCCACAGTTTCTTCTGCATCTACGATGGAGACAAAAGAGATGGTCTCTGATACTGAGGGAAAAGTCATTTAGGATAAGGGAGTAGCATGGAAATTACAGCGTTGTAGCCCGACACAGACTGAGATCTTAAGATGTGCGTTAATGCCTTTTAGCTCCTCTTCATCAAGGAGTAGAAGCCAAGGAGAGCGGTCAACGATCGAAGGAGACTCTCCCGACGCCGTCTGTTCTAGAAACGTTCGGCGATGCCGGGGTTGCTGCTACCTCAAGCCTCCAAAAGGGACCCGCCACGAAAGCCTGGCGCAATTTACGGGCATTGAGGGTATCTCGCATGTTGTGGCTTGAGGAGGAACGTGTGCTATGAATAGAATTATTTACGCGCCGTGGGGGAGCAAGTGATGTTGTTGAGCATGGTTTTGCTTTTTCACATGCTCCTCGAATTATTGAGTCTTTAATGAGGGTTGATGGATGGGGTCTGGGGAAATAACGGTGGTGGTTGATCTTGATGATGTGCATTAGGAGTGCCGGAAGAGGCGCTAGAAGAAACGATTGTGGGTTGATTGTGGTCTGAAGAGCTGGTGATTCCTCGGCCAGTGCTTTCTTTTGTTTGAGAAGTACCGTAGCATGGCTTCGTCTTTGTCTGGTGTTGTTGGTCTTTGATGCAGCCAAGCCATCTTTCTTACATCGAACCACGGACAAGGCTGAAGCGTCAGGCACGAGCAAAGTAAACAAAGAACCTGCCCAGGAACGAAATGGACTCGGCGGTAAACGCACGCATGATGCCATGGTTCTCGAAGAACAAAGCCATCTGCCCGGTTACTCTCGCCGAGTCTCTCTGCGTTCTGTTCCGGCAATGCACTCATGGGTTCGTCAGAGGCTACAAGGTTGTCAGTCAGCGATGCACCCTGCTTGTTCTCGACTTTCTTTTCAGCTCATTCTCTCTCTCAAGCAAAACACACGTAGTGTGTAAGAAGAGCCGAGGCCGTCCTCGTGCCCATGCTCTGTCATCGTCACAGCCGCGCCGTATGTGGACGTTTCCGGCAACTCTAGATTCCGCAGATAGCGCCACCGCTATTGTTCTCATCGTGACTTGGCTGAGTGAGACAAAAGAAAAAAAGCAAAGCCTCAATTCATTCATGGCTGGGGCTTATTCGAGAAAGCCAGTGCACGGGATGACTGCCGAAACCGTGCATGCCACGACGCGATGGTTGACACAAATATCAGAGCACTCTTTGTTGTAATACTCTTGATCGGATGCGTGCCCTATTTTCGTCGACGCTAAAAGCCTCGCGTGGTAGGTTGTAACGCTCGGAAGTCGCGTGCGCCATCATCGGCTCTTCTCTCTTCACCGTCTGTTTCGACGAGCGAGATCAGTGTCCCCCCATGTCGTTTACTGGTGTGAAACAAGAGCGTGAAACAAGGGCGGTTTGCGCTAGCCTAGGTAGCGTCCTCTCGGTCTAAGCCCGTGGGACCGGGACTGGGACGGGACAGATGAAGAAGAGTCGTCATGCTCATGCTAAGATGCTGGGGGATGAGTAAGAGTAGGATCGGTAGGGAAGACCGGGCGATATTAGAACCTGGTATTGAATGCCGGGTCTAGGGATTGGCTGAGACGAAAGTACGTAGTCTCTCTCCCGTTGGAATTCGTGAGGGAATTCGGAGGCAGCGTGGTCGAGGCAACGTCGGGATGGGATGACACTCGAATTGAGTCTTGGTCTTCGCCGTTTCCCGCTATGATATGTGACGAGTGAATCAATCATCTTACGTTGGCAGGAACTGAATGGAATCCTACCACCTCGTGGATAATTGACTTGGGAAGCTTGGTGGTGAGACCCATGTCCCAGTCGCAGGGATATGAAAAATACTACTAGTTTTACTAAACTAATTAGTAACTAAAAACTATAGGGTAATTTACTAAAATTAATATATAATAATTAGTATTAATCTTAATATACTAATTACATAAGCAGCATAGTATTAATATATTAATATTAAATATTTAAAGTTTATTATTTTACTAAGACTAATACTAATTAATATATATATTAATTAATATAAATACTTTAATATAAATACTAATTAATATTTATATTAATTAGTATTTATATTATTTTTAATATATATATATTAAAGATTATTATAATAAAGCTTTTTTATATAAATAATTCTAAGAAATTTAACTTATAAGCTAAAAATCTAATAATTTACTACCCTATAGGATATCTTTAGCGCTTTCTAATAATATACTTACCTAAGCTATAACTACTTTAATAAGCGAGATATTATAGAGTTATATAAACTTCTTTTCTAGGCTATTCTAGCCCTATAAGGTAAGTTATGTGACTTAGACTTATAACTTTATTTAAAACCTAATAACTATATTAAATCTATCTTTCTTATATATGTATTTCTTATCTAGTTTTTAATATTTAAAATTTAAAACCTTATAAGTTTTATCTTTTTTATATTATAACTCGGCTAATTCTTATTTAACTTATATATATTTTATATAGTTAAATAGCCTTAAAAGAGGGCTATATAATAGTATAACTTTTATTTAAATCGGGCTAATAGGGTCTAAGTAGTTAATTATAAAAGATAGCTTTTTTTTAAAATAATATTTTTTTTATTACTCTTTATATACTTAAGTAATATAAATATAAAAACTATT
>NHTE02000027.1:1154703-1170383 GCA_002168265.2 Fusarium euwallaceae
AATTAATATATTATTTTAATTATTTTAATTTATTATTAATTATTTTATATTTATTTTATTTTATTTTATTTATATATATACTACCTTATATTATAAAAATACTAATTAGTATTTATATTATTAGTTTTATATTAATTAATATAAATACTAATTAATCTTATACTAATTAGTAAAAATACTAATTAGTATAAATTATTAATTTTAAGGTTAATTAATATATTAAGACTAATTAGTTATTAGTATTTATATTAATTAGTACCCCTACTAATTAGTATAAATACTTTAGTCCCTTGCACTAATTAGTCCTTAGTTTATATCCCTGCCTAGTCGGCAGATGGAGTAGAGATTTGACTCGCATGTGATTGGTTCCCAGACACAAAATGGTTGGCCAGAAGATGCCTGCAGCTTCATGCCAGGAACCCGAGGCACCTCAGAGTCTGTTTCTGGACAGCCGCATGCTGCAGAGCCCGACCCGTTCTCACTCGAACGAGCTGCTGCAGTGGGCGATTCAGCGGGCGGGGTGGGACGCTTCAGGTGTTGCTGTTGCTGCTGCTGACTGAGAATCGAGTCCCGTCCAATCCGTCGGGTTGGGCAGGGCAGGGCAGGACAGGGCTCACAACTACCAACAACATCAACACCACGCAATATTCACGTTTGCATCACCAACGGGCGTCTGGAACCATCATAATTCCTCATCTCCTACCTGCTTGCGCCCCTGAGCAACGCATTCATCCATTCTGTCACTGCTGCATCAAGCTCATTTCTTGACCCATTGACTTTCTCGGCCAGGTGACCCTCCGTAGCGCAACGTCGCCATTTCCCATCTCATCCGTGACAACCACCCCGGTCATGCCGATGCCCAAATCAAGACAGTAGCCCTCCAGCCGCCCGTCCGCCACGCACCAAGAGGAGAAACCGTTTGGTCTTTTTTGAGCCCCCCTCTGCTAATTAATCCCTGTCTGTCTGTGGCGACCGCGCCCCTGGCTACTGGTGTGGCTTGCAGATTTCATCGACCTTCTCGTCTTGTTGTCGCATCACTTCCCGACCCTTCATCCTTGTCCTCCACCTCCAGACACACACACGCAAGCAAAGCAAAGCAAAGCAAAGCAGCGCAGTCATCAGCTCCGCCGCATTCCCCCCTTCTTCGCAACCCTCTGCGCGCGCCCTGCAACGTGCGCTCGATCCCTGTTTCGCCCGACTCTTGCGCCCTCGTCCAACGTGTCGTCGCGACCCCGTTTCTCGGTTCACGAGGTGGCTCGACCGCGTTCCTCTCTTGTTTCTCGTCGACCTTGCTCCCCAACTCCTTACATTCCTCTCTCCGTACGTCGTCACTCGACCCGGTTCTGAAACAGCCCGACTCCCAAAAGAGGATCCCCTTTGTCGACTCTGCCCTCCGTTCCCAGCTTCCGATCTCACCGCCCTTGCCCTTGTCTTGACACTCCTCCAGGCTTCAATCTTCGGCTTTCGCCTTGTGCCTTGTTCCTCACCCCTGCTCCACATCTTCCAGAACGATACCCGTCTCCAAGTCCAAACCCTGACGCTGTTCTGACGCTGCCCTCCATCAACCACACCCTCCCTCGAGATACATATTGAGAGCCTCCCCCCCCATCAACTTGCCCACCATGTCAACTGCTGCTCAAGAAGAGTTCAACGACCTCGTCGCTAAGAACACCCATCGAGAGACTCTCCACCCCGAAGACCGCAACGACTCTGACATTGAAGACCTCGACGAGGAAGACATCTTTCGCAACAACCAGATCGACGCCGCTATGCGCATGCCTGCTATGGATCGCCTCACTGGCGCTGGCGCCACTGAGATCAAGCTTCCCCCGGCCTCTTTTGATAGTGGCCGCTCCACTGGCGTCAAGGGCGTCATCGCTGATGCTCGAAACTACGAGGCTGCCCGCAAGAACAAATGGCGACACCGCGTGCGCACTGCCCGCAACAGCATCTTTGGCATCGATGCCGCTGTCCAGCCTCCTCCCAGGAGCGACACCAGCGAGTCTGAAGATGATGTCAGGAGTAACGCGGATGAGGAGTCTTTCCTCCAGCAGTGGAGGGAAAGCCGGAGGCGCGAGCTCGAGAGCGAGGCCAACCGTGCCGTGAGGAACCGGAGAACCAGCCCCAGTGTTCGCGTCTATGGTAGACTGGATGAGGTGGATGCTCTGGGATATCTCGACGCTATTGAGAAGGTGGGACGGGAAACCACCGTTGTCGTCTTTGTCTATGACCATGAGGTATGCTTCACCTTTTCTATTTGGGATGTAACATAATGCTAACTTGCGCAGTGCGAGGTTTCGGCTACTATCGAGTCGGCACTTATACCTCTGGTTAAGAACAACCCTGAGGTTCACTTTGTCAAGGTCCACTACG
The DNA here is from genome assembly GCA_002168265.2 of Fusarium euwallaceae. Taxonomy (NCBI): domain Eukaryota; kingdom Fungi; phylum Ascomycota; class Sordariomycetes; order Hypocreales; family Nectriaceae; genus Fusarium; species Fusarium euwallaceae. The sequence goes on from NHTE02000027.1 coordinate 1,157,077, forward strand.
AGGAGATCGAGTTTGACAACGCCGCCGTGCCAGCTATGCTAGCCTACCGGAATCAGGGCGACCTGTTTGCCAACCTGACCGGTTTGATCGAGATGATCCCCGACGATGAGGTCTTTGGCACCTCATCGCTGAAGGAGCTCTTCCAGAAGCACACCATCCTATGATATATCCGGACCATATCACACATACTTTATACTAATGCGGCCATGTCTACGACAACAACAATCACTATTACTTCTCGTAGTCGTCAGGCCACCTTGACGACTCTTATTACGATACCCCAGACACAGCGCTAGCTCCCACAGGAGGGATAGATTCACGCTGGCCTTATTTTTCGTTTTCCTTTGTCATATCGATGGAGTTTGGATGCAACGGAGTCTGCACTGCACTGCGTTTTTACAGTCTGAACTCGGGTTGAAATAGTGTGATGACGGGCGGAGCCCATGGGATAGAATACGGGAATTCATGGGATGATGAAGATAGAGATACCCTACCTTATGTGGACACCTGGGTATTTGGGATGGGACGGGAAGGGAGAGATAGATACTATGAATTCGCTTGATATTGAATTGCACGAATAATCATGAGATTGGACGGTCCATCTGGGCAGTATAGAAGCATCAATCAAAGATTCCAGACATTTTGATCCTCCCGTCTAAGTGATTTGATTTGATAGTGCCATTGGTGTTGGCCAGCACTCGGGTCAAGCAAAAAATAAGACACCATATAAGCATGCCAACTTTTCCTCCTCCAAAGATGATGGATAAAGTAGTAGAAAATAGATAGGAGAGCTCTAAAGCATTATTGATATTGTGACATTACTTAGTATTTTATGATATTTAAGTAAAATTATCTTTTAAATCTGGGATGAGTTAGTTAATCCTCTCTGCTGTTCTGATATCTCGTTTATTTCTTGACTGGCGTGCCCAGGTAGCTAATTGGGGCAAGTCTACAATAATAAGATGGGCAGGATCACCAGGTCGATACTCGAGATTGACCATAAACCACCGATGTTATAATCTGCCAAGTCCTCATAAAGAAGTGTCGCAAGTTGTCTTCTTCGTTGGTGGAGGCTTCCCGTGAATAAGCCGGAAGTCACAGGTGGTTCGAGTCCGAGAGTTGTGGCGGTTACAGACAGAGCCTCACTACAAACTCGGTATGTTTCAAAAGAAGAGCCAAAGTTTGGTACTTTGAAAGTGAAGCTGCCCGTGGTTGCCGTGATTTAGCATGTGTGTTGCTGAAGGATTCTCTATGGCTGGTTAAAGTGGCTTTGAGGAGTCAGATTGAGACGAAAGGGTGAGGATGCATATAGACACACGCACGCACGAGTTGTTGGTGCCATACCCACGAGAGTCTTACGTCATACGACACTGAGACAACTTTAAAGGGATACGGCCCGCCAAGGGGATGAAAGACAACCTACTCGACACTTTAGCCCTGAGGGAGCGTGAGAAACCCTCGGCCAGTTTCAGCCCCCCACGTCGGGCTCAAAGATCTCTTTGATCTCTGGAGGGCCATGATATAGAGCAAGGGAAAAGCGACAGCGGTGAGCAGATAGCAATCAAGTTTGACTAGCCCGTACGAGGCCTAAACTGTCAAGTGAACGAGTCGGTTTCGGCGGTTAATGGCGAACCTGGCCTGACAGGAGACGCAAAGGAGGTTGTAGAGATGCTCACGCGGGCCAAAAGTGGATTAATCGAGCGAGGGAAGAGGTCTCAAATACCCCGCAGTTGCGCTAGGGAGAGTCACGACGGTTCTTGGTGGGGGGCGGAGCTTGCGATAGTGGCATGCATGGCGATAACGATGGATGGCATCAGTGACAGCACCCTTTGGTTGAAGGCAGAGGGATACTTACAAGAGGAAAAGAGAAGGATATTTTGAAGTCTCTTGTGGTAAATGTGAATGTTTCACCGACTCTGCTCCTCATCAGGGTACCCAATAGACAGAAGGAGGCTGAAGATGGGACTTAGGGGACCTTTGATCTGACGTGAATGGCATGGATGGAGGGGGACTGGTGGATCCTTCAAGGTGCTGCCGACAGGGACCCCAGTTTAAGTGACGACAGTGAGGGACAGGAAGGCATCAAAAGATGAGAAACATTTCGGCCGTCAGAGAAAGAGGGAAAACTGTGTTTTTGTTGAATATGCAAGACGGGAATTTTGCTCAAACTGTAGTCATTTGGCCTTGACTCTTTTGCCCTGCGCCGGTAGAGTTCAGGTACAATACCTAATGGAAATCGAGAGGTAGCAGGTACATCGATATCTGCCTCAGCGTGATCCACCGCACCTCATGCTCTGTCAGCCGTCGTCCGTCTTTATGTGAATTGTCCTGCTTGTGTCTGCCTTGGTCCAGCCTGCTTCTTCCTCTTCTTCTTCTCCGGCATCAAAAAAGACACGTCTTTCAACCTCCTCATGGAAACACTTGTTCATCTCTTCCGCCGTCCGCTTGATATCCCTGGCTTTTGCGCTTGCCCGACGCCAAGCGTGCCTCCCATCTTATCAGCTCCCGAGCTAAATTAATACATCCGATATTCACGACCCAAACTCCCGGACTGTGCGCCTATCAAAGTCACACCCGTTTTGCGACATCATCCTCCTCCCCATCAAAGGTCTTCAGGGCAAAAAGAACGCCAGGGCTTTCGTTTGACTTTTTTGTCCCTCATCATCTCTCTCGAAATCTCGCCCCCCATCTGCCTGCGACGACGCCTTTTATTCACCCGAGCTTAAAACCTGCAGACAGCGCCGCTTCTGCCCAACCCAAGGACCGCATCTGCTTCTCCACCTTGTTGTTTGCCTCGTTCTCGGTCAAAGGACAGCCCCAGGCAGGCAACCAGCTCGAGACGCCTTCACCACACGGACCCGGAGGAACCTGGAACAGCGATTCTTGGAACCGTGAAGACCATCCTTTAACCATCTGTCAGTTTTTCTTTCCTTTCCCTTCTTCAACTTCAACTTCTCCTTCTCCCAACTTCCCTCTTGGACTCATCGCAATTACACCTTCACCTTGATGCCCTGAGGCTGTCTTTCCCCCCCGCCATCCATCGCCTCCTACGCCTACTCCCCCCTCCCCATTTTCCGGCCATCCGCTCACCCCTCACCTTCATCCCGCACTCTTTTGCCCCTCGTCAACTTCACCTGACACCTCATCCTCATCATTTCATCCTCGACAGGCTGTACCCGCTGCTATGAAGCTGGTGATGGAATAGCCCAGCTCAGCCCGTCTTCGCTTCTTTGCTCTCTCGCCTCGTTATGGAACGGCAGGACCCTGATACTCCCTGCACCCCGCCTGCCGTCATTCGTGATACTGATTCCCGATCGACTCGCCCATCACTATCGTCATCGCCCTCGGCCTTTACGCTTACACAAACCCACCAGCGCCGCTCGACGACACCCATCTCCTCTCGCCCACCGACCCCGGCGAGCAACACACCTACGCCTGCAGCATCAGGTCGAAGCCCGCTCTGGACATCAGAGCCTACTCTTCGATTCCCTCGCCCACAAGGCAGCCGGCACCTCGCCAACTGGATCTCATCCAGCAACCCCGACATCATGCGTGTCACAACCACCGCCGACGACGTCGGCTTGTCCGAGTCCACATATGAACTAATCTCGGGCACCGACACCGAGTCTCAGGACGGCAACTATACTGGCTCTATCAGCGAGTCCGTTGGCTCCCTCGACTTCCACCGTCCCGACGACGTACACAGCTTCGCCGGCACTGAGCAGACCAACGACGACGAATCGCTTGCCGATGAATATGAGCCTCTTTCTCAACCCTCCCAACAGGGTTCCGAGGAGGGTCCCGACACCACCGATGCCGCGCAGACCTCGCCGCAAGAGCAGAGCTGGGCAACTGTTGTCAAGAACGGGTCACATCCCGAGGTTGAACAGGAGCCTGAGTCCCAACACCAACCCGAACCCGAGATCAACGCCGAATCCGAGTCCGAATCAGAGGATGAGGGCCTCTCAAGAACCTCTCTCGACTATACCCAGCAGAGCCTCAAGGCTCCGTCGATTCCCACCCCCGACGCTAGCAACATCATGCAACCACCTTCTCCTGATGATATCGAGGAGGTTGCAGACACCAAGCGGGCAAGATTCCACACATGGCTCAGAGGCGTACAGGCCACAGAGGCCCGCCCTTGGCAATCAGTATTGGATGCTGCAAGTTCGGCACTTCCTGGCCTGCTCTTTGCCCTTGTCCTGGCGGCCTTGATCCCCGTCTTCTTCTCCCCACCTTGCAACACTGCGGCACCCCACACCCCCGCAGCCACTTCCGCTCTCACGACTGCCCCCACTCCCTTGTCCTTTACTTCAAGAGCCTCGTCGTCGACGTCGAGAGTTCAGCCCACATCGACTCGGGTGGCCGAGCTGTTCCCGCTCGAGAACATCCAGTCCAACAATTGGCGCTTCCCGGGCCCAAAGCCCGATGTGACCGTCACCAGGCACAGGGGGAATTTCCTCATTCATGTGGCTCAAGATGTCAAGGATTCTTGGCTCTCTAGAAAGTGCCTCCTTTTTACCGCCCAGCGTGGCGAAGAGAATGTCCGATTTACCGTTTCGTCTGTTGACGAAGGCCTGCTCCTCAAGTTCCCAAACGAAGAGGCGCACGGAACAGTCAAGGTTGACATCCGTACTACTTGCTGGCCAAGAATCGGCAAGACCCTTCGGATCACCTTTGAGAAGGGCATTATTTCAGAGGCTCTGGAACTATCCAAAGCCTTTGCTCAAAACCTCCCTGAGCTTGTCCCCGCTGCTGCTCAGGAGGCAGAGCGGCGCCTTGAGGGAGCCAAGCGCTCGCTGGAGACAGCCACTGACAACTTCATCATGACTTCGGACAGTCTGTTCAAGACCCTCACCGCCAGGTTCCAAGAAACCCACCGATCTCTTGGTTGGATCAAGAAGGACATTCGGGACCGCGTTAGACTCGCTAAGGAGGACGTCTCAAAGAGGCTTGAGGACGTGGCGGACCAGGTCAAGCAGCATCTCCCCAACGCTGACGTTGTGCAACAGCAGGCTCGACTGGGTCTACTTGATGCTCAGATCTCGGCCAAGCTTTGGTGGTTGAAGTTGACAGCCGGCAACGACGAACACACACGATACCAGCTCAAGGCCAAGGAGTTCATGGCCAGAAAGCTGGCCGAAATCAAGAGCCGCCGAAAGCTCACGCACGAAACGACGAAGCAAAAGGCTTACGAACCACTCTGGGCCAAGATGCTTGGTGGTACTCGATGAGGATGGAAGGCCTCGACGGTAGAAAGGGGCAAGATTCTTGCAAATTTGTGGCGTAGAGGTTTTTTTTTTCGGTCTATTTCGTCGTCATTGTTATGTTTTTGCGAGCACCTTTGTGTGAGGGCCGGAACCTGGGTTGGCAATATTGAGGTCTGGGTCAAGGCTAGGTACTGGACTGGAGTTCGTGGGCACTCATACCGTCATGTAGAGGTGCTTTTTGTTGTTTTAGTTTTTTCGGTGGCCTCTCTTCTCCTTATTTTACGGTATTCGATGGTCTCATGATTCCCCCTGCTGCCAGTCTCAGCGTGCATTTCGTCTTGGACTATGCTGCGACTACCTGGGGGTAGAGGCTAGTCGATTAATGGACAAGATCAAGAAGGATAAATGATTAAAATTGGGAGGGCAAAATCGTTGGGTGGTGGATGGAAATGAGCCATCGTGCAAGTTCCCTAGCAACGCAACTAAGACACTGTTGTGGAGGTGAAGATAGGGGTCTTGAGATCGTTGGGGAATGGGAGAGGCAGTATTTCTTGAAACAGAAATATCTTGGATAGGTAGTTCAAGAAGATATTGTCTTCCAAGTCTATACACCACAAAACACTTGACTTTTGATAAAATTCTTGTATATCTAATGGCCCAATATCAACATCCATGCATCCATGATGTTTGTGTCGAAGCAGTTCGAACATCAAGGTCTTCACGTGCTCCACCAGGCACTAGCACAGAAGGAACCCCACTGGCAATTTTGGGCTCGCCCTCTGCCTGATGAGCACCTAATGGCCACAATGTACCTGCACACCATGATTTTGGTTGAAAGTGACCTTTGTGTAGTGCATGGATCTATCTCCTCCCCAATCACAGGCTGGCATTGTCAACAATGCAGCGAGCACAGAAGCACAGAATGGGAAAAAGGAGGGGCACTTGGTGGTGGTGCAGTGGGCGTGGGCGGCGGCGGCCTGACATAGAAGGTACCTAGGCCGTGCTAGGTAGCGAGCGAGAGAGAAAACAAATCACCAGACTTTGACCGCACCCAAAACGCAACCCACTTCCACCATCTCCCAGACATCACCACCGCATCTTTCAGTTATCTCTGAACCCCCCGAGCGCCACCTGTCGTTCCCAGCTAGCATTTGCATATTCGCATTCTGCTTCTCCGGTAAGTCTCCCTCGCGCCTTTTATTTTAGATTCCTTTTCGCTATTTTCCCTCCCCCGTTGCTGGGGAGCGCGGATGGATCTGAACCCCTCCCCGCCAAAACAGGGAGAGGAGGGGTAAAACCATGACTGGGGTTTTTTGACCAAAAAAAAGTTGCTGACGTCTGAGGGGCAACAGTTTTTCCCAGTCTACAAACTCGACCGAACAAACAACCGCCAAAATGTCTGCTTCCGAGCCCACTGAGCCCAAGGTCGAGGAGACCAAGGTTGAGGAGACCAAGCCTGAGGAGACCAAGCCCGAGGCCGCCCCTGCCGCTGAGGCCGAGGGCAGCGCCGACAAGCCCGTGACGTCTTCGTCCGTGTTCTCCATGTTCGGTGGTGGCGCCAAGAAGGAGAAGAAGGACGAGGATGAGGACCGCGGCGATAACTCGGGCAGCGCCAAGGCCCAGCGAGAGGCTGCTGAGGCTGCCAAGGGCGATGTATGTTGTTTCCGGACCCCAGCTGAGCTGCGTTCCTCGTCACCATTCCAGTGCTAACGTGTTTTTGCCCTTTATAGGAGGAGGCCCCCGAGTCCGAGGATGTCCACTTCGAGCCCGTCATCAAGCTGACCGAGAAGGTTGAGACCAAGACCAACGAGGAGGCCGAGGAGCAGACCTTCAAGATGCGCGCCAAGCTCTTCAAGTTCGTCAAGGAGAGCAGCGAGTGGAAGGAGCGCGGCACCGGCGACGTCCGCCTGCTCAAGCACAAGGAGAACGGCAAGACCCGACTCGTCATGCGCCGAGACAAGACCCTCAAGGTCTGCGCCAACCACTACATCGTGCCCGAGATGAAGCTCTCCCCCAACGTTGGCTCCGACCGCAGCTGGGTGTGGAACGCCGCGGCCGATGTCAGCGAGGGCGAGCCTGAGGCTGTTACCCTGGCTATTCGATTCGCCAACTCTGAGAGTATGTGCTAGACTTGATATCTGTGGTCAAGAATTTGTCGCTAACACGTCTGCAGACGCCAACCTCTTCAAGGACTCTTTCATGAAGGCCCAGAAGGAGAACGAGGAGATCTTCAACAAGGCTCAGGAGGCCGAGGCTCCCGCTTCCTAAGGAGCCCCCCATTTACTCCCTTCCCTTCCCCTCCCCTTCCCCCCTTCACAGCCGGCCCAGACACCATAGAGGATACACACTCGCTTGTAATCCCAAATGGCTGAGGCGGGCTTTGCTCTGAACCCCCCAGACACATCACAACATCAAAGAACCCCTTCACATTGTCGTGGGCTATTGACCCATCGACTTCGTATACACAACGCACACGCAACAACACCCCATCATAACGCGCAAAGCACTACGCCACCGAATTCTCAAACCTGTTCTGGCATCGATGAACAGAGTATGCTGGGGAGTGGAAAGGCGAGGTGGGCGTCTCCTCTGGACATTCTCACCTCGAGGCGGGTTTGGTGGATGGATGGATAGCAAACATTGTAGGAGCATTCAAATCACATAGCACCCTCAGTTGAAAGAAGTAAAAGAAAAAAATTCGATAGACCCTTTGTACTGCCCACGTGTGAGCTACGTAATTGCATGGAAGTCGACTTCTAGGAGAGCCGGAGAATTGGTTCGAGAGGTGTGGGCTTGGCTGGTGTGGCTGAAGCGTGGCTGACAAGAACTGCTCGGTCAGTGAAAGCTCAGCTCAGCTGGCTTGGTAGACTATGACGACTGTGACCAAGTGAGTGGAAGCCTGGACAGAGGAACTGAATCATGAACGCTGAACTGTGTCATGAAGTCTCCGGCATATGCATCTACCTGCCTCTTGGACAGGCTTCTGCTGGTATCTGCATGCTGGGAGTCTCGTGGTGACTTGAAAGGGGGATCCCGGTCGCCAACAAAGCTGCAGTCTTACAAAGGAACAGGCAGGTAGGCACCCGTTCGTAGGTTCACCTTGAGACGGTCTGATAGCCATCCCGTCTGGTCAGAAAAAAAAAAGAACCTTGACATGCCACGCCTCGTTCACGTCACCGTTCCGATGGACGGGACAGGTGCCCTGTTCCCCTGCGTCAAGCCAGCCCAGTGATGAGGATCGTGCAGTGGAGCACCTGAACCCAAAGCGTCCCAGCCCGTCCAGCCCAGCCCCCAGAACCATCGTGTCTTCGTGTCGTCAGTTGGTCCAGTGTGCTGTGCTGTGCTGTGCTATGCCCTGAAGTGCTTCCACTAGACGCTCAGCAGCGACAAACATCAGGTCTATCGCTGCGCTGGTCTTCCTTCCTGTTCCCGTCCATCCATGCCCACGTCGACCCTCTCAGCCTCATCAAAGAAACCAGAGAGAGGCTCCCCCAATCCCGCTTGGACATTTTCTGTTCCCCTTGCCTCGTCGTTTCTCTCTTCTTCTTCTTCTTCTTCTCCCTCTACCCCCTGTCCTAGTATCCATCGCCCGCAAACATTACCCCCTTGCTACCTGACGCTTCCTCGACGTGCCATCTTTTTCTTAGCTGACCTGTGCTGTGCTGGGCTTGAAAGGCCTGCCCTGCCTGTCTGCCTGCCTCACGCGCGCCGGGGCGCTCTTGCTTGCCTTGCCCCCCCGCCCAGCCGACTCTTCCGCCTCCGCTTTCCGCCGCCGCCGCCTCCAGCCAGCCAGCCAGCCAGCGCTGGCACTGTACCTTGGCTTGGGAATTTGTCCCCCTTGTAATTCTCTCTCCCACCTTGTTGTGTGTCCCGTCTTGTCTGTGTGTCCAATCCCTTCCTCATTCTTGATCAAAACACCCCCCGGAGAATATCGACGACGTTCCGTTTGGCTTTTTGAGTGTGTGTGTGTCAGAGTATCTAAGGCGAGAACGAGACAGGAGGAAAATATGTTGGTTGAGGTGAGTTTGAAAATCCAATTGCCCAGTCCCGTGGATATTGTCCGATTTTTTGCCCCCCAGCCGCCTCCATCATCGTTCCTCTACCCTCCGCGTGTTGTTGTTTGGTATTTTGGTCATTGTTTTCGCTTTCGCTTTCTTTTTTCCGATGGGTTTGGAGTCTTTGGTTCGTTCCTCGGTGATTCACCGGCCTTTGAGCGCGTGTGCTCTTCGCGCGCCGCCGCACGACGAGGCTCTGCTGTCGGGGAGGAAGGGTTGCCAGTGGTCTGCCGGTGACGGGATGGACGTTGACGTTGCGCGTTGGGGTCGGACAGCGAGAAACAGCTGGCCATGATGGCTTCGACCGCTGGTTCCTAGTGGCAAGCTCCCTGACACTGTCCACCTCGAGCGTGAGGTTGCCCTTGCCTTTCCCGTTTGCTCTGCTCCTACTGTACTTCGTTTGTTGTGCGAGCTGCTGCTTCACCCTGATTTCTTCTTCACCACCGTTGCGGCCATCGCTCTTGTTGCCTTTGCATTTGCCAACATCATCATCACCTTGCACGCCAGCGCGTTTCTTCCTCTTTTTCTCTTTCCCACCAAGCACCTGTGTTACCGTGCGACTCTGCCGCGACTCTAGTCTGCTGCTCTTGCCCCCGTATCTACACACGCCCTCTTGGTGGTTTGCGCGCGCCGACCCGCAGACCGCATCGCACTCTGCGCATCTCAGCCACGATGCCTTCACGAAACCGCATCAAAATTAGGAAGGCTGCTAATGACGTTCAGCGAAAAATCAAAGTTGTCACCGAACAACATGTCATGTGAGTTTGATTCCTTCTGGTCGTGCGGCCGACTCGCCGGCTATTCGACCCGGTCGCATGCGGTTTCTCGTGGCACTCTGGTTCGGATGAGGCGAGATCTTGAGACACACAATACTGACGACGCCGCTTGTAGCGACAAGCCCTCGCCTATGGAGGCATTCCCCATGCGAGAATGGAGCTTGAAGATCTTCCTGCTGGACGAGGATGGCAACGAGCGGCCTGCCGATGTCTTCAACAAGGTTGTCTACAACCTGCACCCGACCTTTGAGAATCCCGTTCAGAGTAGGAATCCTTTCCTGGTCATTCGTTTGGCCTTCTTCTTGGTTATTGAAGTAGTAGGACTAACGGCATGTGTTCTGCCTTGTAGCGTTCACCAAGGCTCCCTTCACGTGTTCGAATGAGGGTTGGGGCGAGTTCGAGATTAGCATCGATTGCTACACCACGGAGAAGACCAAGCTGGCTCCCATCATCCAGGACCTCAACTTCCAAAAGAACAAGTACGATGTGACGCACACCGTCGTGTTCAAGAACCCCTCCCAGAACTTGCAGGAGCGCCTGCGAGAGACTGGCCCTCTTCCCACCGATGACGATCATCGGCCCAAGAAGAAGGGACTCGCAACCAAGAAGAGTGCTCAGAAGTACGACTACGAGAAGATCGCTGAAGCTCTGGAGAAGCTCGAGGAGGAAGATTTGCTGCGCGTCATCCAGCTCATCAACGAAAACAAGGGTCCAGACACCTACATAAGAAGTGATGTAGAGGGTGAGTCTTCCTACCCATTCTCGATTCACCAAGCAGCCATTCCCCAACCCCACATCCCTCAACCGTCGTTTTTTGCGTTTTCCAGGAAATTGATGAATCCGGTGTGCTAATAGTGGATGACTTGAATAAAGCCGGAGAGTTTTCGATTGATCTCTACACGATGCCGGACATTCTGACAACGAAGCTGTGGGATCACCTCGTGAGTATTTCTGCTTGATTGCGATTTCCTTCAACTCAGTTGATTACTGACACGTGTAACCTAACAACAGTCCAAGAAGGGCCTCGTCAGCTAGAGGCTCGCTCTCAAATCTTAGTGTCGCGCCCTACCGTTGCTTTGGCGACAACTGGGCCTACGATTTGCGCTGGAAGAATGCAAATGGATCCGTGGTTTAGGAAAAATGACGAGTAATGAGCATGGGCGGTCGAAGTGGAAGCGAGAGGAAACCGAAGGAACGATACTGTGATGGTCGGAACGTGGACTTACATGGACCAAGGATGGCTGGACGGCCTCGACGGAGCAGCTTGGAGTTTTGGATCTCAAGCTTCCTCTCCGCACCATGACCTTTCACAGAAGATGTAAATCTTTAACAGCAAAGCACGGGAGCAAAATGATGTTACCGAAGGACGTTGAACCATGCGAGCCGGAGAAGTTGTGTGTGAGTGGAATTGGCCAATGGCAAGAAGGCTTGGCCCGTCTCGGCCGGCCACATTCGGGGCCCTATTTGGACCGATGGGCCCGGATGGATCAGCAAGGCGGGAATCGGCGTCTCACCGGTCGGATGTGGTGTATCGGCGCGGCGTGTGGTCGGGGGTCCAGGGGCCGGTGCTAGGAAGATAGGTATCGAATCCGACTGGCTGACTGGGGGGAGGAAGCTTGTAGTTTTTGAGTCTTGTATCATTGTCTGGGGAAATGTGGGATGGAAGCATGGATGGCAGATGGTGTGTATTATGAGGTCTTAGAGGACAATTGTATCAATGTATTTGATGCTTGCGTTTCTTTGATGCTGAATCTTGGATGATGGGTGGATGATGTGATAATGGGCATGATGTTACTGAAACCAATTTGAGCAGTCCTGCGAGGTGATGTTGCGTGGCAGGCATGGCATGATGCATGTGTGCTTCTTGTTCACTGGAGTTGGGGGCCAAGTCATCTGACCCTTGGCTGGAGATTCTGGTTTTCATCCAGGTAGCAGCTATTCTAGGTCCTCGAATTCTACGATTCTAACTAAGTCGACGATCTCCTCAAGTCGAGGCTCTATCCCCTGCTTATACGGACCAACTGCCGGACCGGTTGGACTGCTCCTTAAACGGGGCGGCGGTCTCGTGGCCGGGGCTTCGAGTCTGTAGGCACGGGGAGATTAACACCAGCCGCCGCGTGAGCCGCATCGGCACTGGTGGCACCAAGCATGTAGGTATCACGGAGGAGGCGGGCTTCAATGTCACGTCGGCACTAGTGGAGTGTTTGGGACTCGGTAAGCACGGGTTCTTCGGCAGTGATGGGGGGAGGGGGGCAGGATCTCGAGCAGGGGTGTGCGAAAGAAAGATTGTGGGGGAAAAGAGAGACGGACGAGGTCTGCTGGGCAGGTCTGCGGCCGCTTTGTCCAAGGGAAGAGAGACGAGACTCCGCTTGAGTGCGTTTGTGTTTACGTACGCGGACAAGGGACGAGATCCGGGGGGGCTACCTGTGCTCTTACATGGATTGGATAGGGAGAGGGGAGGAGAGAGAAGGACGTGGTAGAGGGAAGCATGGGTATTTGGAATTCGGGGAGTCAGCCATGGTTCGGTTGCTGCATCGTATATGTCCCCTGTCTGCCTCGAGATAAGAGCCTCTTGGTCCTCCGGGGAGTTGTGGATTGTCCTATCTCCGGGCCGGGACCGGGACCGGAAATCTCGGAGAACGGAGGATATTGGCGGAGTGAGGAGGAGGAGGAGTTGGGTTGGGTTGGATTGGATTGTTGGATGTGCGTGATGTATGGCGAATGCGAGCAAAGACGTCGTGTCTTTTTTTCATTCAGTGTGTGTGGGCATCCATCAAGGAGGATGCGACGTGCCAGACATGGATGGGATGGGATGCAAGAGCAGGTACCGACAAGAAATGAGGCGGCTGATGGGTAGCGTGCCATTGACGAATGAGATGATGGACCAGCCGCCCCGGAATTTTTATCTAAACCTCCATCTGCGGGGTTGGCGAGGTTGGACATTGTTGTTCTTTTTCTTCTTTACCCCAGATGGAAAGATGAGAGCAAGGATAGCCGGTCTGTGCGGTGAAGGACAGGAAGATGTGTCCTTTCTGACAAGGATTGGTGCTTTCGAAGACCGTCGTTTCTCGAGTTTTACGTATACTAACGTTTAGCAGTAATGTACGTAAGAAAGTCCAACAAGATGGGAGGGGGGCGCAATAGATGGAGATGGGAAGATGGAGGCGTTGACAACGTGACCAGCGCCTCGGGGTTGGTGATTGGCTCGTGCGGGTGAGGATGAGAGGGGGCGGAGGGGGGCCTGTCAAAGAGGTGCCGCTTTGCAG
>NHTE02000027.1:1170483-1212612 GCA_002168265.2 Fusarium euwallaceae
GGATGAGAGGGGGCGGAGGGGGGCCTGTCAAAGAGGTGCCGCTTTGCAGATCAAGAGGCGAGGGAGGGAGGGGGAGATTTGTCGGTGGGAAAGATGATGGCTGGTGAGTTGAGTATTATGAGGAATTGGACATGATTCTTGTAAGAAAACACATTAAATAAGTTACTGAATGATCATGTTGATGCCATCAACACCTCGGCCAGCAATATCTTTTCCTTTCTTTTTCTACCGGGCACTCCTGCACGAGATTGGATCTCTGGTCCTTGCTCCCTCGATCGCCTGCATCAGACCCAGACACGCAGTGCGTCGCAGCGAACAGCGATATCAAGGTTCCATGAGCCAATGGGACCTCGTCTTACTTATCGAGTTGCCTCTCTTGGGATAAGCCAACACTCGGCGATTTGAACGGGGGGGAACTTCTTTTTTTTTTCTTCCTTCCCCCTGTGTCACGATTTTTTTTTCTAGTGGCTCTTTTGTGATATTAATGATAAGAGAGGAGTAAGGGGAGTGTGCTGCTTGTTGTTCTTTTTTCTTTCCACCTTCTTTCCTCGTACAATTGCGGCACGGGACTCGCTAGGCTGTGACGGGCCATGACCTTGCTTTGCCTCATTGTCAACTTCGACCCAAGCCTGACCTGCCAATCGCCCGCTGTCCTTTCCAGCATCACATTATCAAGTCGTCACCTGACACCCCGTGTGCTTGGTAACGCTTCCCAACCTTTTCTCCCTCCGACATCATCATCAGCATCATCGTCATTTGGCACACACCCCCCCTGGGCCATTGTTTGAAGAGGGCAAAGTTGCCCATTGTGATTGGTACGTTCACCCCCTCGAGTGCTCGATGACAGGTTACTGTAAAAAGAGGTATACCTGGCTGTTGGGTGGCCCTGACCAACAACAACTGTTGACGCTCACAAAGCATAGGTGCTACCAAACTACGGATTGCTCAGCACCTCAACGGGTCGTTGCAGTCAAAGTCCGCCTCACCCCCCACCAACCTACCTACTGTACCTTTCTTTTCCCCCCTCCCCGTCTTTTGACAACATGGAATGAAAAAAAAAATCTCTGTTGTTCACAACGTCCAGACCCCCAGAGCTCGTGCTAGCTCCTTTCTTAGTAGCGCCTTAGAACGTCTCATTTTGGGGACGACAAGGTCCTTGCGTCTTACGTTTCTTAACCAACAAGGCCTCGGCTGCGAACAAGACAAGACAAGCCAACACGGGACCGGTCCAATCGAGTCCGTCCCTTGACCTCTTGTTTCCCCTCCCCTTGTTCCCCTTCTTTCTCAAGCCTCTCCCCGCAAGAAAGAACCCTCGAAGACACACAAAAAGATAGGTACGTACCGCACCCGTGCGCGCACGCCAACCTCGACTCCATCTGCTCACCCAACCCAGCGGGCCAGCGACTCCAAAAGGACTGCTCTCCCCCCCAGTTCCGCTTCTCCTCGGCCCACGTCTTTTCCTTTGGCCTTGCTCAACCGCAGCAAACCGAACCGAACCTCGACATCGTTCCCCCCAATCGCCCTTATCGCTCTATCGCTACCACCCTCCCGTCCACTGCGTTGCGCTCGCCAGGCCAGCTTTGCTGCCGAGCTGCCTGCCGCCCAGCACGGCGAACACGCTTCTCCTCGGCGCCGTTTCCGTGTCGCTGCCGTTTGCACTCCTCCGATCCCACCGTGTCTGACCCCCCACTGCCGCGCTCCGCTCCGTTGCCTCCGTCCCCGATACCGTGAGCCGCCCGAATCTTCGAGTTCCGGTCCGACACTTTTCGCTGGGACGCACGAGTTACCATGGCCCCGTACGGTGCTGCTCAGCCGGCATCCGGGGCCTCCGAATCTAGTCCTGCTGGTTCGACTATAACGGCTGCCCAGCAGCAGACCCCCGCGCAGTCGGGTGCGAACCAGGCCAACAATGGCCAGCATAAACGCGTTTACCAGGCCTGCATCCCTTGCCGCAGACGCAAAGTCCGTTGCGACCTCGGCAGTGTTGACAACCCGCATGACCCGCCCTGCGTGCGCTGTCGTCGCGAGAGCAAGGAATGCTTCTTCAGCGCAACTCGTCGCAAGCGCAAGACCGAAGACGATGGCAGTGATGCCGACGAGTACATCATCAGGAATGGTCGCAAGCGCCTTCACGTCAGCGGGAGCCCCCCTCCCTTTGTCGAGCGCCGCGCTTACAGCACCATGCCGCTGACGCCCGGCGGCTCTCATGGTCGTAACCAGCCCCTGCGCCGACCGGACGGCTCTAGGGGTATCCGCACCAGGAGGAGTAGTGAGTTTGGAGGGGACGGCGACGCGAACCAGACGCTCGAGAATTTTGAGGCCCAAACTGTCATGCGGAGGGGTGTGTTTGGTCCGCAGGATGCCCTTGACCTGCTCTATAAGGCGGCCACGGATAGGTACGTTACCATTACCCCCCGGCCTCCATCGGCTTCTTGGCTTGGGGATCTCCTTCCTGTTTCCGCTTCTTAACCCCAGGGATTTCCTTCCTATTTCCGTTTCTTGACCCTCCCCTTCGCATGCTGTCGGTTCAAGCATCATGTGCTAACATGGAACAGTCCCGCGATGGAACATGAACGTAGAGAGAGCTCTTCATCTGCTCGTCCTCCTCCCCCTCAGCCTCCCCATGATCCTTACAACTACCCCAGCAATCCCAGGCAGACCTCAAGGCCTCCTCAGATGGAGCAGCCCATCGACCCTGAGCTGTCACAGCCTGAGCTAAGCTCACAACCTGGATATGTCGAGGCCATTAAGGCATGGCAACGCTTTCGCTTCGTTCGTGCCGGTTGGTTCACGGCGCTCGAGGCGATCGAGTACATCGACTAGTAAGTTGAACCTCGATCGACATCTCTTTCATCAACATGCTAACTAGGTTGACTAGCTACTACAAATACCTTTCTCCCTTGACACCCATCTCACCGCCGACATTCAGCAATCCTGCCTCTCATGTCACTCTACTATACGAAGAACCTATCCTCACAGTCACCCTTCTCACGATCGCATCGCGATACCGGAAAATGCCGGGTACTGGCGGACATTGTCGATCACACGCCATTCACGAACAGCTCTGGATGTACCTACGTGGCATGATCGAGCGATGTCTATGGGGCCAAGAGGCATTCGGAGGCGGATTCTGCGTCCCACCAAGTGCCAGCGCCATCTTTGATGAGAGTCAGACCAGCAGTACAGCGCCTTGGCGTGGATTGCGCAAGGGCAGTCTACGGACATTAGGAACAATCGAGTCATTGATGATCCTAACAGAGTGGCATCCACGGGCACTACACTTCCCACCCACCGAAGCCACTGACGAGTTGGTTTTGCCCATGGAAAGCGGCTATCAACCCATCACAGCCGCCGATGAAGACCCGAGCAAGACCCTAGGTCATGGCTTTGGTGGCAAGAGAATCGAGAGTTGGCTCGAGCCTGCATGGAGAAGTGATCGAATGTGCTGGATGCTGCTCAGTACCGCCAACGGACTCGCATACGAACTAGGTGTCTTCGATGATATTGACGAACTGCTCAAGGACGACGCCATCACGCGCCCCGAGTACAAGGAGGAAACATACCGACAGCGAGCTTTCCGCATCAAGCGGCTACTACTCATTTACACGACACAGCTGGCCGGACGCCTTGGGTGGACCAACATGGCACCGTCTCAACTCCGAACAAAGGACCCTGCCATCCGCCGGCAACGGCCGACATCACATGAGGGCACCACACCAGGAACGAACCCTTCGTCCCTGTCCAATGCCTTCAACTACGTTCCAGACCTGGACCTCGACGACCAGATCATCCACTGCTGGGCGGGAATCAGCCATCTTATGGAGATGGGCAACGAGAGGATCTTCCGTTCTCGGAAGCACACGACGACCATTATTCAAAATGGCAAGTACGTCGATATCCTCAAGGATTTTGCGCCCCTGCTGCGTGACTGGTGGAGGGAGTTTGAGCTGTTCACACTCCCCGAGTTCATACGCCATATCTTGACCATCGAGTACGAGTATGTTCGCATCTACATTAACTCGCTCTCGCTGCAGGCTGTTGTCGAGCGCTGCACAAACCAAGCCGGGGTGACCGCAAATTCGAACCACCACGCGGCACAGAACGGACACCCCCAGCTGTCGCCCCAGACCATGATTAACTACGGGAAGTTACCGCTTGGACAGCTCGGCGGTTTCACTTCACATGACCAGGAATACATCCGTGAGGTTGTGGAGGGAAGCCGAAATCTCCTCCGCACCGTTGTCGAGGGCCTGCTTCCGGGAGACTATCTTAAGCACGCCCCTGTTCGAACATACTTCCGTATCATTAGTGGTGCTATGTTCCTACTCAAGACCTTTGCGCTCGGTGCCCCGCGGTCAGATGTCCGAATGAGCATAGAGTTGATGGATTCAACCGTTGAGGCACTCCGAAACTGCGTTGTGGATGATGTGCATTTGGGTATCCGGTTCGCAGACCTACTCGACTCTTTGACGAGCCGTCTTCGAAACCGCTTCATCCAGGCACCTACGATGCAGCAGGCTTCGGGCAAGGGTCAGAGTCCTATACCCGAGGCAGGGCCAAATGGCGAAGGCGAAGGGCTTGGCATGAATGGCGAGGACGGTGTAAACTGGGTCGGAGGTCATGCCCAAAGACTTCGAGATGGGCTTAACGGAAACCGTAAGTTGCTTCAGCCATTGGCATTGAAACATACTAACAAGTTCAATGTAGACCGACCTCATTCACCTGCACATGAAGCCAACAACATCTCGGCCACGCCGTTTGATCTCTCGACACAGAACTTTCCCTATCCCGGAAACGCCTCTCTCGGCCCATCAACTCCCAACGTCGTCGAGAGCGCCGTGGCTAATATGGATGTCAGCCTCTTCGAGGACTGGAACAACCAGGGCAACGAGATGTGGTATCTCCCTCCCGGCCCAGCTTTCTTCCAGAATGTCGAGAACACGTCGGTTGCCATGGGCCCCGAGGGCGTCAACGTAGGAGGTCTCGACCTGCTCGAGTACATGGCCATGGACCCCTCCCAATTCCCAGGTCTGGATCCATCTGGTCCACCGACGAGCAACCCGTAGATATGACCAGCAGTGCAAGTGTATGCACCCCCGGGTTTTCGACCTTTTTCGCATGACCTATTCTTATATGCCGGTTGTTTTCTTTGATCGGTACGAACGAGTTTTTCAGCAATCACCACGACGGTGATTCTAGTTTATTCATGTTTCTTTTCTCTTTACATATATTTTATCTCTCGTTGGAAGTCACCAAATAGGGATCAAAAATCGGCGAGGCATCGATCGGCTTGGACGATGGCGTCAGTATTGTCACAATTACAGAACTCAAAACGAGGGTCAAAAGATAGTTCGGGGTCGATTGCCCATGGAATAGGGGGCTTTACTGGAAGTTGTGGAAAAAAGAGAATGAGGATGAAAAACGTACGCAAGGTTCAAAAGATGACATGGTCGAGAGGAGGATGGCCCCTTAGCAAATGAACCAGCTCAAGGAGGTTTGAAACGCGTGGAAAGCAATGATTGTTGAACGAGTGTGAGAGAAGACAAAAGAGACAAAACGTACATAGAGCAAAAATATTGAAAATGTTTTCTCAAATTGGTTTCAGTATCAGATTCACATCAAATTGTCATCTCACTATTGCACCATAGTTGGTCGTCAACACTGCAATCTGCAAGATATTGAACTTTGAATCAGTCTTTTTTGCTTCTGCCTCTCGCTCTCTGCGCTTTTTGTATTCTACTCCTCCATAATCATCATCATCCACCACACACTCTCTCTCTCTCAATCCTGGCTACCAAAGACGAAACCTTGATCGATCCGCCCCTATCCAATCAGCCCAGCTTGGCCTGCATCCCTTAAATCTCCTCGTATTCCTCGGAATAGACCAAAGGAAAACACAGAGGTTGTTTGTTTTAAAAACTATGAATAAGAGACAGTAACAAGTGTAAAAGAAGAGAAGAAGAAAAAAAGACAAGGCTAGTTTTAGAAAGGAATAAGAAGAAAAAAGGAAGAAATAGAAAGCCGTAGAAGCTAGAGAATTGGGGTAGTAGTGGTATCATGCGTACATAGATGAAAAACACATTTGTGTAAACAAGGACAAATGGAGGGAGAAAAGTTTATGAGGTCCTGTGGTGGTGGTGTTGTGTTTCAAGGGAAGATGATTGTGTGTGTGTATGTGTTCCTATACGGCATCAACGCAGTTGAGCTTTGGTGGTTTTGAAAGAGTCCAAAATGACAAGGAAAGCATCTCGTGCTTTCGAGGAGGGCCGAGGTTCAAGCCCCCGTGGTGTTTTACGTTGTTGATACATTGTGAGACCAAGGCTAGGAAAAGTTGATTGAGTGTCGTGAGGCCGTTAATCGCTGCACATAGAGGACGGAGTTTGTTACTATGGCCGGTGGCCGAGTATATGTAACGGTGAAGGTCGACGAACGGATGATGGAAGCCGTGGCTCGCTTGGGGTTGGGGATATACACAGGAGCTCCTTTTTAAAAGTCCCTAGTCAGGACTTTAAGGGAATTACAGTCCAAAAGTGACGGCATGGCTAGCGTGAGCGTCCCGGAGAACTGTGGCATTCGTTAGTACGTGGATAACTCATATAGTAGTTGGTGACACTCACTGTCGAGGACCTTGACCTGTCCAGCGCGATCCATGCAGGCAAGCTGCACGCCGCTTCCCTCAATCAGGTCAAGAACAACGCTGTGAGGCAGTTCCTGGACTTCGACATCGGGGATGTAGGGGGTTCGGAACTCGCTCAAGTGGTAGCGCTTGGTGCCCTGGGCAGCGCGGCCACTCTGGCCGGGGAGGGCGCTCAGGATGAGGAAGCCCTGCGAGTCAAGGCACATGTTGCGTCGCTTCCAGAGGAGGTTATCGGGGAACTGCACATTGACGTCGCCCATATACGAGACGATCGATGGAGGGCCTGTGGTCGCCGGCCGGGGAGGCTCGGGCACTTCCTCCTGGACCGTGGGGGAGAGGACGGTGGGAGGTGTGGTCTTGCCACGAGAGCTAGAGAGAGAAGAGAGTCGGCGCATGAAGCGGGCAGCGCGAGACTTGGACTTGTCACTGTTGGACTTGGTCTCGTCGCCTGAAGCTGAGCTCTCGGTTGTGGCCGAGGGAGACAACACATTCTCCTTGTCTCGGCTGAAGGATGATCGACGGCTGCTGATGGACAGTCGCTTGTTGTGTGTCGACGGGGGTCGGGTGGGCGAGCGAGAAGCAGCCGAAGAGGGAAGAGCATCGCTCGAGGGCGAGGTCAGTGACTTTCGACGGTCGTTGATAAAGTCCTTAACCACAGTCAGGGAGGATCGTCGAGACTTAGTATCCTTGCTACGGTTTCGAGACTCAGACCTCCGGCTCTCCTTGGACATGCGCCGCTCCAAGAGGGTCTCCTTAGGCATCTCAAGGGCCGCAGGTGTCCAGACGGGTGCCGACTTTTGGTGGTCAACCAAGAGAGGAGACTGCTTAAGCTCCACGGGGTTGTACTCGGATGGGTCCTTGGGTGGCTCCATGGCCTTGGCCGTGTTCTGGGTCGGATCTCGGACGATCTTAGCAGTCACCGAGATGGACTCTGGGCCTCGTGTGCTTCCTGGTGAATCACCACCCTCCGTTACCGCCGGCTCGAACATGGACAACCGGCTGGCAACCGAGTTGGACCGCTCCCGGCGTGTGCGTCTCGTCCTCTCTGGGGACTCATCACGGGTGCCGGATCTTGAGGGCGGTGTGCGGAGGTTTTGGCGGTTGAACGAGTTGGCTCGGTCTGCTACCGACGGCGAGCGTGAAGGTTCTCTGCTTCTCCTTACAGAAAAGAAGGCTGACGAGGGCCGCTCTCGGCTAGGGACGATGGGGTTAGCCTCGCCCGTGTGGGCAGAGAGCTTCTCCAGGGCCTTGATGCGCTGAGAGATACTGGATCCCACGTTGGACTTCTTGGATAGATTTGGTCCCACGGGCTGCTGGGCAACCTTGTGCAGGTATGCTGCCCCGGAGCTCGCAGACCGAGCTGAGCTCTGTGTCACATCGCCGGGGGCGAGGAAGTTCCCACGGACCGGGTTCGAAACAGTCCTGATGATATGAGGCGACCGATCACCCTTGGTCGGGCTTGGGAAGACGGGAGTAACAGGGCTCTTGGCGACCAGCATGGGCTTTGCCTCCTGGAGGGTGGCGCTCTGCAGTTCCTCCATCAACGATTCGTCGTCCGACAGGTGACCTGTTTGAGACTCAGGTCGGCTGGTGTCGGTAAAGTCGGTGCGGATGGGCTCGATGTTGGCAGCTTTGCGTTTCGGCTGCTTTGTCTCAGGCAGCTTGGTTGTTTCTGGGGCGACGTCTTTGGTATTAGCCTCCTCTTCAACGTCCTCAGTGACGATGACGGGGCTGCTTTCGCGGGCGTTCTGTGCAGGGGGCGCGGTGGTATTTGCAGATCGTAGGTCCTGGGTCGAGAACTTGGACTTGGGGATCTTGAGGGCGGCAGACGAGGGAGAGAGGGGTTCATCGTCCTTGTTGTTGACATTGGTCGTGTTAAGCGTGTCTGGAATTTTGTTTGTCTCGGGTTTGCCACTGTTCGTCAACGATGCCGTCTGCCGGTCTGGAATGCTGGTGTCAGCCTTAGATGCCGGCTCGACAGTCGTGCCCTCAGCCTTCTCGGCAACAGGCTGTGATTTTGTGGCGGCAGTTGGTTCTTTGGGGGTATCGTCCTCTGCAGCCACTTCATCATCAATGGCTTTCTCGTCATCGTCGGGCGCATCGTCACTCTTGGGGTGCAGAGTTTCATCGGTGGACTCGGATAGCGAAGATGCTTTTGTCGATATTTCGGGTTCTGAGGATGCAATGACTGGGCTGTCCGGGTGAGAGTCAGTCTGCGTAAGGTCGGACGCCTGGTCCGTGTTCATGGAAGCCGAGGATGCATCAAGGCCAATGCCAGAGTCCGCGTTGGAAATGGATGGTCGATCCGACTCGTTCTCGGTGTTGATGTTCTCGTCCTCAGCGTTTGCCTCCTCTAAGGGTCCGTCCTCGCTAGTAACGGGAGAGGTGACAGGAGAATCAGAGGTGTTCGCCGCCTTGATGGCCAGGTTCTTCTTCTTCTTCTCTCTGAGCTTCATCGCCTTCATAAGTCTTGCCTTCTCAGGCGAAATAGTAGGCTTTGAGGGCGGCGGAGGAGGCATCATGGGCGAGTTGGGAGCAGAAACACCAGAGCTCGTGGCAGGTCGGTTGATGGTGAGTTCTGTGTGAGAAATCTGCGG
Source organism: Fusarium euwallaceae (assembly GCA_002168265.2). Lineage (NCBI taxonomy): Eukaryota > Fungi > Ascomycota > Sordariomycetes > Hypocreales > Nectriaceae > Fusarium > Fusarium euwallaceae. Next base: position 1,179,718 of record NHTE02000027.1, read on the forward strand.
CTCCTCCGAAACTGGTGCATCGTTCTCGGTCACAGCGAGAAGCTCTTCGGCATTGGCGGTTTCGTCCTTGCTCTTGTTCCTCTTAGATCCCTTTCCGAATAGTTTAAGCCCGGAGGGGATCTGCGAAACTGGTCTAAATCCTCCAGCAGTGTGAGGCCTGTTGCTCGTCTCCAGCGATGGGCGTGGGCCTAGCTTCACCTTTGGTTTGCCGTATGTGTATGTTGAATAGGAAAACAATTCAGGCCGGCTTGATTGTGATGACATCCGTCCCGGTGCGTCCATTGATTGTGAAGGGGAAACGGGCCTGTCATCCGCGCCAACGAAATTGGGCACCTCAGAAGTTGATGCGGCCGTGAAATTGGTCGCCTCGGGGGATGCAGCCAGCTCCGAGTTGAGCGTCACGGGCTCCTGGGTTGATTTGGCCGTTTTGGGGCGTTCGTCATCCTGGTCCTCGCCGAGCGACTGGCGTTTGTTGGCCCGTTGCTGCTGCTCCTCCTCTTCCTCCTCCGCAATCTCCATTAGGCGCCTCCTGCGCAGCGAGCTCGAGGACGACGAGTTGGACCCTGAGGCGGCATGCAGGGAGCATGCAGCCGATAGCTTGGTATCTTTAAGTTCCTTGGCGTCGGCAATCTCGAAGGTGGTATCGTAAGGGGAGAATCGCTCGCAAACGGCGTTGAAATGAACGGCCACGCGTGCTGCAGACCGATGCAAAGTCAGTATATCTTGCAGCGAGTGGACAGGCCTGCAGGAAGGCGTTTAAAGGAGAACCATGACGGACCTTGAATGAGGCGAGAGCAGTCCTCGGGCAGATACTTAATTAAGACGTTTCTCCTCCGATACCTCAAGAAGCCATATAGGGGACTTGTCTCGTCATACTGGGCAACATTGTTGCGCACCTCGACAATACCGCCCGAGCCACGGCCCAACAGCTCGACTTCATCGCGACTCGCGTACTTGAGGAGGAACCTGGAAAGCGCAATACGTGGTCAGCTTCTGGCATCTCGACTTATTCTTGGGAAGAGCGACATACCATCCTCCGGGTTCGGCGACGGCGGCCTCGTGGGCTTCCTGGACCTTGGGGTCGTCTAAGCCATTCAGCGACATGGCGCCTCCCGTCGGGTCACAGCCAGGTCGGTAACGAAAGACAGCAGCAGCGTAGGCGACAAGCAGCTAAAGGAAGCTGCTCTTCGATGAAGCTGCGGTGGGGGATAACCTTTAATTTTTTTTTTTAAATATTATGAAACGAGGGACGAGCTGCGACGACGGGCGGCGGCGGCAATGACGAGATGGAGGTCAAAGACGAAGAACCAGGGGAAGGAAAGAAAAGAGGATGGTCGTTCCGGGGGAATGTACAAAGAGGAGGGTAGGTAGTATTGGGGATCCGTCCACGTCTAATTCGGCGTCGGTTTCGAAGTGATGGGATGGGTTGAGCGAGCGGTGGGTTCAGTGCGGGTCAAGGGGCGGTAGCACCAGATTTCAGGGGCAAGGCTCGGCCTGGCGACATGGATCTCTCTCCAGCTCTTGTACCTAACGATGGATTGGCCGGGACAGCATGAGACCTTTTTTTTTTCCGTTGGTGATGGGATTGTGCAATGCTTTTTCTCGAGTTTCGGCGAATTATTTATTCATTTGGTAAGGAAATGAATGAATGAGAGGGGAGACGAGTCCAATAAAGGGATTGGTGGGTAAGAGTGATGCGCTTTGTTCCCTCGTAAATAAAGGTAAGGATGGGGATGGATTGGATGGGATGGGATGGACGAGGTAGGTTGTGATACCTAGAGAACGTCTTTGTCCCTAGCCAGGTATGGATCGCAATTAGCAGCAGGTGCTTCTTTCCATCATCGGCCGAGACATGTAATAATGTCGAGTGAGCATCAAAAAAGAAAAGGAAGGAGAGTAGAAAAACACACGATGCAAAGCAAACATCACACTGCAGGTACAGGCTCTCTCTATTGTCTAGAAATACATCCATTGACCGATGGACGCATGCCCACTCGCGCGAGTAGTAGCTCAAGTGTAATTGCGCGCCAGCCAAAAAGGGAGATCCGCGTTTGGAATGGAGCGAGCCATTCACAGCAACCTCCGACTCTCGTCACGCCCATCCATGGCCCATCCACGAGCAAGCCCTCCAGTGCATGTACCTTTTAGCCTACAAGTCACAAGGATCCCTTGGATGCTACGGAAAAAGTAAAGACAGCCAACCAAACCCGCTTGGGCAGAAACGGGAATGGATCGAAACGATGGTTAAAAAAGTAAACAAAACCGAACCACTATGAAGATGGTAAAAAGAGCATGCAGATAGAAACATTCTTCAGCTGCTTCTAGCCTCTCTAGCTCTACCTCTACCTCTACCTCTGCCCCTTGTCGTTAAAGCTGAACAAGATGACGCCCCAAGTTGCACAAATCCTTGGATGTAAAGTTTCCCCTTCATTCTCCCCTCTCCTGCTGCACTCAAGGGTCAAACTTCCATCACACCCTCCCCCATCCATCTCCAGCAATCAACGTCACAGTTCAGCATCAAAACTTTACCCCCATCGCCGTAACCTCAAGCCCCTGGCCCTCCACTCGCAAGCCACTCACTGACTTGAAGGCAACCCAAAACAGAAACTATCCCGCCCATCCCGCTCCCTCACCCTTCTCCACCCCCCATCTCGTGTGTGTGCCTTGTTCCTTACATAAACTCTGATGCTTCAAGGTTTCCGGGGGAGGAGGAAGGCATAAAAAAAAAAGAAGCAGAAACGAAACTGCATAATGAATCTAGGTCTTGGCTTTACCTCACATCTCGGCTACGTTATTTGACTTGCAGCCGTTGACGCCTTGGTCTTCCGCTAGCTGTACATCATAGTCCACTTGGAAATTGTTCCCCCATCTCGGAAATGGGGTCGATAGCGCGGCGCCGGACGGTAGTCCTTAGCCAGAATCTTTCCGGCCTTGTCTTGGTACCCTTTAGGTACCCACTCCGTCGCCCACGTCGAAGCTTGATGGAATAACTTTGTGGAGTTCGCAATGTCTGGACGATTCAGCCACCGCACGTGACCTCCATGATCAGCTTCTTCACAATCAACATCTAAATCTAAGCCATGATGCTCTCAATTTAGTACGAGTAATGGGGCAAGAACTCTTTGTGCCATTATAACTTCAATTACAAAGAATATATTACGCATTTAACACGAGGCTATGGAATATTAGCTATCAAGGCTTGTCCCAGATCGGTAGTCTTCGTCCTTCTCGATCCCTGAAATATAGACATAGCGAAACAGTGACAGAAAAGTTTCACTTCCTCTCACTAGTTGAAACCCATGTGCCAGAGAACAACTTGACTATGAGAAAGGGGTGAAACGATGCCTATTTCGCCCAAGACAGACTTACTGCATTGACACACAATTCCCCTGTCCATACAGCCTGCATTTTTTGCTGTTCTCTGTCATTACCGAGTATACATAGCATTTACGTTCAATCTTGTAGGCGAAACGACAATATTAAACTACTAGCCTCTTCATTTTTAGTCGTCAAGGGCAGACAAGACAATATGTCAACGACCTCCTTAGACATGAACGCGCATCCTTCCTTGTCTGACAATAAACTCCCTTCAATTCCCCCTATTATCCTATCCAAGACCTCCAAGTAATGAGACAAGTAGCCACTCTCAACGGCCCGGGTCACAAACAAACACATCTATCCCGCGGTAATGTCTGATGTTCGTTGAATAAGTCAAATGGGAGGCTGTGGCAGACGGCTCGCGCCTCATTGTTGCCATTCGATTCCAATGCAGCAACTTGCATTACAAGACATCGCATAATCCACTCCCTCATACATGTACAGGTGAGCTACTACAACACTTCACCAAGCCGCCTCTTTAACCTGGTCCCACATGCATCCAGTCGTGTCAAGAGACCCGTTGCCGTTTCGTGCTCTCGCATCACAAATACACACATACAATAGACACGGTTCCCTCTGCTCAACAACCAGATATGTGGTCCATCTAGGCTTTATGAAGAAAGACGCCCATCAGCCAGTGAACCCAACGTCCAACCTCGCGCTTCTCTGCAATGTTCTTGATCCGAGGCCACTTCCTGTCTCGCTATCCGCATATCTAGACAATATCCACACACTAGGCCTTCTCATCCGGCTTGTCCTTCCGAGTCTCCTCAACAGCCACCTTATTCAGAATAGGCACCTCCTCCGACTTGGGGTCTGGGACATGAATAGGTTCTTCCGCAACAGCCTCGTCAAGTGACGTGGGCACAAACTCCCCCTCTTGTACAACTATAGGGGGGTCAGAGTTAGTAGCGTTGCTACTTGCTGATACTCCAACGGCAGGTGTGCTGCCTTCTGCAATCTTTTGCTTGGTCTCACTGACAATCTTATCCGCCTCGCTGACCTGAGATGCTGCGCCATCCGCCTCGACCACAGCCTCCTTGGTCTGGTCCAGTCGGACCACCATACAGGATAGGTTGTCGGTACTGAAGCGATTTAGGGCATGGTCCACGAGCAGCTTCGAAGCAGAGATGGGGTCGTCAACGTTTCGCACAAGGTCAACGGCCTCTTGATCGCTACACACATCCCAAATCTGTACCATGTTAGCAAATTTCGTGATATAATGCATGAATCAAGCTTACTCCATCACAAGCAATGATGATAAACTCATCGCTATCGGCCTGAATGACCGTTTCTGTAGTGTAAGGGTGTCCAGTGACAAGCTTCTTCATATAAGCGTCACCGAGAGCGCGGGTCACAGCCAGAACACCGTTCACACGGTTGTTCAGAATCAAGCCGCCAGCGGCAGCGATTCGCTTGCCTTCGACCTCGTCACTACCCTTGTGATCGTAAGAAAGGCGCAGGGCCTTTCCAGCCCGGCAAAGGATAATGCGGGCATCGCCAACGTTAGCCGTGTACAGAACACGCTGACGTCCATTGCCTCCCTTCTTCGCGTTGGTTGCCTTGGTTGCTGCGTTGGCACCGTCACTGCTGGCTCCATCCTTGGCCTTGTCCGTTTCGGTAGGCTCTTCAGGTTTAGCAGGCTTAACAGCCGAGCGATCGTTTGAGGCGCGTTCCTCCCAGCGCAGCACCGCGACGGCTGCGGTACAGCCACTGTTCTTGAGCGGGAGCTTCTCAAGCTGGGCATCAGCAGTTGTGAAGGCCTGGTCTAGAACTTCGGGGATCAGAGCATTGGGATTCTTGCGTATAATATCCTCGAGGATAATGTGCAGCTTCTTGCCACACCAGTCAGCGGCAAACGTGCCGGCATGACCATCAAAGATGGCAAAATAGCCATTGTCAGACTCAACCATATCCGAGACAGCTGACTCCTGGTCTTCTCCCTCTGACTTGTCCTTTGCGGACGCATCATTTAGAGCTGGGGTCTGAACAAAGTTGTAGAGGAAGGCGTGGGTGTCTTCCATGGTCCGGCGGCATTTCTTGTTCCTATCTTCCCAAACGCCGACGCGAAACGTAGACTTGGGTCCAGGTACAGACTCTCCAGCCGAGTTGTTATGTTGGCCCTGAGGGACCACTAGAGCGGGATCTTGCTTGCCAAGCTTCTGCAGAGGCGTCTGCGAGCTCACTTCAGAGGACCCGCCGCGACTACTCTGAGAAGAGAAGTTGAGCGAGTTCTTGGCCGAGGCCAGAAGGCTGCTGGCGCGACTGCTGACGCTACTACTCCGACGCTTCTTGTCGCCCGAGCCACCGGTCTCCTGGCGGGTTGGAGGGCTGCCATTTCCACTTCGCTTCTCGCCGCTCGCGGCCTTATCGGTCGTCTTGATGGGAGTCGGGGCACTCGCACCGAGACTAGGCTCGGGCGAGGGGGACTTGTCAGACTTCGAATCGCTTTCAGATTTGTTGCCTGCAGAGTTGGAACTGCCGCCAAACATTCTATTCAGCAGACTTCCTCCGGTCGAGGAGAGACTGCGACGCTTGTTGCTCGCCAGCTTGTGGGGAGGTAAAAGAGACCTAAAGAGTTGGCGAGATGGGGGGTCGTGTCAGCACTGTTGATGCTGAAGAAGCAAAAGTATCGTTTCGGTTCTTCTCGTATATATGTTGTCGGTGTCGAGGGTTAGCAACACGCGGGTGCTGCGAAGGTGAGCTGTGGCAATGAATCTCGTCGTGGAGAGCTTGGGGCGGGGTGCTGGTCGAGACCAACGAGGCGCAGGTAGTGGGGATGCTTCGTCGACGCAGAACAGGCCTGGGAGAGTTAGAAGGGTCAAAGGTGTTGTTCCAATTCGATTTGTCGGGAAGTAAAGGATGAGTAGAGTGAGATGTTGATGTTGGGTACAAAAGGGTAGGTTGGATGGGCAGTGATGATGTAGGAGCTATGGAAGCGCGAAACAGCCCCCCGTCACTTGGTCACAACAGTTCGCATACCACCTTCAGGAACCCAAAGCCTCACACAGCGAAAAGTGATGGTATCCCAAGATACACAAGTAGATAAATACCAACAACCTAGGATGATGAATGCCGAAGCGTTGTGCAGCAAGGCGCATCGCAAGGCAAGAATAGCGTGACGTAGGGGAGGCGAGGAGAGCAATGGCGGGGACGGTGACATACTGCAAGCAGATGGGCTCAAGGGGGAAAGATGGCAATAGATAGCAAACAAATTTCAAGCAAGAGAGCAAACTAAACAACTCGACGTCACTCCAATGCGGTGTGAAGGCCGAAAGACGTACCTGACGATGAATGGATCGGTGGAATATCTCGGTGAGAGAGAGGCGCGAGATGGAGACGAGAGAAGAGGCTCTGGGAGCTGTAGTAGAAAGAGGTAGGTAGGTAGGTCCGGGCAGTACCTTAAGAGGCGGGAGGGTCGGAGTAGGTAGGTATGGCGTAGGTGTCGGTTGTTTGCGAGTCTAGTCGTTGTCGTAGTTGATGAAGCCGTTCGGTTTGGTACCCGCAGTAAGGCCAGGCGGCCGGGCAGGTTATCTGAATGGACGGCACGGGGCTATCCTGATTCGGCGGGGGGGCGGGCTGAAATTCCAGGCGGCGGGTGCACTGAGGGGTTCACACCGTTCACGGTCTCCACTGGCTTCCGTCGACACGGGGGGTTGGCCACTGACGTACGCTGGGGTGTAAGTGACGTTGACTGGCCCAGCGGCTCTGAAGCTGGGCGCGTGCTGTTTAGCGCTCTGCAGAGAGAATCTGCGACGGGACGATTTTCTCCAATGAGGACTTGGGATCTCTGTGAGGCCCCGATGAAGCACTTGAAGAAACGCGCCTTGAGAATGGGTCCTCTTTGTTGGGAGTTGATCTCAGGCTCAGGAGATGACATCTCGAGAGTCTCACCCGGAGCATCCGACGCCTTAATTATACATACTAGCAGTTCCTCCAAAGCTCGAGTCTCAACTCGGGTAAGCATCCATCCTTGCAAAAAGCTCCAGGCTAACAACACAGGGTTCACCATCGACTGTCCACGTTGATGCGCGGGCTCACGAGGCCAGCTTCCCAGAGTCGTACACGTGTATCCCCGGGGGTGCCGCCAGAACTAAGCCATGCCCAACCAGTCGGTTTTTCTTTTGTTTGGTCTGGTGGTTTTCTTTTCCATTACACAAAGCAGGCAGCTTTTGGGGGTAGCGTTACTGGGTCACGCATGATTTCGCAGGTTCTTTATGAATGCTCCCAGGCTGACTTTCCCGTACAAGTCGGAGCATAACTCCTTGTTTGGAATATCTCATTCATAGGCGCTCCTCTTTCAAGGTTATTAGGCCTAGGCTAGTGCGCTCCTTAAGACAAATGCTATCTTCTGGGCTATCTATAATATGGATCTTAGGCGCCTCGAGCTCTTCAGTGATTAAGTCTAGGAAACCACAGGTAGTCGCTGGATAAGTATGGATACAAAGTCAAGCTGTCTTCCCAGTTCTTCGTCTTAGGCGGTAGAGTTGTCAATTACTAAAATAGCCTTCTTCCAACAGGGTGAGCAACTAACTAGGTAGGTCATTCGCCTGTCTTTTGCTTCTTTGATGGAGAGCCTTCTTCCTTATCTAAGGCGGGCACAAGTGATGCCTTTGTATTGATGTCTTATTTTTTTTCTTTGACCGCGGCGATTTACACCTCCTTGACTCTTTCGTTACTGGCGGGCAGAAGGTTTCCAGATTTGAATAGATGTCGTTTCACCATGGGCTGGAGTCATCCCAATCGTGTTGTTCCTCAACGCGCCCAAGACAAGATGCCAATCATGGAACAGTGTCAAGTATATCACACTGGAACAGGGTGCCTATATAACAAACTCTCCGGAAATCATCGGAACACCGCAAATTCGCGATAGTGTCTGTGACTCTGTGCTCCTAGGATGCAAGTCCGCGAAGAACAAGAGAACAGGCCTGGATCATCCGAAACTAGGTGAAATTGGAGGCATGATGCATTTTGCGACCTGCAGATGAAGTATTCTAGCAAGGCTGAGAATTATATCATGTATGTGGATTCTTTTGATCCGTTTATCGACGCAGGATGGGTTATTGTCCAGCAGTCAGAGGATGATGGCAAGAAGCCCTATGGATAAGGGGTTTACTGCACACTAAGAGGAAGAAGGCTCCCCATCAAAGAAGCAAAAGACTGGCACTTGCCGGTATGGGAAGAGCCAAGGCCGTATAAACCGCCTACTTACCCGGGTGAAGGGGGGCTTTCATGGCAGTATGGCATAAGACTTGCTTCACACTGTTGGGTCAACTTCCTGGCCTAACGATAAGAAATCAACATAATATCATACCATAGTAACCCTCAATTAGAATAGAATTAGGATATAATGATACATTCGGTAGATATCATTCCTCAATCTTATGCTAATGGATCTTTAACTTACTGGCTTGACGATATAATGCGAATCGACTAACCTCAACCCCCCGACAAACGGGTAGGTAGGTAGGTAGGTATATTCTGTTCGTCTGACCTGAGAAATGTTCCACCGGTGTCCATGCTCTTTACCCAGATGCCGATCGAGCATTGATCATCCTAGGGGCTCCTGATGAGGAGATGATTAATCAACAAATTCCGGGATACACTCATGCCTCCTTTCGCAGCCTTTATACAAAGAAACAGACTCAAACACGGATATGGGACTGCAACCTGGCATATCATCCCAGAGATAAGGAGCAAGGAGAAAACCCCAACTCAGCAAACAGAAACCCATCCATGATTATCTTTCTATAAACAGCAGGAAACTCTGCGTCAAAAGGCTGAAAAGTTGACTGATCATAACACGATTCTCCAGACACCAATGCACCCTTGTAAGAATGGCAACACCAAAGGCCCCTCCTGGCTATAATATCGGCTCTGTCGCTGTCTCGTTCGACTCGGTGGTTCAGGGCAGCGGCGAATTATCCAAGATAACGGAGTAGCATCCATATTTCAGGATAAACCGTGTCCATATGCTTCGGTACTCGATCCGCTGTCTACTTCCGCAAGCTATCGAGACGTGCTTGAAGGTCATCGTCAACAGGATCACCACCGCCGCCTCCGCCCACTGCCTGAGCGATCTTGCCTTCTGGTACCGCAGCGTTTCCTAATGCAGTAGGGGTTTCTCCAAGCTATAATTATTGTCAGCCTCAGTCTGGGGAGCGTTATCATGGTGTCACGTACAGCCTGGTTGAAGTCGATTCCAATCTCTTCCAACACTTGTTCCACCACCTCATCACCCTCTTCTTCAATTCCCACGTCCATAGCATCGTCGATTGCGTCGTCCATCATCTCTTGTCGTTGTTCCATAATATCGTTTTCTCGCTCAAACTCCATGGCGATCCGTTGGAGCTGGGGGAGGTTCATCGACTTGTTCATGCTGCCCAAGGCCATCGTAGCGCCCTTCATGGCTTGCATCATCTGTTCGTTCGTCCGATAGGTCTGCATTGTAGTTGATTAGTACCAATCCTGTTGATATCATGCGTCTCGTGGGGCAGTCCCATCATGACATACCTGAAGACGCAACGAGATCTTCTGTAGCTGACTGCGCATGGCGTAGAACTTCTCAACATATCGTCTAGTGCGGACCAGATCCTTTGCTTGAATCTTGCATGCGCCCATCTGGCCATTCTTGGCGCTCGTCTTGATCTGCTGGATGAGGGTCTTTTCTTGCTTCTCGAGCTTGACGCGCATCTGATCGAGTTCGCGGATGGCCTTGTCCAGCATGCGCTGGTTCTTGCGCAGACGCTCCGCAGGCGTCATGCGCTTACCGAAAGCCCACTCGAGGATCTGTTTTTCATGAGAGGCATTAGCCATCATGGGTATCAAGGATTGTCGCGCGACGTCATTGTCCTTACGTTCATGGTGTGCGGGGGAGATGAAGCTGTGTAGAAAGGCGGAGGAAGGTCTGGGGTGTCGAGCGAGAGGCTGTAGATGCGCAGATAGAGGGAGGATATGGAGAGAGAGGAAGAATAGGCGTCGAGATTGCGGGCAAGGCAGCGAAGAAAAGCCAGCCGTGGTGAGAGTAAGTAGGTTGGTAGTGTACGGTAGCCGTGTCGCGCTACGGGGGTCCCGAACTACGTAACCGCTCTGGACCCAACCTTACCTCTCAAAGACCGACGGGAAACCAAACCAAACCTGCATTGACAGCCAAATGTGGCTTGGCGGCCGTTCTCATGCTCCCTGTGGCTGATGGCCCGAGTGTTGCCCAAAAAACCTGCTTCCGGCCAATCATCGATATCCCTCGGCGATCGGAACCAGTAAAAATCATGCAGAAATGGGTCGTTTCTCAAGGATCCATTGATCAAGTTTCTACTCCCGCCCCGATCCCAACTCCGCCGCCCACCAACAACGACATCACCGCTCGCTCCAGCATTTCTAATTAATTCCTCTGCACTGCTTTTTTTTTTCCTTTGCACAAGCAAACCATGCAGCTCGAACTGCAACGCGCTGCTTCAACATGAACCACGATTACTTTACCGGCAAGGGCAAGAACCCTTGGAACCAAGAGAATGATAACGAGTCCGACAACGAAAATGCCACGGCGAACGCGCCCCGGCCCGATTCTGCTTCTCCGCCACTTGGGAACTCATCTTCCGGACGGCCCAACTACATGACTGTTGGCAACGGCGTCACATCCGAGCATGCTGCGCGTCTTCAAAGCATGTTAGATGTCGACTCAGGCTACGGCGGTAGCATCGCTGGTGATGACCATCGTCCAGCGGCTTGGGATATGACAATGCACCATGACCGTCCTGCCTCGGGTGCTGTGCACCAGATGTGGTATAATGCCCACCGCGCGAACCTCGGTCGATCCATCAACAAGGTCCTCGAACTGCTTCAAAGTCTTCAAGAGATGAACGCTTCTTGGCCCGCTCATTACCCCTCCGTCCAACGAGCCCGTCGTGATTCGTCCGAGACATCCTCCCGCCCCAGTTTCGCTCATGCCCACTCAACCATGGGAGAGCACAGCGCTTCATCACCATCCCTCCGGAATCCTATGCTGCGTCGATCCATGACTTCGGTCGAAGAAAGTAATGCTGAATCGAGCCGAGCCGCCGAGAATCGATCTACACCCGAACCCCGACTAGTTTCCCCTCAGATTGCTCAAGAATTCTCGATCCTGAAGCTGGACCTCAAGCTTGGAGCACTTCACCAGGCTGAGCTTGTTCACTCGTTAGAGAAGGGTTCTATTGCTGCATTACTCGACGGCAAGATCAGCACCAGTATCAAGCACCTCTTGTCTCTACGTGACCGAATCGAAGACACTGCAAGCAAGGTCCTCATCACTGGTGACCTCAACGCCGGCAAGTCGACCTTCTGCAATGCCCTTCTGCGCCGAAAGGTTCTACCCGAAGACCAACAACCCTGCACTGCCATCTTTTGTGAGGTGCTTGATGCTAGGGAGAACTCGGGAGTGGAGGAGGTCCATGCCGTTCACAAGAAGGTCACCTATGACCGAAATGACGAGTCAACTTACGACGTTTTTCCTCTAAAACAGTTGGAAAACATTGTCGTCGACAACGAGACTTACACCCAGTGCAAGATCTATGTCAAGGATAGTCGATCCATTGATGAGTCACTTCTCAACAATGGAGTCGTGGATATCGCCCTGATTGACGCTCCTGGCCTCAACTCGGACACGACCAAGACAACAGCCATCTTTGCTCGACAGGAGGAAATTGATGTCGTTGTGTTTGTGGTTTCTGCCGCCAACCACTTCACTCAGTCCGCCAAGGAGTTCATCTGGGCTGCCGCGGCCGAAAAGGCTTACATCTTTATCGTTGTCAACGGATTTGATGTTATCCGTGACAAGAAGAGATGCGAGAAGATGGTGTTGGATCAAGTCCAAGGCTTGAGCCCCCGAACACACAAGGAATCATCTGAGCTTGTTCATTTCGTTTCCAGCAATGCCATCCCCGTCGGTCCATCGCCTCCTGGGGGCCCTGGAGGCAGTGGCAGCGGAAGCTCAAGTGGTGGCAGTGGTGACCCCGGTGACAGTGATGACAAGGGCAAGGGCAAGGATCGTGAGAAGATTCGTGACTTTGAGGCCCTTGAGCAATCGCTGCGCAGATTTGTGCTGGAGAAGCGTGCCAGGTCAAAGCTCGCTCCGGCCCGTACATATCTGCTCAACATCCTCAACGATGTCCAAACTCTGGCAAATGTCAACCAGGAGGTGGCTCAGTCCGAACTTGAGAGAGTGACGCAAGAGCTTAAGGAGCTTGAGCCTCAACTCGAGTCGAGCCGAAAGGCTCGCTCCGAGGTCAGTGAGAACGTCGACATCAACATCGAGGAAACATGCAAGGAGGTTTATGACCACACCCGTATGGCTCTCAACTCGGCCATTATTCACTCTGCAAGCGGCAACTACGATGTGCCCTACCCCGGAATTCTGAGTGCTTTCCAGTACGCCGAGGACCTCAAGGAGGCCATGCTCTCACGCATTTCCGACTCAGTGACCAACTGTGAGGAGTACGCCCGCGGCAGGACGGTGCGCGGTGTCAACTCGATCAAGCAACTGGGTCTTTTGCACGTCGGTGATGAGTTCCAGAACCTCCAGTTCCGACCCGACGTCATGTTCCGGCGCAAGAAGGACGCCCTCGCTCGCCAGGTCCATATTCCCACCGAGCTGATGGACTTTGTCGACTGGACCACCCTGCTTCAGCGTCAGGAGAAATTCGCAGGCACCGGCATGGCTCTGACGGTTGCCGGCGCAGTCGTGCCCAAGATGCTTGGCATGAACACGTGGATGGATCAGGCACTTACAGCAACCCGCCTATTGAGCAACGAAAACCTCCGCCAGCTCATCTTGCCTGGTATTCTCGTGGCTGGTAAGTCTCCACCAGTAAACGATTACATTGTTTGGAAATCAACTAACATTATTACAGCTGTTGCCGCCTCTGTCTATGTTCTTCAGCAGATCCCCAACTCCCTGCCTCCTCGCCTGGCCACCAAGATCTCGACTCAGCTCGACGAGCTCGACTACGTCCACTCCAACTCCACTCGCATTTCCTCGGCCGTCCGCAAGGTGCTGCGCTTCCCTGCAGACAACCTCCGCGTCGGCCTCGACCAGAGCGTCAAGGACCTCGGGGCCAAGCGTGATGAGACTATCAAGGTCAAGGGTGAGAGCGAGCGCGCCTCGCGCTACTTCTCCAACCTTGTCCGCCAGAGCGAGGGTGAGCGACTCAAGGTTGAGAGTGTAGACCTCGACAGCCCACCCGCGGGCGCCCATTAAGTTGACGACGTGATGCTTGGATGAAAATGATATGGACGGAATGTGAAGAGGAGGCAAAAAAAGGTGGTTAGGTTCGAAAACGAAGGTTCACACAAAAGTGATGGCGTTAATTGGGGCAGGACTGTTTACGCGACGTTCACGTATAATGCTTGAAGTCTCCAGTCGGGAAAGAAGAATTATTGCTCAATCCGGCTTTTTTGTTCTTATTAGTTTACAACAACTTCTCTCTGCTCATACCTTGTTTAGCGAGTCAAAGCAGTATGAATCAACCGTTGAATGCTTGAATGCTTCGATTGGTGTTCATCGTGGCTAGAAGCATATGCTGCGCTTTGAAGATGATAGAAATGAATAAAGTAGATACATGATATGACAAGCCTGCAGTCTGGATGTTGGGCAGTGAAGCAGGCATACGCTCAAAGACATGACTCTCGTCGTTGTAGCAGGCACTCCATTCTCAGTGAGGTATGTTACTTGGTGCTGAAGCAAGGGATGTAGTTATAACTTGGGTGTTAGGTTATAACTTAGGTGTTTAGTTATAACGTACATTGCTAGTTATAACTTGTATTTCCAGGTTATAACTCGACGCATGTAGTTATAACTTGCATACTTAGTTAGAATATATATTTCTAGTTATAACTATTGTGTCGAGATATAACCCATGAGTTAGGTTATAACTTAAGATATTTACTTGTAACTTCAGATATTTACTTATAACTCTTTTATGTATTCATGGCGAAAAGACATAAAAAAAGTTTCACATCATCAGGGTAACAAATGGCTACAGGGCAATACCATGTGAGACGACATATCCTCCAGAATCAAGCTGTATCTCTCTATTTCTCGGAAACAAGGTCCACAGCTGACCACACAGTCCACATGACACGCCGCAATCTCTCCTTCTCCTTTTCTCCTCCGAAAATTCCATCGATGGCCTCCCTCGCCAGTCGGCAGATGTCATCGCGGTCGAGGTTGAAGTGCTCCGCGACGAGACGATACTCGTTGGACAATGGGCTTCCAAACACGCCCACGTCGTCCGTCTAGAAACCCATCAGTTATACGTAGTTCTAGAAGATGAAAAGACTTACCCCGAGTGAAATCATCGGTCCTTCAACGTCTATCCAATGTCCAAAGTGGTGGCCCTCAAAACCACCTCGAACCATCCCTGCACTCACATTGCAACTCAGACATAGCTCCAAGCACAACTCCCTCCTTGCAATCTCCTTCTTAGTCTCCTCATCTTCCCAGATAACATGGCCCAGCCGCCCCGGCTGCCACGAGAGCAACGTCTCCAACTCCTTCTTAGACCCGCTAGCCTCAGCCTCTGCAAAATGCACCGTAATCCCCAACCCCTCCCTCCTCGCCTCCTCAAACACGGGTGTAAAGATGTCTATTTCTCCCCCGGGTCGGGCCGTTGGGTCTCCGCAGAGGTCGAGACCTACTACGCCGTCGGCACGGTGCTTGAGGGCTATGGCGAGGGTGGAGGAGGCCTGCTCGAGGGTGTGTCTCCGGTCTATGGCGAGGATTAGACGAGTGTGTAGTTGTGGGTTCTTGGCTTCGAAGGTGGAGATTGTGGAGAGGAGGATGGTGATGTACTGTTCTGCTGAGATGTGTGGTGTAGCACGGGGCGTGGTCCGGAGCTCTAGGTAGCAGACGCCATCGTTGAGAAAGTCTGTCAGGACGGAAGTTGTGGTGTATCGGATGGATTCTTCATCGGTGATCAGGTTGTATATATAACTGCTGAAGAGTGGGAAGAAGCTGCCAGGGTGTGTAGTTAGTGACCAAAGAGTATCGATGATATTGTCATCAACTCGTCAAGGAATCTTACGTCTCTAGGTTGTAGTCATGTTTTCCATCCGGCATAACGACTAGTGGATCTTCAAGATCTGTGTCGCCAGCTGCCTTCTTACGTAGCCATATCTCATGGAGAGTTCGGCGAGAGATGCTTCCCGTGAGGTGAGCGTGAAGCTTGTCTCAAGTTAGCGCCCAATCGTTGAGCTAGGTTAGTCAGGTCGTGATCACCTCTATCTTTGGAAGCGCAACGAAATCCATGTTTGCCACGTTTATCTTGAAATTCCTAGATGAAGTAACCAGCGAGCGTTGAGATGTAAGGTTGAGGTCTGGTGGAGAAGATGGTAGACGTCAACTGTCTTACCCTGAACCCGGGGTGTGATGTCGCACCGTCGGGTTGAAACCACTCACCATACGAGTTTCTACGATAAATAACATCTAGATAGTTAATCCTTGAATTTTTAAATGTAGCTTATAACTGGCATCTGGAATCTTTGGCAAGAAAGAGCGGGTTTTCTTGAGTTATGGATTGTGTACATCCAACTAAGTGTATTATCTTCAACCACAAGTCATCCATAATAGCAAGGTAATTGAACATGACTACCAATTCATCGCCAGACGCATTGCATATGATGCATTGCCATGTCATATATACTAGCCGGCTCCCTATGGAAACATCTCAACACTGATAGCCACCAGTCGTTGGAAACGGTAGATGCATCACCACCACACCACAGACCACACATAAATGTCGTAAATGAATAATAGGTAGAGTATCACAAAATACATGTGAATCCGCCCCTACAGGAGATGAGATCGCAGCCATTATTCGCCCCTCCCCAGCCCTATACTTTACATCATTTGGTACGCCGCAATGCCAATATGCGATCCGCACATGGTTTCCCGTCCCAGTTTCAACCCATTTGTCTGTTCATTCATCAAAGGGGTCCCCCGTTCATCGGCTGTTTTGCGCCATTCCCATTTATAGTACACGTGTGGAGGTCCACTCTCTGGCCCGATAATGACTGCGCGCCAGCAGGCTCTCGAGGCGCCGGTCTGGGCGGTCCTCTCCTCAGGACACTTGATCAAGGTTTTTTTTTGCCAATATCCAAGGGGGAGGAGTTGCTTTACAGAGCAGGCTGACTAGGCTTGCCGTCAAGAGCGGCGCCAACCTTCTCGGCGGTGTTCCCCTCTGCGCCAGCGGTCAGCAGCTCGCCGCCCGTCTGTCGCATGTTGTACTCTTGCTCCATGGCAGTGAGCTGCTGGTCCTCGGCAAAGGACAGGGCAAATGGGACACCGAAGAAGAGAGCAGAGGTGGTGACGACCCAAGCGGTCTTTCCGCTAAAGGACAGGACGCTCCAGGTGGCGCTGGAAATGGCATTGGCCTTGTTGGAGAACCAAGAGCGGGTGGTGGGGGGTACGATATCGCGCAGTGCGTATAACCGCTCGGCGAGGGTCTCTTCTGAAGGATCGTAGTCGGAGTCGTTGGAGATCTCGGAATCTGCGGATTCAATCAGCATGTGCGTCTGTTAAAGGCGCAAGAGGGAAAACTAACCAGTATCGGTGTAATCCTCGTCGTCGTCCTCGATATCAGGACCAGCCTGAGCGTGCTGGAAGTGCTCGTCCTCGACCTCGGTGAGAGTAACCATCTTGGGCGATTGAAGATTGAGAAAGGCAGAAGGAGGTGAAGGGAATTATTGTATTAAGGCGAATTCGTCGATGCGAGCACAGACTCAGCCGTTGATGCCGCAGAAGTTCAAACACGAAGCTTCTGGAAACGAGATTGCCGAAGGATGCCAGGCCAAGCGCAAAAACAATCAGTGCAGATGGAAGCGCAAAGACCGGTTGTGAAAAACGAGAATGCCGATAAAAAAGAGGGCGATTCTACTGATGGTGGATGTGAGTTGGAGTCGTCGGCTTCACGATGTCATGGGTGTCAAATTTTTTGGGCGTTCTGGGCGGGAGCTTGGATGGGGGGGCGAATCGCACGAGCCCGGGGGAGGGCGGCTGATTCAGCCGACTGATTCGGAGAGGAGGTCTTTATCACGTGCACCTCGCGGTTACCGATTAGCGCAGGCGCGCTCAACCGCCAATTCATTGTCTTCCATTACAATAACCATTGACCTATGAGAAAAAGAGTCCATGGTATTGGCGTATTTAGGTCACCCAGAAACTATTTTTGAGGTTCTGTAAACACTTATACGTATGTGGTTACGAAAGGCTTCAGTCACTTGTCAATGAGACCAAGACAGAGAACGATGGCGTCGTGGAGAATAATCTATTGTGTCATTGACCACATCGAAGGACTCTATGCCGAGGGAGCAATTGGGCTATATTGGTATTGCCATATTCAATAAAAGAATGGATCGATATTAATAGTCATGATAGGCAGCCTCAATGATTTGATGTCAAGGGTCAAGTCCTTATACTTGAAAATAAGCTCCAGCGTTGACAACAGCATCATCTCGAGGCTTGCAGATTCTCACGCACACCAAAGTTTCCAGCACCTGTCCGCCTTGGTAAAAGCTCCAAGACGAAACTGTGGCACGACCAACTTTGACTAACACACCAATATGTATCCTCTTCATCGCCTCCTCTACTAGTCGGTTCGAGTAACAGGGACTACGCCATGGACCAGAACGTGGCCTAGCCAACTGTGATTCATATGCTGAAAAGACACAGGCACCCCCCGCCCGACATCCGCATTTCACCTATACAAATGGAAAGCTTAAAGAGAACGAAGGAGGAGGAAGATGCCATCTCCTGGTGCGACAAGTATGACCAACAGATGCAACTATTTCTGATCCGCTCAGCAATATGGGGACGCAGCAGCGAAAAGACCGACAGACAAGATGTGCTCGACACCAAGGTCGACAAGCTCTTCAAACTTACCGAGGCCCTCGGACAGCAATGCGATCTCTACAAGAAACTCACCCCCAAGAAGAAGCCGGACGGAAGACCTGATCATGACGCATATCACTTACACCACCGCGAGTGGGTCTTTTCCCGCAACATCATCAAGGCATTCCGCCTGCTGCCAAAAAAGATGCAGAGCAATATCGAAATGACGTTTGGACCGCTTCATTCGCTGGTGGAACCCCCAGAGGTTTACCGGGGCAAGGGCCAGGCTCAGATGGACATGCGCGGAGTGCTGGGAATCATGCTGGCCAACCCCACACAGCCTGCGCGGGACGTCATACTCAACATGACAGGCGCGCAGGCCAGCTTAGTGCTGAAGTGCGCCGACTATTCCTTCAGCCGGCTCCTCGACCAGATGCTCGACCGGATGCTCGAGGTCAACTTGACCAAGCAGATAGAGGCATCCAATGCCAACAACGGGGATTGGTGGGCATACTACTACGCCCTCATGAACTACCGGGGACTGTGGAGGAGTTGGAAACCAGCGTCACCCGGCCGCTCCTTTCCCCAGGGCAAGCAGGGACGGATGAGTCGCAACCTCGGTGCATGGAGTGACTTGAGGCCAGGAATGCTGGTCCGCGAGCTCGGCCCTGACAGCCAATTCATCCATGATGGTATGGACGAGAGAGGAGGCAAGCCTAGGACAGACGAAATCTGCAAAGCCGTCCACGACTTCACGGTAGCTGGAGGAACTCCTCACATCGATCACCTTGTGAACGATATATGGGACTGGGTGACAGCTCCGGACTATGCCTTTTCAGCTCGGCCTGGGGACTCACTCCTTGGAGCGATGCAGCTTCCAGAATCACTACAGCGCAACCCAAAGATCAAGCCCCTAGGTCCAGAAGATCTTGGAGCAGTGTTTGGCCCAGCAATTGGAGATCTGGCAACGGTCTTGAGCTACTTTCAGCTCGCCCTGTGGGTGTCGACTGGCATGGCAGCCAGATCATAGATAGCAAGGACAAGAAACTGAGAGAGAAGGGAGAAGAGCAGGCGGCTGGCAGAATGAGACAGGGAAATCTGCAGGGACGGAGAAAACAAATCTTGTTGGGGCATCGTGATGTGCCGTTGTTGTTGAAGTGTTCAAGTTTTGCTCAAGTTGTTGAAGTTGTTTTTTTTGGCCATGGATGTTGGTTTCGCTTTCTCTCTCCTGGGTTAACCGGGCTTGAGACTCTTGGACACTAGTACGTAATTGACTGCCTCAAGGGGACAACCACCTGACCCCGAATGGAGCCAGCAACGTAGGCGACAATCCATTGGCAATTAGACATCTGGCATCGTGACCGCTTCAGCCCTCCTGAAAAGATGAGATGAGAGTACGTATCTACGGGGCTTGTTGCAAAAGTGAGAATGAGCGGTAAGTAAACGAAATGCGGTACACAAGGGGGGGGTTTTCGAATTACGAGCCATTCAAGACAGTCCGAATGAGCACGATCCTCTCCCGTGATCTACAAGGGAAAAAAAACTTCTACAATGTGAACTCTACATAGGAGCTCGTGTCACCCATAGACCCATCCAGGCCGGTGTAGACAGGCGTGTAGGATGGAGGTTAGGGGGGAAGCGACGCGAGGCAAAAACGCCGATTGGGTAATCTGTACTCGGCAGCTGAGGACGCGGTTTCGGCTCCAGAATATTTCCCAAAGTCAGGAACAAGGAATGAAAATGGGTTGTCATCTGGACTCTTGCCGATGCAGGACACACGCACAAGGTGACAGAAGCAAGTAGGTATGCACTGCGCTGTAGGTAGGCATGGAGGCGAGGCAAAACCTCTCCCATCCCAGTCTTCTCTTACAGACAGACAAGATGATACCGTATCGATTGCCGAGAAGCTCGGGCCGTGTCCGTAAAGGGTGACTTGTTTTGAAGCAGGCATTCGAGACAAGGCAAGGTAAGGCACACGTCTGTCTGCTGGTCTGGGGTAACGACATTGGAGGCGTGGATGGTGAAGGGGTGTTTACGGTGAAAGTACCTCTAACTTACAGTGATACGAGCATAGCTTACACCGTAGGATGCCGCGATGTCCATTAGACGGCTCACCGCAGAGCGAATCGGTGCAAGCCAGGCACGCAATGGCCCTCCCGAGTTCCTAATCTCTGACGCTTCCTTTTTTTCCCTCCTCACTGTTGCTCTGTCATCGTGAGCCTTGACCACTAATAAAAAATGCACCAGGTCACATTTTCAACCAGCACGTGTCTGCGCCGTTGGTTTGCGTGCAGGCCAGGGGTTGCCCCGCGCTGCCATGAATGGATGAAGCAGGGAAGAAGAAGAAAAAAAAAGGACAAGAGATCCAATGCGATACTGGGATGGCGACAGCCCGGCGGCGCTTTGCGAAGAGACGCCCCCCCGGCCGCATCTTTTGGCTCAAAACTCCGTGATCCGTCGCCGCCGCCCGCGGGTTTCCTCCGGCTTGCCGCTTGAGGTTGTGTGTATGTGCGGTATGGATGTAGATAGGTACTTTGGCGTGCCGGTTGGGTTTCCTCCAGGTGGTGGACGGGACCCTCACCGCAAGACGCCAGGAATGGGCTCTAATTTCCATCGTGGCTCGTCACTCGTCCAAACCGGACAAAGAGGGGCATCCTGGTTGTTTCGTCGTCCACCTTGAAGCTATCGTGATCATGCAAGGCCGACCCTGATCCCCGGACGCGGTGGGATTCAGCATGAGAAAAAAGCATGGGTCCAATCCATGTGGTTTGTTGCGTCGCTAGCCGATCAGATAGCAGGCACAAGCCCCAATTAGCTGTGGAGGCTCAGGTGTAGGGCACCGCAAGGGGATAGAGTACGTACAGTACAAGTTGAAGTGTCCCCGGAGGCCGGCAGCACGTTCGGCCGGGTGTAGAAGCATCTATCGCATCTCATCCACACCAAGGGGCAGCGAATGCCCCGGCGGGCAGCATCATGAGTGGATGACCTGGAAGCTTGGCCTCGATTGTGGAGCTTACTGCTCACGCCCGTGACGCCTCAGGGCCTTTGAGTGCCTGGGCATGCTGGGCGGCGCCCCGGGGGCCCCGCGCTCAGCCACTGGGGGTTCTTGTCTGGGAAAACTCTTCCCCCAACATTCCACTTCGTGGCAACTCAGAGAACGTCCGGCGGGCGCCAGCAAGGTACCTGATGATACGGGTAGTACGTACTACCCATCAATTGCGCATTGGATTGCCTTGAAAGCACGCAGAACCGGGACCTGGCTCAATGGGGAAGCAGAAGAGGCATTGGTGTCACTCCCCTGTTTGGCTGCTGCTGTGCCGAAGCTTGCCAGTCAGTCCCCAGCATGGCCCACGGTGCAAGATATGGGAGTTGACGTGATTGGTTATCGTTGTCATTGCACAGGATCGGGTTCTGAAGCCGGGTGCGCATGTATCTCGTACCTCGTGTGGCGGTGCGTATTTGATGAATTGACCGTGTTGACGTATCGCCAGGGCACAGCAGCAAGTTCTGCTCGACGTCAGTTGAAACAATCTGCATGCAATAAGACGTCCGCAAAGCCGTGAGATCAATTGATTCGAAACAGGCACGGAAAAGACGGCTTCGTCAAGACGGCACGTGGAACTTGATACCGATCTATCCGAAAACTCCAGCCTTACATAAGGCAAGACTGGCTGACCAGGACAAGGCGACGGGAGAGCGGTCGTGGCAGTGGGCAATCAATGCAATGGGGATTGCCAATTGCAGCGGCATTCGTGAGCTGTGGCAGGTGGCAGGTGGCAGGCGGTGGTAAGTGCAGGGGGCATGGAGATCCATGAATTGATTGGAAGCAAGCCAGGGCGCAAAAATAGAAACCGACCTGACTGACACAGGGTGACTGACATTTGGATCCATGAATGGAGGCTGGCCTGGACTGTTTGGCGGGGTAACACCGCGTCCACCACAAGCCGGTACGGTGCCCAGAAAGGTATCAGGGCGTGGAGACGGTCGAGGCGCTTGTAACGGAGGGAGGACAAGCAAGACGTCGTCGTAATGTAATGCTCGTCACCGTCGACCAACAGGATTCCATCGACGGAGGCTGATGCTCACCTGAGTGGGTTCGCAAAGAGACCGTTGTGTTGTCCAGACCGGGGGGTTGTAAGATTGATACTGGAGACGCCATGAATGATGAGATAACAGCAACGATGGTGAGATGGGCACGTTTGAAACCGTATACATCTCACTGGGAAACTGCCGCAAAACTCTCAAGGGTAGGTTGCAACTCGCCAAGGAAGCGGATGGACAAGGAAGAGCTCGTGCCTGGCGCTGGTAAAGTCGTGATGCACACTTCCCAAGCCTCTGGAACAAAGATCCATTGCATCTCGCCTCTTCCCCAGCCCTCAAGGTATGAATATACGTACTGTAGGCAGGTACCTACATTACAGTACCGTACCGACTGGCGAGCCACGAGCATTGGTCATTGGCATCTCGGCATCATGAGAATGCCCAAGTGACAGGAGCCGATCCTTGACCTCTGTCCCTGACCTTGACAAGCCCGCATCCACCGGGCCCCAGAAAGTGTCGACGGGAGCCAAGACTGTCCAACATCGTGACCTCGATCTCATCTTCAAACGAATCCCTGGTGCAACTCTCCGTGCCTCAGCCAGACCGAACCGACCGGCCTCCGGTCTAGACGCACACCCCCTTCCCTTGCCCTTATCGACGTCTGGTACGCTCCGGTTTATTTTTTTCTGCCGACCTCGTGACGCGTTAAACGGCGTCCACCTTGAAGCGCCGGATGCGGGGTGCAGTATTTTGCAGGGAAGATTTGGTAATGGAGCGACGCCCATGACAAACCAGAGGGGCCACGAGACGGCGGCAAAGCAAGTCTGGGGGGCGGTTGTCGGGGGCACAAGGTCTGCGAGTTGTCAGCACGCAACTGTGCGTGCCTACATACAGGTACAGCTGGGCTTCAGGGCGGGCGCGCGCCGCTGGCTGAGCGAGGCAGAAGCAGAAATGGGGCCGTCCCGTTTACCTCTAGAGGTTGGCAGGCTGGTGTAAAAGTGAAAGCGGATGAGTGCCGCGGGGCTCTACATTGTAGATGGAGGAACGGCCGGCCCCGTGGCTGTCACGAAAGCTGCAAGATCAAGTAAACTGGGGGTAATGGAAACCACAATGAGATGAGATGAGGGAGTTTGGAGGCGGGTCGTGGGGAAGTATCTGAACTAATTTTTTTTCTTTCTGTCCTCATGGTAGATCCAGAACCGGGGACTGGAGATGTAAACTGGAGTCGTGGGAGAAAACCTGGGGGTAATGGAAATACCCCCAAGTCCCCAAGCCCCAAGGCCAGGCCGAGCCGGCGGGTGAGCTGTGCGTTGCTTGTGCTCCCTGTGTCTTGTGCCATGGGGATGGGTGGGATTAAGGGGTGGTTGGCCCTGGGATGCCGAGAGAGATGATGTCGGACGGGGACCAAGAATCACCTTGTCCGCCCAGTTTTTAGTTCATGACTATGACTGGATCTGGCGGGATGTGATCTTGGACGCCCTCGATTGTGGTCCCCCCCTGGAATCGAGACAAAATTAGTCTCTGTCCCGTGATCGTCCCGGTGTCGGTGAAGCTGGCCGGAAATTTCGGTGAGTGCCAATCGCTCATTGAATTCACGGTCAGGTGAGCCATAGTCTCTCGGTCTAGCAGAGGGGACCTGGCTAGTCTAGCCGTAAGTCACATTTCTCCTTTCCCCGTAGGCGCCAGAGACAGCACGGCCAGCCGCCCGTCTGGGGTAGGAATGTATTGGATGTGGCAGGCAACTAGGTAGGGACTGGACTCTTTTCCCTGTCCACCCGTCAGCTGCAAGATGCGATAGTCTAGAGCATGAACGAACAAGGGCCCAGACAGTGAGGCACATCGCCGTCGTCAGGCCAAACCATTGCCAACCAAAGGACAACGTCTCCTTCTTGGCGGCAGCAAACCCAGCATTGTCTTACACAACGTAAATTCGAGCTGACACAAGCTGTGCCATAGGTACCATCCCACCGCTGCATGGATTCAAACTGGGGACTGGACTGAAGGGCGATGGCCGTAAGGAAAACTACATGACATTCGCCAAAGGCCCCGAATTGGGGAAGCTCGCGATGGAGTTCCGCCCTCCGGCTCGCGCCCACCAACCCCAGCTTGAAACTAGACGCATGAGGTCCAATTTTGTGCGAATCACCGCCTGTGTTGGCTTGGCCGTTTTGGCATGTCAGAATCGAGAGTTGTGGTAAGGTTTTTTTCGGGCCTTCAGAAATTGTCACCTGCTTGTCATGAAGATGAGAGGCATCATGGAACCATCATTTTTCTACTGCGTTGATTTTTCGACAATCGGCCAAGGAATGAAGCGAGTGGGGGGAACCATGGGAAGCGGGAGAGCAAACACGGAGACGATGGAAGCAGCAAAAGGAGACGAGAAGGGGAAAAAAGCTTGAAACCAAGGCAGGATCTGCAGGTCACGAAGTTGCCATTGACGATGACTCGCAGGCCCAACAGGTCCGTCTAAGCCAAAGGTGGGCGAGGTGAGCGATTGCACCATCGTCCACACCGTCTGGTGAATGGAATAGGCAAGGTGCGAGGTGCCGTTTCCATGCATAGTGCATGGATAGTTATGTATACTTACGTTATCCAAGTCCTGAGAATGGAGGCTCGTCGTGCCAACTTGGAGTTGCGTGTGAAAGGACGTCAAACGGCGTTTGGTACGTACCATGACCTCGTTTACGGAATCTGAGTCCTTTTTTTGTTCTTGCCTGTAAACTCTCAGTATTACGAGACAGCAGACCAGAATGAGCAGTTGTCAACTGACGCGGGAGAATGGCAATCCAACTGGCAACGTTGCAGAGACAACTCATGATAGCCTCTCACAACCAATCTCAGCAACTGATGTCAAGTCAAGCGAGAACCTGGAGAAAGGCTCCTCCTACGTGCAAAACGCAGAGCCTCGAATAACCGGGGGCCGGCAAGGCCTTCCCCACTCACCTGGTCTCCCTGGCATCCATGGCACTTCTGAGCAAAAAAAGCCTGGGGACCACCCCTCGACAAGACCTTTCTCTTCGTTCCTGGGAACACTGAGCGGCCAGGAACCGGGCGCTCGGTCCAACACAGGATCCAGAAAAGGACTTCCCCTTGAGGTTTAGACCAGAGGCACTATTGGGTAATTGAATGGACCTTTTTTGCGCGGCGTGAGGTCATGATCACGATCGGGGGCGTTGGCCGCGGTCAATTCTTCTTTCGAGACTCTTCTGGCGGGCTGAGCTGGGCCACTCAATTGCTCCGCTGCAGATGGGGGGTGGTACCAATGAGGAGGCCTCGAGGCGACCGGGCCGGTGATGTCTTCCTTCGAATTCTTCTTCTTTTTTTCCTTTCAGTTTTTTGCTAGGCTGGTCTGGGGCAATTTTTCACTTGCTGGAGTAGCCTGTTGCGAGCAAACATGTTCTTTGCACAGGGCCTGGACGGGTTGGTGGCGGGGCCGGGGTGCGCAACAGTGCCGCCCAGTCCCTATTTTTTTTTTCTTACTGCTCAGTTACCCTTGAGGGCAAGACAGGGAGACTCCCGCTGTAAAAATACACACCCATCAAATCTAGCCCACGCCCACCTTGACCAAACTCCCCCAGCCAAACCTGACCAAACCAAAGCCAGGGGCCGGGGGGTGTGGGAAAGGTGAGCGGGAAGGAGGCAGGGAGGGCTTTCGAGGGACAGCGTGACAACCTTTTTTGAGGCGTGACATGAGAAAGAGAAGGCAATAACGAGGGCCCATGTTGACATCCACGGACCGTCTTGGAAGGCACGGAGGAGCATAGGCGCAGGTACGTACCTCTACCTGTACCTCCGTCTCCGCCAGGGACCAAGTGGAAGTACCATCGTACACTCTTTGGTCATTGTTGAGAGACACTCGAGGTCAGAGTATTTAAAGCTTCCATCGCCAGTCCCAAATGTGTTCCTGACTCGAGAAGTTGGAGTGATAAGTCTCTCGACCTCAATCTCTTTTCCCTCAAAAGAACCCCATCTCTTCTTGAGATTCTTCCTCATCCTCAACCCTCATCATCTACCTCCCGCATATATATCATCCTCCCCCCCTTCGACATACTTGTCAAACCTACCTCATTTCCGACCCTCGTCGTATCAAGAGAAACTGCTGTTATCTCTTGCTCGGGCCGTCATCAGTTTCTATTTACAACAGTGCTGACTGGATGGCTGTGCTGAGTACGCGCACTCCGAAGCAAACACTGCACTTGCACTGGCTCAGCTGTGCTAACCCAGTGTTGTCAGAACTATAACCCCAACCCTCTCAATTGAGAATCACCAAACCATCAAACAACCGAAAACAGACAGCTGAACCCAACTGTCTCGTTGTTGTTGGACATCTTACTCGCCATCTTCATAACCCCGGCATTCCCGACTTACACGCTTCGGCTACTCTGTGACGAATTTGATCGCCACGGTTACCCCCTTGACCTACCAAAAACAAAAACTCTTACCGGTAAGTAGGCAGATAAACCTGTTATCTGGAAAATACCTGCCCCCCGTCATCATTGCAATGCCCCAAAAATATCCTTATCGCAAACCCTGGACCCATCCATTGGTGTTTCCCCTGATTTGCACTGCCCAATGAGGGCGATACGAGAGCCGGCCCGGCGGTGAAAGCCGATCTCACCGGGCTTGTCTCTCCCGTATCAGAGCCTCGAGATAACACCTGCATGCCTCTGCCGAGCTGGTGAAGCTGGCGCAGGCCCGCCCGCTGAATTTTGCCTTTGAGTTCCCGAACCGGTGGCGCCCATCTTGCATGGGCTCCCCGGAGAACTAGCACCCAGCCTTGCGGCACGGGGTTCTATGCGATCACTGGATCGTCTGGCACCGGATCACGGGCGCAGCCACAGAGGCAAAACAGCGCCCGCTGGTCACCTCGTCAGCCGGGTCTGTATCAGCGATGCGCGGTTGCCATTGACTCACCCACGAGCTGATGCGAGCGATGCCGAGAGTCGGCGGATATGGAAACAGGACTGTTGTCCTTTTTCCAATTCCGTTGTTGTTCGGGTTGTTTATAAAAGACACTCGAACGGCTGCTTATTGTTGTTTCTCATCATCGTTCATTCCCCTTCCAATCGTTTACACTTAGACTTTGCTGCCACCAGCACCGCACATCACATCCAAGATGATGCAATCACCAATTTCAATTACTGACCCCTCTCCTGATAGATTCCCCGGATACACAGATCCCTTTGAGGAACCATCATCAATAATGTCTTCCACATCCGACCCCGTGGCCAACCTCAAGGCTGAGGCCAGCCGAGGCCCTTCTCCCCAGCCCACTCACTTCAGTGTTCCCTTGTCAAATGGCAACGGTAACGGCAACGGCCACCGTGTTCTGCGCTCTGCCACTGTTGGCTACATTGCCCCTGAGTTCCCCGGCAAGAAGGCCCAGAAGGAGGCCGTCAAGGACATCATCAAGAATGCCGGCCTTGTCCCCGAGGCTCAGATTGATGAGCAGATTGAGTGGTTCTACGAGAAGCTCGGCATCGATGATGTCTACTTCCACATTGAGACCCCTGCTGTCATCAGCACTCACATCACATCTCTCTACGCCGCCAAGGTTGCTGCCTTTGCCCGCGAGGACAAGCAGGAGGAGATCCGCATCGACATGGAGGCCAACGACCACGCCATCTACATCGACACCAGCATTGCTGGCAAGACCCACGTCGGTGGCCCTCGCTACGAGGAGCGCCTTGAGGCCAAGTACATCGACCACGCCGGTTCCAGCAAGTACCGTGTTGAGACCTTCCGCTCTCCCGCCGTCCTGAGCCCCGATTCCAAGGCCACTCTCCGATGCTACTTCGTCTACCAGTGCCAGTTCCAGACCCCCCCTGAGCAGACCGACCCCAAGGAGACCAACCTTGAGAAGATTGCCGACCAGGGCTTCCTCCAGAAGGCTACTGCCAACACCAAGCAGATCTACCAGGACATCATTGAGCTTGCCGTCGGCCGGGCTGGTCCCGTTATCGAGGTCTTCGACATCGAGGACACTGATGAGAAGCGCATGGTTGTCGCTTTCCGATCCCGCTCTGCCCATGGCCTCTTCTCTGCCCTGAGCGACCTCTACCACTACTATGGTGTCACCTCCTCCCGAAAGTACCTGGAGCAGTTCTCTAACGGTATCACCGTCATGTCCGTCTACCTCCGACCTGCTCCCCAGGTTAACGGCCAGACCACTCAGTTCCCCTCTTACGAGGAGTCGATTGACCAGATCTCTAAGGAGGTTTCTCTCCTCTACTGCCTTCCCCACAACAAGTTCCACGGTCTCTTCCTTGCTGGCCAGCTGAGCCTCCAGGAGTCCGTCTACGCCCACTCCGCCTGGGTCTTTGTCCAGCACTTCCTTAACCGTCTGGGCCCCGAGTACGCCTCTCTCTCCGAGCTCCTGGATGTCAGCAACAACACCCAGCAGGCTCTCCTCTCCAACCTGAAGCGCCGTCTCCGCTCTGAGACCTTCACCCCTGACTATATCTATGAGATTATTCAGAACTACCCCGGTCTCGTGCGCGCTCTCTACGCTTCCTTCGCCAACGTCCACCTTCTTAAGGATCAGGAGGACCCCGTGAAGGTTGTCTCTTCCAGCCTGTCTGTCGAGGTTCTCTCCGACGAGGCTCTTAAGGACAAGATCGCCAAGAACGTTAACAACGAGCACGATGAGATGGTCCTCACTGCCTTCCGCGTGTTCAACAACGCCATCCTCAAGACCAACTACTTCACTCCCACCAAGGTCGCCCTGAGCTTCCGTCTCGACCCCTCTTTCCTCCCTGACGTCGAGTACCCCAAGCCCCTCTACGGCATGTTCCTCGTCATCAGCTCCGAGTCCCGAGGTTTCCACCTCCGATTCAAGGACATCTCCCGTGGTGGTATCCGAATTGTCAAGTCTCGCAGCAAGGAGGCCTACAGCATTAACGCCCGCAACCTGTTTGACGAGAACTACGGTCTTGCCAGCACCCAGCAGCGCAAGAACAAGGATATCCCTGAGGGTGGCTCCAAGGGTGTCATTCTCCTTGACCCCAAGCAGCAGAACCGCGCCCGCGAGGCCTTCGAGAAGTACATCGATAGTATCCTTGATCTTCTCCTGCCCGCCGAGACCCCCGGCATCAAGAACCCTATTGTCGACCTCTACGGCAAGGAGGAGATCCTCTTCCTGGGTCCCGATGAGAACACTGCTGAGCTGGTTGACTGGGCTACTGAGCACGCCCGCTCCCGCAACGCCCCCTGGTGGAAGTCTTTCTTCACCGGCAAGTCTCCCAAGCTTGGTGGTATTCCCCACGACACTTACGGCATGACCACTCTGTCCGTCCGCGAGTACGTCAAGGGTATCTACCGAAAGCTCGAGCTTGACCCCTCCACCATCCGCAAGATGCAGACTGGTGGCCCCGACGGTGACCTGGGCAGCAACGAGATCAAGCTCGCCAACGAGACCTACACTGCCATTGTCGATGGCTCTGGTGTCCTCGCTGACCCCAAGGGTCTTGACCGCGATGAGCTCCTCCGCCTCGCCAACAACCGTAAGATGATCATCGACTATGACATCTCCAAGCTGTCCCCTGAGGGATACCGCGTCCTGTGTGACGATGTCAACCTGACCCTGCCCAGCGGTGAGGTTGTCAACAACGGTACCTCTTTCCGCAACACCTTCCACCTCCGCGAGAACAGCTCGGTCGACATCTTTGTCCCTTGCGGTGGTCGTCCTGCCTCCATTGACCTCATCTCTGTCAACCGTCTCATCAAGGACGGCAAGTCCCTCATCCCCTACCTCGTTGAGGGTGCCAACCTCTTCATCACCCAGGACGCCAAGCTCCGCCTTGAGGCTGCTGGCTGTGTCCTCTACAAGGATGCCTCTGCCAACAAGGGTGGTGTGACCTCTTCCTCCCTTGAGGTTCTTGCCTCTCTGTCCTTCGATGATGAGGGCTTCGTTGAGAACATGTGCCACAACGCCAACGGCGAGGCTCCTCAGTTCTACAAGGACTACGTCAAGCAGGTTCAGCTCAAGATTCAGGACAACGCCCGTCTTGAGTTCGAGGCCATCTGGCGCGAGCACCAGGAGACTGGCACTCCTCGATCCGTCCTCTCTGACAAGCTCTCGGTTGCCATCACCGACCTTGACGAGAAGCTCCAGCACTCCGACCTCTGGGACAACGAGAAGATCCGCCGCTCTGTCCTCAAGGATGCTCTTCCCCACCTCCTGCTCGAGAAGATTGGCCTTGACACTCTGATTGAGCGCATCCCCGACTCGTACCTCCGCAGCATCTTCGGCAGCTACCTTGCCAGCCGGTTCGTGTATGAGTTCGGCAGCAGCCCCAGCCAGTTTGCCTTCTACGACTTGTAAGTGTAACCTGATATCTCTTTTAATGCAACAGACGCTAACTAGTATAACAGCATGTCTAAGCGTATGGCCCAGATTGCCGACAACTAAAAGAAAGTTGCCTGCACGCGACGCGACGAATAAAATGGTGTTTGAGCGTGTTATTTGATTCTATTTCACAGCATAGCATGATTGTTTTTGTCCCTCGATGAGAGATGAGCATAGTTACGGTGCGGTGTGTTTGCAGCATTGGGAAGGTCCTGGCATGGACCTATTACATGGGTAACGGTTCCATTGGGAAGGTTAAAGAAAAGTCAGAAAAGACTGCATCCAAGTAGTCGATAATAATGAATCATTCCGAAGTTCAACACACTTTGCCAAACAAGTTGTGACGTGATATGGCCATGGACATTTGGTGTCTAATTACCTTTGAGCCACAGAAAGGATTGGACGAGATGGATGCCGTAGAAAGCCCGTTGAGGAGAGACATGCATCGTAGGCGGCATGATAGCCGGGCTCTGTTTGAAGCTCGGATCTTTCGGAGAAAATGATATCCTGCAGATGGACTAGAGGAGGAGTATAGTACGTATGCTAGGCGCGGCAATAGATAAAGTGCGGTATTTCGAAAGATGTGCTCCAAGCGCGCGCTCTACTCTTGTGTGGGATAGATTTGCAGCTGGGAACAGGACTGGCTGGGAGTCATGTTCCTCTGCCGCCGGCATGTGAGCTTGTTCGAGGTCGTTATTCAACCGACCAAGCCTCGCATAGCTCCCAGTTGTTATCAGGCTATGGAGGAGATGCTCTTCTTCCATCCATACCAGTGGGTGAGGACATATGTAGGTAGTTGGAAACTAAACAGGACTAGAGCCAAATACGTGCTCAGATAGGCGAGACGGCAAGGGCCTCGCGGACGTAGATGGCTGGGCCGTCTCGTCATGGCCTCACCAGGTGCATGATTTCTTCATGCAGACGGCGTGGCAGTATATATACGGGACACTGGTTATGCAGGCAGGACCCTCGCATGCTATGAACGGACATTGGCACACGTGCTTGACACACAAATACAATGTTTCCCCCCCTCTTTTTGCAACCCGCATTGCCGAGGTTGTGTCTCGTTGGTTTGCGAGAATGGCATGTTGGGTAATTGTGCTGCATGCCGGAGCATGTTGTGATGGAGTGTTGAGCGAGTGGGAGGGAGGGCTTCTGGTCTAGAGGTGCGGGATATCCGAGCGTGGAAATTGGAAGAGTTGTTTCCTCACTTGAGGTCAAGCAAGTCTCGAGCGGCTGAAAGAAAAAAAAATGAATAGCGTAAGAGGCTGTGATATCACATTCAGAAGCGGCTGAGACGTGGTGATGGTGATATCAGATCCATCAAATTCGACGACACTGGGAAAAGCTGAGGCACGTGGTACGTACCTAAAATTGTTAGCGCAGAGGTCAGAGACAGAGACGGAATCTCCCATCCCACGAGGGGAGGATGGATTCACGACCAATCAAATCAGACAGTGGCCGGGCTTCCCCTGACAGGGACCCATCCACTGCTTCGGTCGTTTCAGCATTTCCCAGGGTCGAGACGCGGGTGCCCTGGGCGGTTCCCCGGACGCGTTAGGGCCAAAGTTTACAAGCTCTTGGAACCGCTAGGCATTGAAGGATGTCCAGGGGTTTTAATGGGCTACAGGACACGAGATTCCAGAAGGAACGCGACGACGACGCGCGATGGATGGATGGAATATCGGGTTATGTGTAGCGGTGAAAGGGCTTGCTTTGCTTTTGGAGATGAAACTATGGATGGTCATCCAGAGAGCAATGGGGTGAGGACTGGGACGGGTATAGTGTCAGATGCATGGCGTTACACAGGGCATGCGCAAAGTAGAGCCGACATGATGGAACTCAATCGACGGCTGCTGCTCTCAATTGTTGCTGTCACCATTTTTTCTTCTTCTTGCATTGACGGTCTCTAATTGTCATTGGTTTTACAGGGAGAGAGACGACAAACAGCCAGACTCAGATATAGCCTTTAGTAGAAAACGCCATTTGGCCCCCCTGCTGTTGGAATTCGCTGTTTGGCGTCTGTCACTTTTTTCTTCTTCTTCTTCCCTTCGCTCGTCGACCAACTTTTGACCCTCACATCATATCCTACCTACGCGCGCGCACTGCTTTTCTTTTCTTGCCCAATTCAATGGCCTGACCGACTTAGCGGCCTGGCCTCCACTTTCGTTTCCCATCTTTTCTATTTTTTCCTTATCAAAAAAAAAAGTCTGGAGGTAGCCGTTTTTTGACGTTGACAATTGAAACGGCGCCGCCCGACAATCCC
>NHTE02000027.1:1212712-1234483 GCA_002168265.2 Fusarium euwallaceae
CCCCTCCATCCATCCCGCACCGGTAGTGCAGTGCGGTGCTACTCCATCATCCCATCGGTACCTGGCATTCATTTTCATTCGAAGGAAGCGGAGAGGCCGGAAGCGAGAAAACAGAGGGGGAGATTTGCAAGGCGCAGGAAGCGACTGAAATAGGAACAAGACGAACAAGAGAGGCTTATCCATCATCGATCCTCCTGCCCGCTCACTCACTACTTGCTCTTCTCAGCACAGCATTGCGCTGCACAGCACAGCACAACAACGAACGAACGAACCACCCTTGCTCCAGTAGTGTGCCAGCGCCAACGGTGGAGTCTTCAGGTGGAATCAAATCAATCAATCCCTTTCTACCCAGCCCAGCCCAGGGCCCGCCACGAAACGAAACTTGGGCCATAGGCCGCCCGACGCCAGCTCATTCTGCTTCTCTCTCACACGGGACACGGGGTGCAAAGACAAGACACACGGACCCGGGAGTAAAGATCGTCGTCACTCCCTCTCTCCCTCTCCAGTTTTTTTTCTTCGAGCCGTCGGTCCCCCAAACACGTTCCGCGCGCCTCTTTTTTTTTCAGAATACGTAGGCAGATTTCATGTTGGACGATCCCGTGGCTGGCCACCGGGCACCGACGAGCGCAGCGCAACACGAACGACACCGAGTACGACTGCGACCAAGACGACGACCAAAGCTGATATCCAACAACATCTGAGGAGGGAAAAGCAAGCAGGACAAGCAAACAAAACCTTGGCGACACCCGACCAACAGTGCGAACAAGGCTCAGGGTCCGGGCCTCCAGCAACCAGCAAAGCAAATCAAAGAAGAAGAAAAAAAAATCGGCCCCCAAAGACAAGGCCTTGATCGAATTTAAAAAAAGATACAGTCGCAAAGAGAGGCGCGGCGCTTCTCCAAACCAGGGGCTCGCAAAAAAGCCATCGCTGTGTGCCTTGTGCCTCGTGGGTCGTTCGTGGCTTTGACGGCCACGCCCGTCCTTCTCGCCCGTCACCATGACACGACCAACCATTGTTCGAGCCGGTATGTCCCTATTCGTGTCTTGTTCTGTTCTGCTCCCTGAGGTGTGGATGTGAGAGATGCGCTGGTGTTTTCGCAGCGCCTCACTACTCCTCATCCTGATTCCGTCCCTGTTACAGCTTTCCCTCTCCCCTTTACATCTACACTTTACCCCCAGTTTCTACACACCCCCGAAATCTCGACTGTCGAAAGTATCCCTATCTTAGGTATCCTTCTTTGATTACGCTTCTCTTGCCTACGTTTCATCTTACCCTCGCCAACCCCTGCCCACCGACTGCCGTCCAAGCTCCCTGGGCTTCCCTTCGCTCGGGGGGTCGATGCATGTCACGATACCTCCATTCCAACCTCCCGACTTTGACCTTGTTTTTGTTCTTCTTTGCATTTTCCAACGCTTCATCCGCAAAACGCTCCTTGACAGGGTGAACTAACCTTTGCGACCGCTTTGCGCCCCTGCAGATACAATCGATCTCCAAGACCACCACGCTCCATCCGCCCAGGACCATTCCAGGAGTGCTCGTTCCATAACTTCCCCCAACTCTCTCTCGCCCCACCAGGCCGAGACTATTCGTGAAGTTACCAGCGACACCGCCGACGAAGAGCGCCGTTCCCCGCGCGTCTCGTGGGAAAACGGCAACGGCATTGACGATATCCACCGCTTCGCCGACGACCTCGTCGCCGGTCCCACGGGATCCAGCTCCAACTCCCGCCCCCGAGGCGCTGCTGACGACGACGATATCAACGGAAAGATGGTGCAGGAGGATGCGCTGGCCATTGCGCAGAACGGAGGCATCTCGTCCTCGGACGAGGGTGACCTCGACGGCGACGCTGATGACCTCGACGATGACATGATGGACAAGATCTCGAGCTCTCCCTCGATTGAAGATGGTGGGTGCAGCCCCGTCATTGCCCCTCGGGCATGGCCACGCCGAGTCTCTTCCCTACCCGGATCGCTACGGAGTAGTTCTCCCACTCCCTCTGGTTCAAGTGTCACCAGGGTCTGTTCGCCATACCCTGAGCCTCTCAGCTATACACCCAGCCCCGGCACGCTTGCACAGCTGCCGCGAGCACTACCCGCAACAATCCAGAATCATCGTCTTCGGGGTGAGTATACCGATCGCGACAACGACGACGCCGACGAAACCGACTCCGATCCCGAAACCGATCCGAGCTTCGATTCCATCACCGCCGAGTTTCACGAAACACCCGAAGATGAGCAGGAAAGACATGGGATGAAGGTCCAGAAAGAGGTGGTGAGAGCAAAATCCGACATAGATGAAGGCTAGCACCCTTCTTCCGAAGGATCAAGCATAAAGAGACGGGCCACTATAATGGCAAACAGGGAGCAGGACATATTCTATGACTGCAAGTCAGTCTTGAATCTTTCGGACACGAGCGACGAAGACACTCACGAACAGGCAACCGAGCCCGACGACGATTTCGACAACTACGAT
Organism: Fusarium euwallaceae; assembly: GCA_002168265.2. Classification (NCBI taxonomy): domain Eukaryota; kingdom Fungi; phylum Ascomycota; class Sordariomycetes; order Hypocreales; family Nectriaceae; genus Fusarium; species Fusarium euwallaceae. The sequence continues at coordinate 1,215,185 of NHTE02000027.1, forward strand.
CTTTCCTTGACCGTTCCCTACGAAGAATCATACGAAGACGATGACTCTTCCCTCTCCCTTCCCAGCGATCCAAACTATGTTGATTCCGGTTGGGCGGCAGAATGCTTACAAGAAACAGAGGACATCGATTTCGAGTTCGTTTATGCTCTCCACACGTTCGTGGCGACGGTCGAAGGCCAGGCGAATGCCACTAAAGGCGATACCATGGTTCTGCTAGACGACAGCAACAGCTACTGGTGGCTGGTCAGAGTTGTCAAGGACAGCAGTATTGGTAGGTTTTGTACTAAGATGGGCTGGGCTGGAGGCTGACCAACCCCCGCAGGATATTTGCCTGCAGAACACATCGAGACGCCGACTGAACGACTAGCTCGTTTGAACAAACACAGAAATGTTGATGTATGTTCTTCTCTACTGTCACAAAGGGCCTGGAACTGATATTGTTTGCAGCTTTCTGCTACGATGCTAGGAGATCAAACAGACAAGAAGCCAGCGACATTCAAGCCGTCTATACGGCTAAGACGGAAAACGGTCACTTTTGCTGCACCGACTTATGTCGACTACTCAGACTTTGACGACTACTCAACCGACGAGGAGGACCTGGATGATCTATTTGGTCCATCAACAACTAAAACCACCCAACAAGAGAAGAAGGATACCCAGCAGGCAGCAACGACAATATCAGTTGTGGAAGACGACGATTCATCAGAGGAGAGTGCCAAACCGGAACCACTCAAGCCTCGCTCCAACGTCAAGTTGGTTATTGAACCTACAAAGGTCGAGACGGTTGAAGAGGAGGATGAGACGAGGAGTAGCGAGGAGATACTCCTGGACAGCAAGCTGGAGGGCCCGAGCAAATCGCGAAACGGCACTGTGAGAAACACAGACTCGTTCTACAGAGACGAGACCGTTGAGACCAAGAAGATCACACTGACACCAAACCTTCTGCGGGATGACAACCAACCCCGGCCATCTCAAGACTCCATCACCAAGGATATCAAAGCACGGACAAGCCTGGACAAGATGGACAAGGAGCTCATGTCGGATAAGGAAAAGAAGAAGATTCAAGACAAGGCTCGGAAGGAGAAGGAGAAGAAGCCTAGTGCCATTCGAAGCTTCTTCTCTAGGAAAGACAAGAAGAAGTCGATCGATGACGACGACGAGTCGTTTGGCAAGAGGTCGATGGACACTGTGTCGGAATCCCGGGACAGCGAGTCGATTGAGGAAGTGACCTCGCCAGTTCAACGAAACCCAAGCAAGCTCCAAAAGCAGATGCCGCGGACAGAGCCCTCACTGTCACGCAAGAACTCTGTTGGATCACAGGAGAAGTCCTCAACAAGGGAGCTTGCTGCTTACTTGGCCGAGTCTCGGACCAACGATGTGTCCAACGTGCCACCGGCCTCGATGCGGATCGTGGACCCCGAGACGCAAGAGACACAGGAGCTGCCGTCCAATACTCATGTTGGCGGCGATGTGACCAGAACACGGTCAGCATCAGCTGCCGCACAGCACGACGATACCAAGGCGTTGGCCAAGGCCCTTGGCCGCAGTGCCAGCACAGGAACACAACCCAGAACGGCCAGGACAGCCAAGCCCCGGCCGTTGACGGATCTGGATGAGTTGGAAAGCTCAGAAGACGAGTATGCCTCCGAGCCAGAAGCGATGTCGACGCAAGAGCCAGCCAAGGAACAGAAGGCCGAAGGAGCTGGTCTACGGCCACAGCTCCCAGGGGCGTTCCCTGATAGCTTCGAGGGTGCGCCAGGCCAGAACTCGGCGGCGGCAGCAGCCACAAGCAAGGAGCAGCAGCAGGATCGTCTATCGGAATCACCGGTACATGTGTCACCTGTCAATGTGACGAGGCCCCCGGCACTGGAGATTGACACCTCGTCTCAGGAGGGCCGGTCGTCATCTGAAGTGCCGTCACCAGAGCTCATGCACGGAACCGATACGCCCAAGGACAGCAGCTCGACAAGGAGCAAGGAGGCTGGCTGGGATGACGAGAAGCTACGGGCCTTCTTTGATGACGGCGAGCATGTTCGGGATCTCCTCATGGTTGTGTACGACAAGACGGACGTCGAACCAGCGGGCAAGGATCATCCAGTGGTGAGCGGGCTGTTTAGGGAGCAGAACGCCAAGTTGGCAGAGATTACGACTGTGAGTATCCCTAGGAGACATTGTTTGGTCACGTTTCGGAGACTAACAACATTATAGCAACTCGACAATATGCTCGGAGACTGGTTGGCGAGAAAGCAACGACTCCGAGGCACGCTATAGGCAGGCGGCAAGACATGAGAGGGAGCGAAATCGGAAGCTCGAGCTTCAATGGAATGACCAGGAGTCTATGCTATGGCTCGATATGAGAGCGTCATCTTTTTCTTTTCTTTTCTTTTGTTCTTATTTCTTGGTTCACTTCACGACTTGATCATCATCTTGGGAAGAAGGGCTGTGGGTTCTGGACATGCCCATCAAGGCACCCTCTTGTGTTAGGTTATAGGCGGCGGTAGGCGTCTTTAGGAAATGAATGGCCCAGACGCGAGGGAGGATTGCGACGAATTGAATCCTCGGACCTCGCCTCTGCGGTGTGTTTGACTGACTTACTGACTGACCGACTGATTGAATTTATTTGTGAAAGGAGATACTGATGGTGATGTAGCAGTGGTATTATGTATGGTGCATGAATGTCGTATTATTGATGCGTCAGGAACCGAAAGAGGGCAAGGACCCAATCACAAGGGACAAGTTCACGTGAAAGTGGGAGAGATGCTTGACGTTCTTTAACCAGCCACTCGCTTTTTTCTCAATGGCTAATTACTCCCTCTCTTGATGGCGGCGGCCCTGGCTTCCAGTCTCGGGACAATTTTCCGAACATGGTAGGTCATGTAAGCAAGAGACTCAAACTAGGAGGGAGGACGGACACCTCGGTAGTTTCGGGTTTGGAGAGAGGGAGTAGCGCGGTACGGGAAGAGGTGTCGGTAAATAAAAAGAAGAGGAGGGAGGAGGATGTATGAAATATTAGGTTAGGTTAGTAGGTGTGCCGAGGGATGAACCGACGGAGATGGAGGGGAGGAAGACGGGACTGTAGAGGGAGATGATGATGGGCCTCAAAGTTGTGGCTGCTGATTGTCGAGAAAAGAAGCTTCCGTCCACGAGCGTGCCGAAGCGAGCTGCAGAGATGAAGCTGGCTTCCAGCACGTCCAGCGCATCTCTGCAGGACGGTTGATTGGCCCTGAATTTGTCCTGATTTCGACGAGGACCTGGAGCAGACCGCGGTACGGTACTTGTTGACCTTTGCTTGTTATGACCTGCTGCGTCCATGCCCTTGATGGAGTGGACGGCCTGTGGATGGAGCCCTGGGACCGGGGGGAGAATTGGCTGGGCTGGGCTGAGCTGAGCTGAAGCTGGGGCCCATCCAGGGGCAAACACGCCAAACCTCGCTCGTCTCGGACTCTTGATTGGTTGTGCTCAGGCGGGCCGAGGTCCTGTCCAGGTTTTGTCTGGCGCGCCATGGGTTGTAGCGACTAGGTATACTCGGTGGGGGATTGCGCTAGAGAAGTACATCATCGCTACCTTCGTGTCCCCAGCCACCTTGCTTTCCCATTTAGGTGACCCCTGTACTGCAGCCAGCTCCCCAGAGCAAGAGAAAGAGAAGGAGTGAGCTGAGCTCTGCTGCTGCTCCTGTTCAGTCTTTCTCCCATCTCATCTCCTTCGCTCGCTTCTCCCGCCGCCCCGTGAGTCGTCCACGTCCACGCCCCCCAGACCCAGCCCAGACCCAGGCAAATCCCAAATCAACACCAGCCAGCTCCAACTACCTACACGACCTCGTCGTCGCCAACTCCACTCCTCACCTCCCCCATCTTGCCATCTTCATCATCATCACGGCGCCTGTAAGTACATGATGCACTTTTTTTTATGTCGACTGCTTGTCCATGGCCTTCCTTACCCTGGACTGGCGGCTCTCGCCCCGTCCCCTTGACCCCAAGTAAACAACATCATCATCATTGCTCATCATCGACTTCCCTCTCCCGTTCCTGATCCTTCTGGCGTTATCCCGTCAAAGGGTAAACAAACCCATTGGCCCATCACCTTGGAGAGCCTCAATTGGCTCTGACCCACCCCCCGTCTCACCTCTCAGCGCCCTCTCGACCGTCTTGTTGGGGCTACTGCCTCTCGTCGTCCGTGTCCTGATGGTGTTGAGAGCCTCTACTCCCTCCGTCCTTGCCATCAACATCGACCCTCAACCCTCGCACCCCACCGTGGGCGCCCTTCGTGCCGAACCAACGATACTAACGAGCCAGGTCACGTCTCTCCCGCGCGTGTTTTCCCTCTCCCGTTCCTGTTGATGACGACGCCGCCGCCGCGTTGACTCCGACGACTATATCTGACGAGGACGACAACGACACCGACGCCGACCAAGACGAGACGCCGCGCGCAAAGAAACAAGTCCATTCGAGTATAGAATCATTCAAACTGGAGGAACCTGAACCGAGACCACCAAAGACGTTATCGCTAGCTCGATCCCGATCCTACCTCCCTCCCGAGACGCGCTTCCTATTAATCACCCCACTAAGCAACACCGACGACGACGCATTGAGAAACCGCAATCATGGTCGAGTTCAAAAGTGAAACCATCCAGAAGGTGTCGGAAAAGGTGTCCGGCGCCCATGAGAGGGTCGGCGAAATGCTCGACCAGGCTGAGGCCGGCAAGATCCCCGGCACCAAGGGCCACCACCCCGTCTCTGCTGTTATCGGCACAGCTCTGACCGGTGGTATGGAGAATGCTGGCACCAAGGGCTACCTGGCGGTATGTTGAACCACGGTTCCACGGCCGAATGCTGGCCCAGACGCTTGTGCAAGCCGCGTTCCGAACTCTGACTGACGATGACAGCAGGCCTACATCAAGGAGCTTGAGGCGAACCCTCTGCGCACCAAGATGCTCACCGCAGGTACTCTCGCCAGTGCCCAGGAGCTCATTGCTTCGTGGCTCGCCAAGGACCGCAACAAGCATGGCAACTACTTTACCGCCCGAGTTCCCAAGATGGCCGCGTATGGCGCCCTCGTCAGCGCGCCCCTTGGCCACTTCCTCATCTGGGCGCTCCAGAAGACCTTCAAGGGTCGCACCAGCCTGCGCGCCAAGATTCTGCAGATTCTGGTCAGCAATCTGATTGTAAGTGGCCGATTCCCTTGTACGACCGAGATGTTGCGCAGAAGGAGGTGGATTTAAGGGGGAGACACAGTAAGGCACGCGATTGTGTCTGAAAGGCGAAACCAATTAAACAAGAGCAAGGATATCGCAAAGGGATAGGGATTTAAGCGCATCTTGGGCATGAATCGCGAGATGTTGGTAACTAACAAGCATGGCAGATTGCTCCTATCCAGAACAGCGTTTACCTGGTCGCCATGGCCCTGATTGCCGGTGCCCGTACCTACCACCAGGTTCGCGCCACCGTCAAGGTTGGCTTCTGGAAGGTGATGCGCGTTTCGTGGATCACTTCTCCTATCTGCCTTGCCTTTGCGCAGAAGTTCCTTCCCGACCAGCTCTGGATCCCCTTCTTCAACATCGTGTCCTTCATCATTGGTACCTACATCAACACTGTCACCAAGAAGAAGCGCCTCGCAGCTCTCCGCAAGAAGCACTTCGGTGACGACCGCCGACCCGACGACCGCCGGTCTACCGCTGGCATGCCCCCCAACCCCCGGGGCCCCAACCCCCCCTACTAAGCGACCAACTGCGAAAGCCGATCCGAGCCAAATGAAGCCAAGAAGATGATCACGAAACACAGCTGCCCAGATGTCGAGTTTGAAAGAGGAGGAAATGACGGGGACGAGGCGAGGTGAGAGAGAGCAGACGAAGGCTTTTTGGCGATTGGGGGCAAAGGACGACAGTCTCAGGCTCGGATAGGTCGCTCGACAAGTATATACCCGAGACACGGGGGGAATTAGGACCAGTTCTCGTCCTACACTCATGCTTATTTAACATGTATCTACAAGAGGATATCTGGAGGAGGAAAGATGTGGGCGGAAGAGTTGAGAAAGTTGCTGTGCGTGTATGTTTGTATGTGCGGGCTGCTGGTTAATGAAACGAACTAGTATTTATCCTCTTTTTTTTTCTTTTAGATGTCGTCCAGCAGTACTGCCTTTAAGAGCGTCCGTTCTATCTAGGTGTGCAATGACGTCGTCATTCTATGAGGCTGACCTCGGTGGTGATTGCTCTGTCCTGTAACAGCCATGGCTCAGGCTCATGGCTTGAAACGGGTTTCTGGGTTTTCCACCACCTAGATTTCCCTCTATTTCTTCAGGTAGTGGTGGTGAACCAATCTGGTGTTGAGGTGTAGCTCCCAGATGTTGTTGCCCTGGGGAGATTGCTGTCCGTGATCGAGTGAGATGTTGAACCGAGGGTTGAGACTCGCTGGTCAGGGCTGGCGTAACAGCCTGGAGCTTGTGTAGTGCTGAGCCTGGCTGAGTTGTTTCTCCCACATGTTCTGCTCGAGAGATGGTCCTGTCCCAAGGACCTGTGTATGATGGATGTGATACTGCACATTAGTCTCATCCTCCCTCCTCAGCACCGCCTGCGTCGGCCATGAAGCCTGGACTCCAGTACTCCCACTCTCCCTTTGTCTGCTTATCCACCCAAAGCATCCCCCCAGCGACGAGATCATCGATAACAGTCTTTGCTCGTGCGCGATCCCAACCCAGGTTATCGCTCAACATCCCCACGCTCACATAGCCCAAGACTTGAACTGCCTCAACAACAGCAACCTGATCGTCATTGAGCTCACGCGGTACACTCCGAATATATTCCTTACGACCGACTTTTACAACGGCGTAGGAACCACCTAGAGGCGCGAGGGTCTGCACGGCGCGACGTACGTCGTCATCAGCTATCGGGTCTGCACCATCCATACGACCAGCAGCAACCCTCTCCCTCAACTCAGCAAGCCCAATAAGCCCCCCATTCTCACCCCTCGTAGCACCACAAACCTCCACAATCCTAACAGCAAGTTCAAAATAAAAATCATTAACAGTCTTGCCAAGTAACTGCGCCCATATAGAAGACGAGCCTCCTCCTTCTTCAGAGTTGCTGCTAGCCAAGGGATCGACGCCTATGGCTGCGCACATGCGTGCGAACTGGGCTCGAAAGGCTGGGTCGGAACGGATGTCGCGCGCGTGCGTGTTTGCGAATTGTTGGAGGAGGGAGCGGAAGACGCTTAGTTGGGTTTCGAGGGCTTGTGCGTTGTTGGCGCGGAGGGAGGAGCCGTGCGAGGCGTAGTGGGCTGATGTTAGGCGGGAGCGGTCGAAGGCTGCGAGGCCTACGCCTTTGCGGGACATGGTGGGCGAATTTGCGAATAGGTGAGTTGTAGGTTGGAGGTTGAAGGTTGGAGGGGAGCTCGTGATTGCGTCAGTTGGCGGAGGGTGGGGGGTGGAGGTTTGTTCGGCTCCGAAGTTGGTATATGTGGTTCACGTGAGGTTGGCTTACAACATACCTACCTACCTACATTTATAAAAAATAGATAAAAGAGGAGTACAATCCTTTGCTGATTTTTTGGATAGGTAGAGTTCTTAGATAACGTTTTTTTGTCTAGGTATCCGGAGGAAGTACTGAGTGATTATGTTTCTGGGTTTTGGTGTCTGCAAGTTTACACGAAACGTCAACTACTTTCAAAGCAAGTATCTCTACATTTCGTCCAAGATAATTTAAGCTACACATATATCTATAGATAATTGCTATGATTTGGCCTATTTGGGTTCTTGTTCAGCTGAGATGGCCACTGTAGCTTTGCTCACTTGTAATGATCTACCACACACATCAAGGCACTATCAGAGTTCTCCTTTCAAGAAGGGGACGTCTTGGTCGACGGAAAAAGATTGAGTTATATGGGAGGATAGGTACGTCTGCCCTGATCAAGCCTGTAGTCATGGTCTGGTGGACTTGCTGGTGTCGAATGAGGCTGAGAACTGCTCGATACGCTTGTTCCCAAAGAGCCTTAACTGCAGGGGATGGCAAGAGTTTTGAGAACTATAGGCTGCTACAAGGGAAATAGATCTTCACATTAGTGTCGATGTGCAGGTTGATCGACGTGTTAGTCCTCCACTGTCGTTCGTCCTCTCAGTGTAAGTGATACTCACCTCCAACACCTAAACACCTCATACACTCTTATTAACTTCAACTACAAAATCTGAAACAGCAAATGAATCTTCAAAACGCAATCTCGGTTGTTTCCTAGTCTTTAATGATCATCAATGCAAGCCAAACTACCCATAGAGGTCCTCTAGTGGCAGAGTGATAGACATCACGTGAACCCTTCTCCCTGTCTTCAACGACAATCTTTTGCCTCGACCTATTCATACCATTTTTAACAGTCTACGTCAAAAAGTTCTAATGCACATGTTGTTTTTTCCTATATGCACGGGCATCTAATTTTTGTCTTTTCCTCCCCTCGCACGGAGACTCTCTCTTTCACTTTTTGTCTTCCGGAGTGAAAACCCAGTTCCCCTCCTCTCTTCCGAATCCAAGAGTGGTGATGCGATTCCATGGATGAATCCTCATCCGTAACAAAAACATTGACCATCATCCTCTCTGTCTGTTCTGTCCCCTTTTTTTTTTTTAGAAAAAAAGATTCCTGGTATCTTTTTTGGGCCCTCGTCAAACTCCCTTCTAGCCGCTGTGGGCTTGAGCTGACCTGATCTTTGAAATCGTCGTCACTTCATTAACCCAGGACAGATACTCGCGTCGTCTCTAGGTCTCTTTGCGCTGCTCTATGCTTGCTTTCATGCACATGCTTACTGCGTCTGGCACTGCGCTTGGCCATCGCCCATGTCGTCGTCATCCTCCCAATCGCCGCCTATCCCTTCGCCAGCGCTCTCGCCCATCTGTCTCTTGTTAGTGACCAACTCGATTCGTTTTTAGAAACACTGAAACTCACCTTTTCAATGTCGGCGTCGTCCTCATACTCGACGTCATCAACTTCTTCGGCTTCAATGTCCTTGGGAGCAGCAGGGAGCATCTTCTGCAGTGCCTCATAGGCCGCATCGTCCTTCAGCCAGCCATCCTCAGGGAACTCAACCTTGACAATCAGGTAGAGGTCACCCTTGGTTTCACCTCGCTTCATGGGCATACCCTCGCCGGGGACCTTGAGAATGTCACCGGGCCGCAGGATCTTGCCTCGTGGCCTGTCGATGCGGATGCCTCGGCCGTCAAGGTGCTTGAGCACTGTCCGCGAGAAGCCCGATAAAGCCTCGCCCAGAGTCACAGTCAACTCGGCCGACAGGTCGTGGCCGATACGGTTGAAGACGTCATGTGGTTCCTCGATCAGAGTGAAGACAATATCTCCAGGGGTCTGGTCCGGGTACTGGTCGGCCTCACCTTCAAGGACGATTCGCTCACCCTGCATGGAACCTCGAGGGATGTAGATCTCGAGAACCTTCTTCTCCTGGGTCGTCCGCTTGCCCTTGCACTTCTTGCAGCGGTCCTTCTCCTTGAAGACCTGGCCGGCGCCCTGGCAGTGGTCGCACAGCACAGTCTCTCGTCGCATCATGCCGGGGCCGATCTGTCGGAAGGCCTCGACGATGCCGTTACCCTTGCAGCGCTCACAGGCTGAAGACTTGGCCTTCTCCTTGCCGCCAGAGCCCTTGCACTGACCGCAAAGCACCTGCTTGTTGGCAGCAAACTTGACAGTCTTTCCGCGGTAGAGCTCCTCCAGCGTCACCTTGTACTCCTGGTCCTCGTCGGGACTTCGTCTCTGGCGGCGGGGGCCGCCAGGACCGCCGGGACCGCCAGGGCCTCCGGGACCCATGCCGAAGCCGAACATCTGGGAGAGGATGTCGTTGAGGTCGACCTCGGGGCCACCGGGGCCACCACGGGACTTGTCGAAGGCGGCCATGCCGTGGGCGTCGTAGAGCTCGCGCTTCTGCTCATCGCTGAGAATCTCGTAGGCCTGGGTGACTTCCTTGAACTTGGCTTCGGACTCTTCTCGCTGCTCCTCGGGAACCTTGTCTGGGTGGTACTTGAGGGCGGCCTATTATTATTGTTGGTGAGTGTGTTTTTCTAGATTAGATGGTAAATTGGCGACCACGTTACCTTGCGGTAAGCCTTCTTGATCTGGTCTGGTGTTGCTGTTCTGTCGATACTCAGAAGCTCTGTAGATTCGAGTTTAGTCAGGCTGCGTGCGTACAGACAGGCAGGCAGACATTTTTGCCCGACCAGGACAGCAACAAATACGCACCATAGAGATCGATCTCCTCAGCGCCCTGAGAGGCGGCGTTGAAAGGGTTATCATCCATCTCGTCGCTTGTTTTTCCTGGGGTTTGAGTGGCAGGAACAGTAATGCAGGATGAAGAATTGGTCGCCCAGTACAGCCCGCTTTGTCGATCGGGTCCAGTCAAGTTCCAGTTGGTCCAAGCAGAAAATCTTTTGGCGCGGGCGCAAGCAAAGCAAAGCAACCTCTGACCAGCGCGGGGTAGACAGACACTACCTACAGCAGGGGCACTGCAAAAATAGAAGAAGAAAAAAAGAGAAGGGTTTTGCAAGAAACAAAAAGATTGTTTGGAATATAAAATCTTTTTTTCTTTTCTTTGTTCTTGAAGGATAAGCTAAGGCAAGCACCCTTATTAACTAGGCACCTAGCATCAAAGCCTATTTACACAAACATACCCAAAACTTCACATGCGTCATGTCCTTTGACGCCTAATCGCAACATCCATGCTTTCTTGGCTGTGACAGCAACACTTGGCCCTCAAACAAGAATAGGGGTTGAGAACTATCGCAAACAAAGTTGAATGTTCCTTCAATATCTATCAGTGTAATATAACAAAAAAGACCTATGTCTCTTTAAATAGTACCGCAATATCACGAATTCTCCCACAACAACTTCAGGGTCTCGATAAGGAACCTCTACTTTTCTTATCGCCCCCCTTCCTTATCGAACGCGATTCATGCCACATGTGGCGCACCACCTCTTCAATGCACCGCCCCAAACTTCCCGAACTCATGAGGGAAAGTCCTCCCGTCTACTTGACCTCACATTTGAGTAAAAGGCTGTCATGAGAGCCTCGCCCTTGACATCATGATACCCTTAACAGGCCGTTCAACGCGGCTTTCAAAACACATCTCGCAAGTCCAATGGCTTCGCAGGCCGTTGCCAGTTCGTCGGACTTTTACCACTTCGCTCATCCGACAACATGATCCTAGAGACCCTGCTGGAAAAGTGAACCCAGAGGATTCAACGGCTCAACCCCATCTTGAAGAAAAACTTGCCAAGTCAGGTAGAGAAACAAAAGGCAATGGAAGGGTATCTAGACTGGCTGCCTTGAAAAAGCGTGGTCGAGGTGACAAGGCTGAGAGTGATGGCACTCAAACCGAACAACGATACATTCTCGGGCAGTCTGCAAATCAACCAATTCGAACTCGTTTTGCGCCCTCACCTACTGGTTACCTACATCTGGGATCTCTAAGGACTGCTCTATTCAACAATCTGGTGGCCAAGGCGACAAAGGGGGGTGAGTTCATTATACGGATTGAGGATACCGATCAGGTGAGAATCTCATTATTTTATCACTCTTGGACCGTTGTTGATGTAACTTGAAGAACCGCCTGGTATCCGACGCCGAGGAGCGTGTTTTCAAAGACCTTGAATGGGCTGGTCTCTCCTGGACTGAAGGCCCCGACAAGGGCGGTCCCTATGCTCCATATCGCCAGGTAACTAATCCCCTCTCCTATGGCATTATAAAGACTAACACGCCACCCCAGTCAGAGCGTCTCGACGTTTACAAAGAGCATGTTGAGACACTAGTAGACAACGGCTCCGCCTACCGCTGCTTCTGCAACTCTGAAGTCCTAGAAGCACAGAAGCGCGCCCTCCACGACGCCGGCAAGTCAACGGCCTACCCGGGGACATGCCGCTCCGTCCCCCGTTCCGAGTCGGATGCCCGGGCCGCAGCCGGTGAGGCTCACGTTGTTCGTCTCGACTCTGGCCGGTTCGGGGCGCCTGCGTTCAAGGACGCTATCTATGGGCCTTTCCAGAAGAAGGAGCCCGAGGAGGATTTTGTCCTCATGAAGACTGATGGGTATCCTACGTATCATCTTGCAAACGTGGTGGATGACCATCTCATGAAGATTACTCATGTTATCCGCGGTGAGGTGAGTGACCCCTTTTACTATAACTAGAGAAGCATTTCATGACTTACACAGCCCAGGAATGGCTCATTTCCACACCAAAACATCTGGCGCTCTACGAAGCCTTTGGCTGGAAGCCTCCCACCTTTGCCCATCTGGGCCTCCTCATCAGCAATGACGGCTCCAAGCTCAGTAAGCGCAACGATAGCGTCAACCTCTCAACGTACATGGACCAGAAGATCTTCCCCATGGCTCTTCAGGCCTGGCTCGCCAACCTGGGAGCTTCTTTCAAGAGGGGAGCCTCGACGCCGCGAACCCTCGACGACGTTGCCGAAGCTGTGTGTTGAACTTGACCTCTTTTGTCTGTGCTAATCACTAACGCCTATAATAGCTGACCTTCAAGTTCACTCGTGGTGGCATCAAGCTCAACCCCCAGAAGCTCGACTTCTTCCAGTACGAGTACCGCAACCTCCTCTTCAAGACTCCCCTATCAGAGCAGACGCCACGTGAGCAAGCTCTCGTCCGGGAGAATCTCCTTAAACCCCTCGTCGACGAGGTCCTCGCAATTACTGCCTCCTCTGCATCCGATGCCGTTGGATACATGCCTATCCAGCCACGAGGCACCTCCCTCATCTGGCCTGCCCCTTTATCCCCTGTCCTAGCTATGCTCTCTGAAGAGTCCCAGCAGCCGTACGCCTTCGAGGTTCTTTCTCATGAGACAACCCGCTATGGAGCCGCCACCGAGATAGCTCGTCAACTTCCCTATTTCTTCTGGCGTCCTCCCCCGGCCATCTACCGCGCTGCGCTGGCCTCCGACCCTATCCGTCATGACTTGCTTCACCTCGTCTACGACACGGTCAATGGATCGCTCGACGCATGGGAACTGGTTCTCGATCATCTCTTGGAGCGTGTGCCTTCAGAGCAGGCGCCCGATCTGCATGCCATCCTCCGTCTCATCGCCATAGGTAGCCCGCACGCTGTTGGCAAGACGTCTCGCATACTGTTCAGCGTGCTGGGCCAGGATGAATGGCGTTTCCGTACTGCCGTTGTACGGAAGCTACTCGGTGAGCTGGATCAGGCAGGGGACGGCCTCTGTCAGAAATGGCTGATCGAATCTGCCAGTCTAACACCTACCGCCTAGATATCTTACACATGCAGATATCCTTTGGGGCCTCATACTCTCACGTTATCATGATTGTCATGTATAAAACTGTAACATCATGCATGTACTATACCACTCAAAAGTCATCAAGTTTTGGATAGATACAACTCGAGGAAAATATGAAAATATTCATTCTCTTGGAACAAGAATTGAACAAAACGTCATAACGTCATGATTGATAATCGAGACAATGGAATCCCAACACACTGGGCTTTTCCCTTCCTGTTCTTTGCTCAGCTCCCCAAAAAATCAACCATTAGATAGTCATCCCATGACCCCATATACTCCGATTCCTCTCTAATAATGAAATCCTAGGTATGCTCCGATTGCTCATGACATGCCTCCGACATAAATACAAGATTAAAAAGGTGACAAGATTGTCAGAAGAAATAGAAAAGAAAAGACAAGAGATCCGTCCTATTGAGGATAGATGTAGTCCACCCACGAATCATGAGTTCGTGGAATGAATAGGTAAATGTCCAAAATGCAGATGCGCGCTGTTGGGGTATATGTATGTCTAACTCTCATAGATCCAAATCTGCGTCAAGAGTTAGCCGTCTGCTCAAGTAAGTAAGGGAAAATGTGAACATACCTCCATCTTTCCAGTCTCTGTTCGTTGCTTCTTCGCCTCATCCCTGACGCTATCGATCACCATCTCAAGGTCATCCTGGTCACCCATGGTAATCATGTCACCATTGGGCGCGTCCTCGTCCTTGACCTTGATCTTGAACCGACGTCGAAGGCCGAACTTGTCACGGACCTTGTCAACCAGGGTTGAAAACTCGGCATTGGGGGCGATCATGATGAGCTTGACTTCGTCGGCATGGACCTTGACTCGGATCTTGGTCATCTCTGGTCGGCGGCGACCAGATACGGACCCGGGACCACGGCGGTTAACACCAACCATCTCAAAGTCACCTTCGTTGATTGAGCCGTCATAGTCTGAGCCGTCATCCTCTTCCGAGTACCGCCGTTGCCTTTGTCGTCTGCTACCAGCTGATCCCCTTGAGTTTCGTGAACCGCTTGGTCCCTGATACATGTCGTAGACTTCACCAGGGAAGCTTTCCTGTTCAGGAATTTGTTTCGGTCTCATTTGCAGAGGCTGAGGATCCCTCTGCATGGGCCTGACCGAGTTGATCGAGGCAGACCTTGTGGGTGTCGGTCGTGAACGGCCGTCAGGGGGCGAAGCTGCCTTCTCGTAGCGGCGGTTCGGCTCGGCCTGTTGGATGTTGAGTTTAGCCAACTGAGGCTTCTGACCGCGCACGGAGGCACCACGCGATGGGCGCTCGTTCTCGGGCGGGGGTGTTGGCGGAAATACATTTCGGTTGGCTGGTGGTTCAGATTGTTGCCTTCTTGACTGAAGGCCGGGCTTGACGAGGTTTGTGGCGGCGAAGGAGATGTTGTCGGGGGGTCTGTCGTCCTTGACTTCGAACTTGCCGGCCTGTGATTGTGAGCTTGGTGACTTTGCACGGAATTGTGGAACGACTTACGTTCTTGATCTCAGATCCGGCAAAGCCGGTGAAGGCATTAGAACGATCAGAGGCGGCAACGAGTCTGGCCTTGCCGAGATAGTCCTTAGTCTTGAGGTTTCGCACCTTGGCTTCGTTGGGTCTGTACACAACTCCCACGGGGATGGAGAAGACAGTGTAGCCCTAGATTGGTCAGTCAATAGCCCAATAGTTCCATGTGGAATCCACAAACCTCTGCCTGTTCGCGAATAGCCTCGTCAATCACATTGTGGTCCTCCACAACCTTCTCCTTGACGGCATATGAAAGATCCTGCATGCCGGCTTCCATCTGCTGCAGGTAGATGTAGCACAGGCCACGGTTGAAGAGGACTTCGCAAGAGTAGAGCTTGAAGAGGAGACCGAGCTGGGCGTAGTCGATCATGGCGTTGCCGCGGAGGTAGAGGAGGGTATCGTTGAAGTTCGCAAGAGCCTCTTCGAAGTCGCCGAGGAGGAAATTGGAAACACCTTGTTGGAAGTAGGCGACTGCGAGGTACTGGTCTAGTCGGATCGCTCGCTGGTAGCTCTCGACCTGTGTGCGGAGCGGTTAGTATGGGTGTGACTTTGCAGTATGGACTCATCATGAAGTTGATTGCACTTACAGCCTTCTCATGCTCGCCGAGGGTGGCGTGGATCACGCCCATGTTGAAGAGAATCTTGCTCGTGTCTCCAATCTTGGAGAACTCGTTGATGGCGTCTTCGAACTCATTGTTGTCGTAGCGGGCCAGGGCCGCCACCCAGGTTTCAATTTCCTGTTGTGAGGAGTTGAGTTAGTGGGCTGACCTTGAGGCCATCCGCATCCGCGGTCTAAGAGAAGAGGCAAGCATACCTGTTTCAACGACATGGCTGTCGCTGCAGGGCAAGAGGTGCCACAGCAGATATGATCCCAGAGTTGTATAAAGGTGAGTAGTAAAAAAGTGCCGTGTATTCAAGGCAGCTCCGGAAAGGGATTTCGGTGGTAGAAAAAGAGGAATGGTGATGGAAGGGAGCAAGATGGGGGGCTTGGGTAGGGCGCTTAAACAGTCCGAATGGATGAGGGCTGCCCCGACTTATTATTCGGATGGCGGGCGGGCAGCAGTGGGCAGGTACACCTGTGGTCTGTGGTCTGTGGTATGTGGTCTCCCAGCGGGGCAGGCACGCTAGGCACGGTACGGGGGGGCCACGGCCACGGGGGTGTGTGAGGGTGCGAAAGGTAAGGCCCTTGCTTGAAGGTAGGTATGGGTATGGGACCTAACGGCACCAGCACAAGGGAACAGGGGGGTAAGGAGCGGTGTTGTCCGTGCCGATGGAGCGAAACGGTTGGTGCTTTTCGCCTGAAGCAAGCAATTGGTTCGTTGCTAATGTCTCGATGGCTTGGCAGCCGGATCAGTGGCGTTGCCCCTAGCAGGACAAGAGTCGAGTCAAGCTAAGCTCGGGGATGAGATTGGGCTTCGGCTGTCTTGTGATGATCGGTGCGAGATTAGATTTAGAGTAGGTAGGACACGGGTTATTGATTGCTAGGTTATCTGGCAGTCTTTTTTTAAACCTGTGCCTGTTGGCTTGGCTTAGTTGGCTGTTGTGTAGATGATATTGTTGGTGGTTGGTTGTCAAGCGCTTATATCCGGCCTCTGCGGTCTGGGAAGTGCAATGCCCAACAGACGGAGCTGAAAGATCAAGTGTCGATCTGATACTGAGAGAGAAGAGGTTGCAGATGGTTAGGCACATCGAGGAGGCTGATGAAACGGGCCAGCTGGTCAATTATATTGCTCAAGGAAACAATGGGGCGAGTGAGCAGTCTGGCGATGCTCCAAGTCAACCACGCAAAGGGTCGGTGTAAGTGGGATGTTTCTCTGCCCGTCTTTGATGCTAATGCAGGGAATGGAATCGCATTTCACAAGAATCGGAGCCACGCGAGTCGTCGATTATCAGAAAGCGCCCAAGACAAGACGACAAGACGAGCCAAGAACCGATGGTCTGGTGATGGAGGTGATTTAATGCAGCAGGGCCAGAGATATCATGTCGTGCGCAAGATGGTGAGTGGCTGAGGGGACTAGAGCCAGCGCGTAGAGACGATTCGAATTGGTCGTGAAGTTGGCCCGTCACACAGACCCGGCTTACTACTCGAGGAGAGAGACAATACGTGAATACGTACGTACGTAGTAGGGCCCAACTCTACAACCACCTCCTACCGGCGGGTCAGGGGGATGTGCAGCAGGGGTTTTACACGTTTTTCTCTCCCTTCTCTCGCGCTGCCGTGTCTCACGGATCTCCAATGACACTGCAAGTGCATGCTTTAGACGTTTGATGTGCAACGTCTGATCGACCACCAGCCTGATGCAGCAAAAGCATTGTATTCTTTCTTACCGGACCGGGTTTGAGCTGATCTCGGGCTCCCCGTTTCTTCAAGGCTCTGTTCCAAGAGCCGTATCTACTCAACTGCTCGACTATCCATCGTCTATCTGCCGCCGTGCACCCTAGCAATCCAAGGTGTGATGTGACGGACAAATTTAGATGTGATATAGGCCTCGCTCAGGCAACTAGGTATGTAGGTGATTTAGCTACATGTATCCGTACCATCCACGATTACTCCCCCCTCCTCCCCGATCGAACCACTGCACTCTTCAGCCTCGTCAGATGCCTTTCCAGAATCGAACGGTGTGATGCGAACTCTGATCGCTTTCTCTTCCCTGGGGCCGGGGGGTTTTGCGTGGAAGGCCGAGCGCTCTTCACACCTGCTGCAGCGACTGTCACAGGTGTTGCTAAGTCCCCGCCGAGTCCCCTGATTGGGCAGGTCCCCCCCAGTTCAGGGTCCTGGGATCGCTGGAGCCCTTGGATGACCCACCCCTCGGCGCCTATCTGAGCAGCTTCACCGGGCAGAAATGGATCCATTCCCTTTCCTGAGTCTCCATCTTCCTCCATCCCATGGATGCCAGATGCACTCTCCGCCATTTGCGCATAACATCGAAGACCACAGACCCTGTCCACCCCAGCCACGAGGCTGATAGGCCGTGGGAGCAGGCCAACGACATCCACGCCGTTGGCGTCGAATGACGTGTGCGCACCTGTACCAAGGCAGACCTCTAAGCGCCGTGATGGAGCTAGCATGGCAAGATTTGCGTGACGGCCCCCGCAGGATGCTAGAGCAACTCTATCGATGCATTGCGTCTTGGAGGGCAGCCACTTTTTGCTCGATTGAGGCTTTCCAAGTCTTCGGATCCCAAGGGAAGGGCACGCACGGGATGAAGAAAACCTCTTGGAGTGGCACTTGACTTTTTACCGAGATGCGAGGAGAGCACCTGTGGAGCTTACGGTGCGGTGCGGTGGAAGAAGAAGGACAAATTTAGATGTGATGAAATGATCATGCTCCCGAGCTATGCCTCTTCTTCACCAATAGAGCCGAGATCCAGCCCCAGCAACCACCAGAACAAGAACCTCAAGCGATCTTGGCGTCCGTTGCCGAGCTATGGCGGCGGGAAACAGAGGAAGAAACCGGCACCGACAGCTTTTCGATGAAATTGATCACGACTTCAACATCGTGACATCCACGGAAAACGAGTACGTTTCCTCCCTCACATTCACATCCCTCCCTTCACCTTGAAAACCTTCCAGCCTATCCCTTGCGACTGTTACCGCCCAGGTCGTGCACTAATGCGCCCACTCAACACGCATCAGACCCAACAGCTGCCCACTAGTCACACACACAGTCAAGCCCTTCATCCCATCTTCAAGAGACGTCCCTGTTGGGATTTTTTCTTGTTCTTGCACATGCCATTCAGACTTTGCCTCTTTGGTTAGGGCAAGTCCACCGCCAGATCGGGACCCCCTCCCCCCTGGTCACTGTTGGAGGCTGCTTGATAGTCCTGGCAACTGACACGTTTTATCCACCGGCTTGCTCCTGTTCCGGGAGACAGGGGTAACCAGTGAGGGTTACAGCCCGAGACTGGCAAGTTTCCAGACGTCTGGGTGTCTTTTCAGGCACCAAGCACCAAGCACCAAGCACCAAGAAGCTGGAAACGTTCCAATGCCGGAGATTATCTTGGGGGTTGAGTAGTTGGATCTAACATGCATCGTCATCATCTAGTTCTGATTGACGACTATGATCTAGTTTCATCAGAGTTCAGGAACCCGCAAACCAGGAACCAAACTAGCCGTCAGACAACTAACTTCTAGAAGATTAATAAGTTCCATGTCGACTGAACTCCACCGCGGGTTAACTTTGACAAAGAGGTTCAGCGACACTGGAAGGGTTGTGCAAGCACCAATAGGGAGACACGGCCAACCAGATTACAAGGCTTCAGCCGCATCCATCAAGGTTCACCATGTCTAACAAATGCACCTCAACTACAATCAAAATGTTTTCTGTTTTCATATCTTACCTCTCACCTGCCATCTTAACCTCAAGTCAAATCCTTCTGACCCCTGATGAATCGGATTGTTCAATGCAGTGTCACCATCGTCCAGCCTCATGCTATACCAACACCTGCTTCACACACCCGCCTCTTCTCTCACACAAACCACCTCCTGTCCCTGTCGCCCTTCGTCTCATC
>NHTE02000027.1:1234583-1277246 GCA_002168265.2 Fusarium euwallaceae
CCCTCCCCTCCCCGTTCCAAAAAACCTGTCAAGCTGGTACCCGGAACCTACCGGCATGGGATCGGTGGATTCCCCCCTCCTCTTCTCCACCAACGAGCTGACTGACGTCAAGTTCCAAACTACGGGATATTCAATGCAAACTACGCTTGAACCGTCGTCTCGCATTGCTACTTCTTGATTCTGTGGCTGGAATCGAAGGTTTCATCTTCGTCCCGGTAGATCTTGAGCCTCCTGAAGCCAGTGCCGTCAGATCCACACACCGTTCGTCCGGCATTTGGACTTTGACGAGAAATCGAGATGGCAAGGTGCCCAGTGCGTGCACAACACCATGGCGTGCCTCACCATGCCTTGCCAGTCGACAGACGACTATCCCTATGTCCGCGGAAGCTTATACCAGCAGGCAGCAATTCCAATCCTAAAGGGCTCTTAATTTTTCCAGTCTCAGAATCACACATTTTCCCACGGCTCAACGGCGCGTAAAGCCCAGAGTTATCGTGGCCGTCTGCCATACGCGGGGGGGCATCGAACGATATCATCGCTCATACCCATGCACGATCTGCTCCCCCAGGCAAGATATGGCACCACCTTCCGCCGCAGCACCGTCGATACGCCAGAGATCCCTTCACCTGTCACTCTCAGGGCATGTCTCGCTGGCACGGGACTGGTTTCAAGTTTGCGGGGAGACAAGACAGAATGGACGAGCAGAATTTCGAGGCTGGACTTGCATCACACCACGGATTTGGCAGCATTGGTCAGAGTAGCCTTTTTGCGCCCTTGGCAATATTGCAGGATCGGAGCTTATGGCTCGACGGCCGCTTCATCCGGTACTACAGCTCGAGATGCCATTCGTCCTTAGAGCATGCCCTTCTTGACCTCATCCTTGCGTTCATCCCAGAGCGTCTTGCCAGTGCAGGAGCACACTGTCTTATCGTTATCCCACATGCCCGCGCTTCGTGCGATGATGCCCAAGACGGTGTCCTTGTCGTTCTTGAGTCCCTTAGGTCCTTCCTCTTGTTGGGTCAGGACCATGGCGTGCCCAATGACCTCCCAAATCTGAAATCCGTGATCCAGAAACGTTGCTCCTCTTCCATTCTCACCAACTTCGACCTCTCCCAAATCACCTCTGAGCACCTTTTCTCCTCCGGACCACACGGGTCCAGTTGATCGTGCACCATCCTTCAAGTCTCCGAATGCACGGATCGAGGCCCGATACTTTCCTGGAGTGACACCATGGACCGTCAAGTCAACAAGTGTTCGTCCGGAGTTAACCTGAACCATCCTTGCCAGTCCTCTTACATCCCGGCTTGGTTCTTCATAACGTCCTTCTACGGGGTCATCGAAAGTTTCGAGGATGCTTACAGCGGCACCTATGCAGATCCTCCAGGTCAGTCATATGGCGTGCATTTATGAATACAACCATCTCAATAACAGCTTAAAACCGCCACAGTAAATGCTGATCGGAAAAAACACGTACTGCTGTCTGAGGATCCTGATCCACGCAAGATGGCGTCTCTGCCCGTTGCCTGAATAGCTTCCACGATGGCCGAGGGGGCAGCTGAGATGTCATGATCAGCACGTGCACAAACTTCAATTGTCCAATTCGACTTACCCGTGCCCTTGACAGAGATCAACTGGTCCTTCAGGTTGCCCTCGACGTTGCTAATGCCACCAAGCTTGTACAGCGAGTCTGAAACCGCCTTGATACAGCCGTCACATGACAACGGGACGGCGAAGAGGGTCTGTTTTCGAGGCGTTTCATTAGTATCCCTGAGCTTCATGTCTCAACCTCTACTCCCCTCGTCCCCTTTTTTTCTTCAGTCGTGACTCATTTCTGCGAGCTTCGGGCGCACCTCAAACGAGTTGTCCACGGTCATCTTGCCGGTTGCTGCTAAGGGCTGTTAGCCCATACTGCCGGTGTAAGAGAGAGCACCGTGCATGAAAGACTACCTACCAGCGGGAGGCGTGTTCTTAGAATTGAGGCGGGAGGCTCTGTATTGGTATGCTGAATATCCAGCTACAGCAAGAAGAGATGCAGCAGCAAGTGCCCGAGAAGGTGTGATCTTGGGCGTCATTTTTAAAGAGGAGGAGGTAGATTTGTTGCTTTGAAATCCACCTAAACCGAGTGATACCATCGGGAATTATCCCTGCCATCCCGCGAGTGGGTCACCGACTTCGGGATCATCATGAAAGCACGTGACGGATGCTCTATCTTAGTCATCAGTTGAGTCTTGGCATCAAACTTTCATTGAGCGAGTTGAAGGTGTTGCGATACAGCTAAGCGCAGCTTCATCGACGACCCAATTCTCCTCCACCGGGCTCTGTGGCCAACTCAAACCGACTGAAGTCATTCTCCCAGAGGGATTGGCCTCTCATAAGCCGTCAAAATGTCTCAAACGCTCGGTCTGGTAGGCAAATGCGTGGTATCTCGAACACTTCACATCCATTGACACCACCGCAACAGACAAGGCTGGCCTACTCCCGAGTATGGCACGGCGTTTCCGCTTCCGCTCCTCATGCCACTCTCTCGACTCAGCCCGGCGTAACGCCCCCTTCCCTCGGCCGTCTCGCCTCGCGTATCGCTGTCCTCCTCATGGGAAAGCACAAGCCGATTTTCGACCCCTCTACCGACTGCGGCGACTACGTCGTGGTGACCAACTGCGCAGCCCTCCACACAACCGGCCGCAAGAAGTGGCAGAAGCCTTACTACAGACACACGACCCGACCCGGTAGCCTCAAGACGGTGACGATGGATGTACTCATGGAGCAGCACGGTGGCAGCGAGGTGCTACGCAAGGCTGTGCGCGGAATGCTGCCCAAGAACCGACTGCGGGACAAGCGACTGGCGAGGCTCAAGGCGTTCGAGGGCGAGGCTCACCCGTACAAGCAGAACTTGATACGGTTCTCCGGTGTCCAGGTTGGAAAGCAGGGCTGGGAGAAGGCCGTGGAGAAGGTCCGTAACGCGGACAAGAACAGATTATAAGAGCATATGGGAAGGGTTGAGGACGAAGGCAGTGTGATTATATTATGCTGTAGAAATAGTGCGGATGAATTGGGGACGTCTTGTACTATCTGTACCAATATTGTGGGCATCTCATGACCTAGCTTTAAGCAATCGACAATGAGCATTTACGACTGCTATTACATCTTACCCTACGTCCGTCAAACAGTTACTATGCATGGGGAGGCAAGTTGGACACGGACAATCACAAATGTTATGAGAAGCCGATTATATCAAAATTCCATATTAATTGCGCCTGGCATAGTAGGTATCTGAGTCTAACAGCCTCTTGGTATCAATCTTTCTGCCGGGTTTATCATGTCTCATCATTCTACACAAATGCCACCTCAGCAGCATAATCCTCCAGTATCTATAGCCTTGACTGCAGAGTGTCACGGGACACTTCGCACTTGATGAGACCGTTGGGTCCAGACTGGGGAGCATAGACCTCGGCGTCCTTGCCCGTGTTCTTGAGGCCCTTGTGCCAGCTCAGGTCTGAGAAGAGTATTAGCATTCATGTGAGATTGAAAGAGTAATTTTCGTGTAAACTTACCAATCTCAAAGTAGTGCTTGTTTGGTAGTGAGTAGACGACAGTGTCAATCTCTGGCACGGTCTCCAGAATCTGAGCAGCCATCTTGTACATGGTGGCCTGAACACTGGCACTGTCATCCTCGGCAAAGATCTTGAGGGTGACGTTCCGTGCCACCTCCCAGGCCTTATCGAACTTGGGGGCAAAGGCCTCGACGGCCGCGGCGCTCTCAAAGGTGTTCCACTTCCACGAAGCATCCACGTCGGTCGAGAAGATGCGGTCCCAGGTCTCTGGCAGGGTGGTGTACTCATCACGGACGAAGCCGTGGAAAGCAGAGCCGGTGCTCTTGAGGACGGTCAGGCCGACGATGGAGCTCTTGATCTGGATGCCATCTTGACGGCTCACGCGGACCTCAACGTTCCGCGTCTCCTCGCCATCCTTGAAGAAGCTGTGAGGATGAGGCTTGCCGTCAACAGCTAGGCGCGCCCAGCGAACAGTCTTCACGCTGACGTTGGCGACATGAATGTGCTTGTACTTCTGAATGAAGTGGCTTCCGAGGATAGAGGCGTACAGCTCCGGAGGGTTCACGGGGTTCTGCTTGGCCGTGATGTAGATGGTGTTCTTGATGGAGTCGGTGGCGACGACGACGCTGTTATCAGCCTCGGTGTACGAGGTCTCGATCTCTCCCTCAAGGAGACAGCAGACGGTCATTTCAGTGACGGTCTGGATGCCTGTCGAGGCATCACGGTCGACCTTGCAGACGCGGACATTGTCCTTGCCGTAGCGAGCAGCAGATACGTAAGGCATGGCGGATGATTTCTTTGATCTCGAGGAGAAAGACTGAGGCATGGACACGGAAGGGTTCAAGTGTAATTGATACTGCAGGGATCCGGGCCAGACAAGGTAGGTTATCCGTTGCACTAGGATTGGATGTGACGGAAAGACGTCAGTGAATGATTGACCAACTTTTTAATGTGACTCTTTTGTCTGAGAGAGGAGGCAGTGAAGAAGGAGCTGAGGATAAACAGACTCTAGACACGAGGAGGAGGAGATAAGCTTCTAATATATAACCGTTTCCCGACTCGGCCTGAGACGTCAGCCCCCCCTCCTCCCTCCGGAGGCGACAGTGACAGCTCCAAAGGCGGCGGACGGAGACGGACGCGCCCCGATCAACGAGCAGAACAAACGCCGGTGGCCGAGGAATTTGTTGAAGCGCTGAGCAGCGCTGGACAGCGAATCGACGGCCCTCATGGGGTTACGAGGGTCGGGCGCCCGGGGCGCGGAGGACGCCGATTCCCTGGGGCGCCGCGTATCGGGAGCCGCCTGGACGGTGTTTGACCCCACGTTATCTCGACCTGCCGTTTCTTATCTGGACCGTACGGTGGTGTCTGGCATCTTATCTGCCAGTAGAAGCCCCAATCCCCTGGTCTTGATGTGACTCTAATGGCATGATTTCAGAAGGTTTTTTTTTTTGAAGTCGCTCTCTCGCGGCTGAAGAGTGAAGCCGAGGTGTAAGACTCGGCACGCAGCAGAAAAAGTCCTCGAGCCGGACTCGAATCGGAGGTGCCTGAGGTACAAATGGAGGGTGTCTCCCATCATGTCTCAACTAACAGATTCTCGAGGACAAGACAAGGACAGCAATAATTAAGTTTGCATCATTGTTGGGGCCTGCAAGAATATTCGTGATATCCATACGAAAATCGTCTTTATGAAACAACTAGAAACAGCCTTGCAAGGAATAAAGTGTTCAAATACTATTAATGGATCCCCCTCTCCATGTGTTGATATTGGATCGTTCCCGTCCCGTCCACCATTCCGTCCAGTTCCAGTTCCCAGTTCCCCAGCTTTTAGGAATGTCACCACCAATCTCAGTGGCCTCAAACGGCCCGCAGCACATTCTCCTTGGGCCTTTGAACCACTGAAGCAGGCTGCAGCTACAGTGGCTGACCAGCACTTTCTAGTGCCCGCTTACAATGCACCTCCCCTCGCCATCACCGCCTGGTCGGGTCCCCTCCTCCACTCTGGCTTGCCCGCAAGGCCAACAACCTCCGTCTTGATCCTCCAATCACCACGCCGCTCGTTGCTCGAAACCCTTGTCGACCCTGCACCTCGAGCCTCCTTCGTTTCGCTCTGGTGTTGGCGTACGGTAGGGCATCTGGTTGTTGTTGCTTCTGTTGGCGATCTGGTTCGGTTCCCCCCCCTCCCCCCTCGATCTCCAGTCTCATCCTCCTCTTCCTCGCGGCTGCATCATTTGCTGTAGCTAATGCTCGCGCGGCTGCAGAGCCTCCACCTCCACCTCCACGTAACCACCTCCAACAACCGTCTCCGCCCATCTCCAGTTTGGTCGGAGCTTCCCTTGAACTCAGATTTCGGTGGACAGACTTTCGATATCCCCTCTAACGCCGGCTGAGCACCACAGTCAGACCAAACGCGGTCTATCTTATACATATCATATCGAGGTTGTCGCTATTGTCTTGACACCGCCATCACGCGAACGATCTCTCCCCTCCTTCGACATCGTAATTCTACCCCCGACCGCGATCGCATCCGCCGCAACGAATTCCTAAAACGCTTCAGCAATCGACGAATGCACTACTTCCGCGCCAGGGCCCCGTCCCAACCGGTGGGCCGCTCGCCGTCGTCATGCTGAGCTCCTCTGCCGCGACCCAGAAGGGCATGACCCCCCCGAGCCATTCCTCCCAGCAGAACCTCCCTCAACAGTTAGCTGGACGCACCAGTTTCGATCGCGATGGCTCGGGCCTTCAGCCGCCGAACGGCGCCAACGCACGTAACCTATCAGCCTCGGCCGTATCCTTTGCGCCTCGTGGGAGCAGCCTCAATATTGCCCCAGGAAGCTTCAGCTCGGAGCTGCGCAGCCGGGCTGGGAGCCGGACCGACGCAGCTTCAGTATACCCAGGCAGTTTCATGGACAAGGTGGAAGAGGATGACATGGATTCTGTGGTAGAGAAGAACTTGACAGGCCTCAAAGAACGGCTCAACCGCGAGATGAAGATCAAGGAGGGCAGCGAGAACATGCTCGAGGCGCTCAACTCTAAGAAGGCGAAGCAGACCAAAGAGCAACGGCTGAAGGTTGAGGCAGAACTCAACGCCAGTAACTCGCGCATCAGAGAACTACGCCAGAGGATTTCGGATGCTCAACAAACACGAAAGGCCCCGCCAACCACACCGACAAGAAACCGAACCGGGAGCAACGTTCTCGAGTCCAGCAGACCTAGTGAAGTGCGCTCACCGCAGAGCGTGTCGCGATCCGTAATAGGATCCGATGTTGAAGAGTCGACAGAAAGCCCAACCTTTGTGCTGGCTGAGCTCCTCCAGGCATTGGAGGTCGAGGGCATGATGCCCGAGTACTACGTCTCACGGGGAAACCAGCTAGTCGACCTTTTCAAGCGATATCCAACCCTCAAGTATGACTTGGTCTGGTCAGTCTTTGGGCTCCGTATGCAGGTCATGCTCCTGAGCGAAAGTCGAGAGGTTGTTGCGGCTGGTTACCGGATGACCAGATATGCCATCTCAGACGTGGCCTCCCTTAAGAGGATTCGAAGCCTCAATACCGATTATTTGGTCATAAGGTACGCAGTTTGAGATCCGAAATGCTCAGTTATTGACCTCATTAGATCATTGAACAATTATCGCAAGGCAGACGTCGAACGTGAGCAGGCCCTCAAGTTCGTTCGTGCCTTTCTCGATGTGAAAGGCGGAGTGAAAGAGGTGTCAAGGGCAGTTGTGCGCACCATCGTCGCTGTTGCTGAGCATGGGGAAGATCGGCGCACAAACGCTCAAGCTGCAGAACAGGACGTTGATCGTCTGCGACCCATCTGCATCGAGACGCTGGCCGAGATTCTAGTGAAAGATCCAGCGCTACTGGTGGCATCTGGAGGCGTGGGGCCACTGTCTGAGGCTCTGTCAGAAGGCATTTACAAAGCCCCAGAGAGTTTGGCATCTGCTTTTCTATACCTCCTCGACTCACCGCGGAAACGAAGATTCTTACAACCCGGTTACGGACTGGAGGTGCTATTCACCGTCTTCACTGATCAACTCCTCACCAACGAGACTGTCCTCAAGCAGAACTCTAAGGCTATCGCCACGGCCTTGAAGTCATGGCCAGGACTTCAAGCCCTCTGCATGTACAATTTCCGCGCGATTCGATCCCTTATCACGAGCATGCTACTACCAAACGACACGATTCGTGAGACGGTCCTCGATCTCGTCTTCTCACTCCTGAGAATCAAGTCACCTGGGTGGGCAACTTCATTCCTAGCTGGAAGAAGATTGACGACGTACGGCAGGGTGGCTAATCTGAAGTCGCCAAATGCCAAGGACAAAGGTCACTCATCATTTGTTGAAGAAGATAGTGGCGAGCAGAACTTTGTCGAGCACTATACGGCCCTGCTCCTTGCTGTCTTTATCAAGTCTGATCTCCTCCACATTCTTTTAAAGATTGCTCGAGAGGATGAAAACCCGACTCTTCAGCGCAAGACGACACTCCTGATCGGCGAGGTACTCAAGCTTTCGAGCCGCCTGCTACCCCCTTCCTGGAGTGCGGAGCTCCATCTTCTTCCAGAGCTCTTTTCGTCTGCGGCCAAGTTCGGCGACAATGACCACTGGGTTGCTTCTGGTATAGTCTACCAAATTAGCAGCGTCAGTCGGACATTGTTCAGAAGCGCACCTTCAGGAGCCGTGTCTGGTGCCCTGCCCTCAAGCAATAGCCTGGCTGATTTGACGTCCCTGGACGAGGCACCAAAGGCTAGTCAGTCTGTTGTCTTTGACGATACTACATTCAGGCAACTCCTCATTGACAGCAATGTGCTCAATAGCTCCAATTACACCAAGTGGAACTGGGAAACAATTATCAAGATCATTGATGGGCCGCTCCAGAGTGGCAAGCGTCTTGAGGAGGCCATCAAGGCGTCCAAGTTCATGAAGAGAATCATCAGCTTCTATCGACCGTTCAAGTACAGGTTTGCGGACGTCAAGAATACACGCGGAACCCAGAAATACGTCAGGGCGGGATGTGCGCTGATGCACTCCCTATTACAATCCCCAGAGGGTATCAAGTTTCTGGCGGACAGCAAACTGCTAAGGCAGATTGCCGAGTGCCTAGCACAATGCGACCCGGTAAGATGTACCGCTTTGGTGCTTGGGATTTACTTCTAACATTTACCTAGACTAGTGGGCTTACGGCTCAATATCCCATGTTCTCCAGGGACAGAGTCTCTGATACTCTTTGCGCGGGCTACTTCGCGATGCTAGGTGTCCTTACCGGCGACCCAAAGGGACTCCAATTGCTAGACAGATGGAGAATGTTCAACATGATGTACCATATCGTCGACCTGAAGCAGCGGCCAGACCTTATCAAGCTGCTGCTGTCCAGCTTTGATTACAGCGTTCAGGGCCACCCACGTGTCCTGGTCTCCAAGGCTTTGACAGCCGGTACTAAGGACATTCGAATTCACGCCACCAACGTACTTCGAAAATATGCGATTCGTCCAGTGTCGCGACAGGGTGGATTGAGCGATTCGAAGTGGGCGATTCAGCTCCTGGTAACGCAACTCTACGACCCTGAGATTGAGGTATGCGCAACAGCGGTCAAGATCTTGGAGAAGGCGTGCAATCGAAAGACGTATTTGGAGTACATCGTCGAATGCAGGCCGGCTCTAGACCACCTGGGAGAGATTGGTGCACCTCTATTACTGCGGTTCTTGTCCACATCCATCGGTTACCATTACCTAGATGGATTGGACTATATCAGCAACGAGATGGATGACTGGTTCTTGGGACGAAACGACACATACGTCAAGGTCATCGAGGCCAGTCTGGCCAAGGCTTTCTTGATCGATCCGGATGAGCAGAACCATCGCTTGAGTCTGTTTGATGACGGCGAGATGAATGGTGATTTCCACGATAGTCACGTGCCACCACACTTTTACCGCGAGTTGACACGCACTCAGGAGGGTTGCAGGCTTCTCAGCGACAAGGGCCACTTTGAAGAGTTTGCAGCCACCATCCGTGAGCACGGGATGGACAAGGGCGATGCAGAGATGCTTACCAAAGTCAAAGGCTGTCTATGGGCAGTCGGCAATGTTGGATCGATGGAGCTCGGAGCCCCTTTTCTAGAGTCCAGCGACGTGGTGGAGCAGATCATCAAGATCGCTGAGCAGCACGAAGTGATGAGCCTTCGAGGTACAGCATTCTTTGTGCTTGGCCTGATCTCTCGCTCCACTCATGGCCTGGAGATTCTATCAGAGAATGGATGGGATGCCAACACGACACCGATGGGCAACTCGCTAGGATTCTGTATCCCCAACAACCTATCCAGGCTGCTCTCATTGGCGCCGTGGAAGCAAAAGACGGTGGCTTCAATCACTCTGCCTAACAGTCAGTGTACTGCACAGGAGCCACCACCGCCAAGGGCAGCTCGCCCGCCCCTTGAACCAGCACAGCTCCCACCTCTGCTGAGCGAAGCGGATGTGAACACGAGGGTCCTTGAGCTCATTGTCGACCTAGGGAATATGGTTCTCTACAAGAAGGCGCTCACGGATCTTCAGAAGCTGAGAGCACATAAGCCAAGTGCGTTCCGAAGCACGCAGTTCTTTAAGGAAGTCATGAGCGCTATGGAATGGAACCACTACCGGCTAGGTGTACGAAGGATGGTTATTGACCTCTTCGACAAGAATGTGATGCGGCAGATCGTCTTTGACGAGGAGGAAGATGATAGTGACAGCAGCAGTGACGACAGCCCGGATGAGAGCGAGGAGGAAAGCAATGGTGAAGCCAGTTCTGGAGATGATAGAACGGAGAGGCAGCGGAGCGTGAGCGAACCGCTTGGACCGCCGGCAGACTTGACGCCAGCACCGCTCAATCTCAGGCGCTAGCGGCTTCAAGAGATAGTAGCAGGAGAATGGCGTGGCTTCTTTTAGGCACGAGGCCAAGAGGAGGTTGATGAAGCTTCGACTGTACGATACCAACGACAGCAATGATGAGGGCACGCTGAGAGCAGGCGATGAAAGGTCAGAGAGACGATCGATCGGATTCTGGCAGCTGTATATATCCGTTTATGGCAAGCAGGTCAGGGAGCCGGGGTCAAGGGCTTGATTTCGGATCAAGGAGTTTCTTTGGCAAGGAGTCAGGGGGGAAGGCTTCGGGGGAGCGTGGCCAGTGGAGTGTGGGTTGGTACCTATCTTGAAGCAATCTGGGGCATTATCCATTTGTTTAAAGCGTTCCTCGTCGAGGTGGGAAGAGGTCCAGGGGATGAAAAGCATTGTGGACGGCGTCTGGTAGTGTGATGAAGATTACAAGATGGTTCCCATGATATAAAGATTTTGATGTGTCATTTACGCGGATAGATGTTTAAGTGAACTTTTCGAATTGCATCTTTTACGTCATGCGGGATGAAGACTGAGTAAACATGGGATGATAGCTGGACATGATATGGGGGTTGAATCCTGTTGACACAGCATGTAGCACAACCATCCATCACTTGCACAAGTGAACCCACACCTCACTAAGTGTAACAAAAAGAAAGGATTGTCAATTCCAACAAAAAGGAAAACACCAAGGTCCTACTTAGGTTCGAACTGGGGCCTTTGGAAGGGGATCTTGTTTGATAATCAACTGGTAGAGGTTAGTTAAGGGGATCCACGGGTGAGCTTGTGAGTGGTTGAGGAGGGTAGAGCGTACAATCCAACGTCCTGACCACTAGACTATAGGACCTGCTAGAGAGGCTTGGGTGGTGTTGCGTCGAACTTGAGTTTGCTCATGTTTCCATGCTGGCTTTGGTGTTGTTGCTTTGTAGATGGCCATGTCCTTCTTGGTTCGCTCTTGTTGCTTTCTCATTTTGTTACTCTCTTCTTCTTGATTTTGTCTGTAATATTGTCCATTCATTCAGTATCTCGAGTCTTGGTAACGGAAGAGGTGCCCTTTCATGCATGTTTTTCTCGTCCTCTTCACCAAGCCCAGTCTTGTATCTCCCTATTTTACAAACAAACCTCAGTGACTTTATTTATTATTCTCAGATCATCAAATACAAACTTACTCCATATGAGCCATCGAGATGGGAAAAGAAATGCGCATTTTCCTCGCAATTCAAGTCTAGCAATCATGAAGTTGGCTTGTGTCACCACCATGACATCTGCTGAGGTGATGAGGAGCCCCACTGACTGTACCCGAATAAGACTTAACGGGCATAACCCCATCGCGAGACGCGGGATTAAGATGCCCAGTTTGAACTTGACGACCTATAAACAGTCAGGAGACATTTTTCTCTATCCTTCATATATCTTTTCATATCTTTGCTCTTGAAGAGATATATTATCTTTGTTTGAAGAGGATATATCATCATGACTCAGGGACGTGTACTGATCATTGCAGGATCGGACAGTTCGGGCGGGGCGTAAGTTGAGCCTCATCTTTTTCGATTGCAACAGCATCTACCTCATCAGACCCCAGTGTCAATATCTCCCTCAAGATTCATTTTGCTAACATTTATGTGTTTTCAGCGGACTCGAGGCTGACCAAAAGGTCATCGCCGCCCATGGCTGCTACGCCATGACGGCCACCACGGCCCTCACGGCTCAAAACACCCAAGGTGTCAAGGCCATCCACGTCATTCCTGCCGAGTTTGTTGCTCAGCAGATTGAGGCTTGTGTTGAGGATGTTGGTGTTGATGTTATCAAGACTGGTGAGTCTATCAGCGTTTTGACTTGCTAAAGACAAGCTGACACTTTGAAACAGGCATGCTTGCTGCTGCAGAGACGATAGAAATGGTTGAAAAGATTGTCATCAAGCATAACATCCCTTCCCTCGTCGTCGATCCAGTAAGTTTCCATCCTCCCATCTCTTATTCTTCCCTTACATTCGTAGGTCATGGTCTCAACCTCTGGAGCGACACTCCTCCCCAACGAAGCAGTCCAACATCTCTGCAAGCACCTCCTCCCACACACGACAGTTCTAACGCCCAACATTCCCGAGGCGTTCCTCATCCTCTCGCAGAATGGTCAGTCTATTACCCCTGAGGTTCGCAATGTTGAGGACCTTGAGGTTGTGGCGAGGAGTATTCAGGCTTTGGGACCTAAGTGGGTGCTTGTTAAGGGTGGGCATGTTCCTATGAAGGAGGACTTGACTGTTGCTGCTACTGAAGAAGAGAAAAAGTTTGTTGTTGATGTTCTTGTTGGTGGTGATGGTGAGGTTGTTAGGGTTCAGAGTCCGTATCAGGCTAGCACCAGTACTCATGGCACTGGATGTTCTCTGGCTTGTAAGTTTATCTCCATACTAGCCCCTGAGAACAAGCTGACCATGGCACAGCTGCTATTGCGTCCAACTTGGCCAAGGGCCTCGACGCCCCCAAAGCTGTCCGTTCTGCATGCCGATACATTGAAGCTGCCATCAGGACTGCACCAGGTCTCGGCAAGGGTCACGGTCCCCTGAACCACTTCCACTCGACTTATACGCTTCCCTTTGCTCCGTAAGTTTTAACACAACCCATCATATCTTAAACAGACTCGAGCTAACTTGGGTAATAGGGGTTACTTTATTGAATGGCTCCTCGAGCGCCCTGATGTCCGTGACGTGTGGAGGGACTTTGTGTACCACCCCTTTGTCATGGCCATTGGCGATGGAACTCTCCCTCTGGAGTCTTTCAAGGGATACATTGTCCAGGATTATCTCTACTTGGTACGTATGCTTTAACCCAACATACATGAACAAGTCTAACCAGAAACTCTTTTAGATTCACTTCTCACGTGCCAATGCTCTCGCTGCATACAAGGTGCAAAACGTCGACGATATCTCCAGAGTAAGCTCCCCTCCCAGCAATTACCCATCACCCCAACTAACAAACTCCTCTCCAGGCCACAGAGATCGTCCAGCACATAATGCACGAACTAAAGCTACACACCTCCTACTGCGAATCCTTCGGCCTCTCCCTCGCCGAGATCCAAGCCACAGAGGAAAAGCAAGGTAAACCCCGACCTTCTTCCCCTTACCCACGCCCTGCAACCCTGCTGAAACCTCTTTAGCTTGCACCGCCTATACCCGGTACGTCCTCGACATTGGTCAGAACGGTGACTGGCTCGGGCTCCAAGTTGCCTTGGCCCCTTGTCTCCTCGGGTATGGTGCCGTGGCTAGGATGCTCCGCGATCACAAGGATACTGTTCGGGAGAATAATACGTATTGGGCTTGGATTAAGAACTATAATGAGGATGACTATACTCAGGCTGTCAGACTGGGATCTGGTACGTCTTTAGGCTTCTCTCAAGCTTCCCTATGTGAGGACTAACGAGACAACACAGAACTGCTTGAGAAGCACCTTCAGCTACAGTCTCCATCTCGAATCGAGGAGCTTGTCCAGATCTTTGTCAAGGGCCTCAAGGTAACTGACACCCCCTGTTCCGCAATACCTATCCGAGTATATCTTGCTGACACTCTACAGTTGGAGATTGGTTTCTGGGACATGTTCCCTTCCAAATAGATACGATCAACCCTGGAAAACATGGCCAAATCATCATGCCTCAAAAAGGAGTAACGAAGAGACCTGTCAATTCATAGACATAGAAGCTTTGAGTATATACTTTGTTTTTATGCATTTTGCTTGTACATTTCGAACAACAAAAAAAGACTCCACCTCCGTGTATGGCCCTGCCACCCCTGTTTTCCAATCCATACTCCTTTCACCGTCTCATAAACACCTCCCCTGCCCGATCGACTAAATACTATACAAAGGAAGTCTCACACCATCTCCACGGGTCGCGGCCTCTCACCGTCTGGCATCATAAGCCCAAAGTCCTGCTCAATAGGCGGTGGGAGGGCGGGCACGGGAGGAGTGCTTCCATCAGGGCTGTTCTCCTGCTGACGCTGAGCCCGTCGTAGATGTCCGTTCTGCTGCTTCACCCATGAGTTAACACTGTGGAATCGTGGGCGGAAATCCACCGAAACCTCAGTGCCTACAGTATCCCGCCGGCCAGAAGAGGCATCAGTGTCCCGTCGACCAAGCGTGCTGGTGGATCGCCATGTAGTCAGCCGAGAGGGAAAGGTCGCGGGTACAGGTTGTGAAGGAATGGTTTGGATGGTATTGTTGGTAGGAGTGACAACAATATCGCCGTCGCCAAAGCCAGAGGAGATGGAGGAGAGAGAGCTGATACCAGTCTGCCGTCTTCCTCCAACGTCGTAGATGTATGGTGTTGTAGAAGGTACTCGCTTGTGTTGGCGTCCACTAATCGAAGCGATGGATTCCTTGGGATCATGTCGAGCGATAACTTGGACCTGGACCGCGGTGCTCTCGACAAACATGGTGCTCGTAGGACTAATAGCTTCGAAATCAAGGTTGACCGTTGATGCCCTTGTGCTTCCTCCGATGCGGTAGGCTCCCAATGGCTTGATGGGTGCAAGGAACTGAGAGTCAATGCGGCGAGAGGCTGGCCTTAGGGTTGGGGATGAGGCAGGCTGCGACTTTTCGAGGTTTTCTTGGGATAGCTGTGCCTTTTCAAGGTTGCCTTGAGGCTGTCCAGACTTTGCGAAGTGTTCTTGAGATGGGGCGTCGATGGTGTACCAGCCCTGGTAACCGAAGCGTGGTCCGATAAATGGAACTTTGGAGACGAGGTTTTCGAACCGGCTCGGCTTCTCAAAGGCCATGTCGTCAACGGGAGCTGCCTTCTTCTGATCCGATCTCTTCTTATAGAGTTTCCAGGCGATGAAACCGATAGCCAGTAATATGAGAAAGCCGCCAACGACTCCCACGCCTAGGAGGACCTTGTGAACATTTGAGTGAACCCCATCACCGCCGGAAACCTTTGAAAGTTAGCATGTTGGATTGGATATTGACCAAAGTTATCGACTCACCATTCCAGAGTCTCCTCGAGCAACACTCCCATCAGCTGATGGCGCGGCCACTGTTGGGGTATCATTTGCCGGGACTACCAGATTGCTTCCATCAGTGCTCTCCGTCCGTTCGGTCTTATCGGAATCGTCCTCATCGTCGTCGCTTTCACTGTCGCTTTGGCTGTCGTCGCTTGATCGTTGCTCGATGGTCACGAATCGTCGTGATAGGGATGAAGCAATGTTTGGTTCTCCAGATGGGGTCTCGCTGTCGCCACGACGGACTCTAATTCTGAGCCTCCGCTTCTTCATTATCGTGACATCGTACTCGTTATCGGTATCGTCCGCCTTCGTCCAGTCCGGCATGGTCCCACTGAATCCTCTCTTTGCTTCCTTCTGCCACCGAGGCTGGCGAGACTCGAGAGAGGGCGCCATTTGAATAGTAATAGTAATAAAAATTGCCTTTTCCTGAAAGGATATATGAATGTCGAAAAGAATCGAAAGAAATCAATCAATCAATTAATCAGACCACGAGACTCCTTGAGATGGAGTCCTGTCCTTGGTGTTGATACTGGTGATCCAAAGCGATTGTGGGGTATATGGAAATGACAGTGAATGGATGGCGATGACAGTCGCTGACTGGGCATCAAAGAAACTGGTTGCAATAAACGAAAGGTCCAGCCTTGAAAGAGAGTAAGAGGAAGAGAATGACAAAGGAAAGGTGCGCCCTTGGCGGGTTATGGCACACGACTTTGTTTCGAGTGTTTGAGTGTGGGAGAAGGAGGGTGAGGAAGAAGAGGAAGAGGAAGAAACTCAAACTGGCCATGGGTTGTTAGTTATGGTTTGATACATCATCAAGTTCCATGTTACGATGTGAACCGGGGTACTACGTCGTACATGGCATGAGTGCCGCGCGCATACCACCCACATACGGGACGATCCAATCGTCCAAGGGGTCCTTGGTGGTTTGACTCCAAGGCCAACATCAGGAACCAGTCAGGCCAAATTCACTCGCCTTTTGCGAGGTGCGACTTGATCGAGTCGCATATACAGCGACCGCGGCGCTCTAGGGAACAAAAGAATTGGTTTTGCGACAACGGCTGTCGCTGTCGCGCTTCGACGCTGAGGCCTAGGATTCAGGTTAGAAACCTAGGAGCCTGTGGGTTAGGCGCTAACAGTTGTCCTGCAGAACCAGCTGCACGAGTGTTAGAGAAGCGCTCCGTCCGGCTGGTCTGTGTTGGCAACCAATCCACCTGCATGGGACCCCTGGTCTCGAAGAGGACTCCTGTTTCAGCCAGGACTATCAGGGGGCCTTTGTGTCGCAGAGCTTGATGGTGATGTTCATGCAGGGGCTGAGTAAGACTTCAACTTCGGGCATCGCGAGCCAGCCAATTCGTCCCTAACAAAATTGGGTTTTCTGAAATAGATTGAGTCCTGGTCAAGGGCGTCATCCTCATTGTTTCTCATGCACGCTGTCGAATGTTATAAGTAGAATGCTGACTGATGAGCAAAACAAATAAGCAAGGGTCATGCTGGGCACTTACATTCTGCGTCGTAATAAACTCTCGTATATCGGGCATTCCGGATTCCATAAAAGGAACAATGTGACCTCCTTGTTAATCAACGACTTTTCTCGCTGATGGTTGATGGATTTTCATCATGGCTCGAAGGCGTCTCGCCCCAGGCCTCTCCCCGGGTCTCTTTCCTGAGTCTCAACCTCGTCCCGGCCAATGTCATCAGATCCAACCGTGCATCATCTCGCGCCGTTATCTCTCCATCAGAATCATCAGGGGTCTCAAGTGCCGGACCCCAGTATTGGCGCGCCGAGACGGTCCGATATCCATGGGACTTTGCAGGAGTGCATGTCTCGTTCAACTTTTTAGTGGGTAAAATCATCAACAGGGAAGTTGAAGATTTCATCAAGCCCAAGTCATGTGGAATCGATTCTAGAAGGCAGGCACGTGGAGGCAAGAATCATCATCTTCCTGCCTTTCATGTGGTTGTCGGAACGACATTCATAAATTGCGTCGTTCGTCACTGAAATAGGTAGGTACGGTTATCGTTCCTCAGCCACCACCCAACGTCTCTTCAGTTCAACGAACTCCCATCATACTATCGAAAAACTACGATGAGACAGAAAAGAAAGACCAAGACCTTTTGCTTGCCCGATTCTCCCTTTGAAGAACGACGACAAGATTTCATCACCAGCTCAAATTCTTTATGTGTGAACGCGGCTAAACACCACGGCGGGAGCCGAGTCACCTCTTCCCTCACCTTGATATGCCACCGAAGCTCTTCAAAATGCGCTCCAATCATGCTGCTCACCGAACCCTAAATTATGAACATGAACGACGAGGCCCAGAAGCGCGGATCCGTCATTAGCGCGCTTGCGGACGTGATGGTCAACTCTGAGGCTCCACGATGTCGAGATCCACCCGGTCCAAGGGAGGCAAGCGATTGCAGATGGGATGGGGGGCACGGGGGACGGACGCTAGGAGGTCAGGACAGGGTGTGAAGCTCTTCCAAAGGGGTTCAGCACGAGCTGCTGCTGCTTCTTGCAGTTGTCTGTCAGTGAGGCTCCTCGCTAGACCTTCCACCGAGCGTCTCCGAGACCAAGGGCCAGTGACCTAAGGTCGGAGCTTAGCTTACAAGCGAGCCAGAGCTGAGATCCATGCCGCGCAGATGCCTGGTTGGGTAAGAGGCCTGCGATGCACTGCCGTCGCGGTCCAGATATGTGCCGCGCACTGTCATAACTTGGCCATCTGCACAATGAGGCGCTGGGATGTGTTGCGGCTCCGACGCGCTGTGTCCGGGATGCTCGTTCAGCCCCTTTGGAGTATCTGAGTCTGGGGTATCGAAGCTATCGCATAGTACACATGTCAAGATCTGGGGACCACGCACCGAGATTTCTCACGATAAGTTGGGCCCTTGGACACAAACATGGGGCATGTGGTTTTCGGCCACGGGGCCGGTCATGATAAAAGTCCTGGTTATCCAACTTCGGCGAATCCACCGAGAAGCGCCGTTCCTACCTAGGTGAGCAGCAACAAGTTGAAATGATGAAATTGGGCAATTAGTCAGGGGGCGCGGGATGAGAGATATACGACGACAGCCTATGTCACGGATTGCAATTCGATTACAGCGGCAATTTCACCATTCGTCCATTGCTCTCTGGCCCAAGGCCTATTGGGGTAATGCCGCGTTTTGCTCAAGCGGACACCTTGTAGGAACACAACCCGTTGACCTTGCAGTTGCGCTAGAAACTACCCAAAACAGGCCAAACGATGCTATCATCTGGGGGTGCACCGTCGTCGGTTTCTGTATAACGTTAATAAGCGATGAATTATCTCTGTGGTGGGCCAGTCCACACATGAGCCCTCGCTTCGAGTTGAGCCCTTTCTCATCAGCCTCTGCTATGTCACATGTCTTGCTGCTTCAGTCAAAAGGATTCACCGACACACCGACATGCGTGCAGGTGAAGCATGGGCTAGGATCTGGGTTTCGTGATCGCGAGAAACCGGATTCACACCGAGCAATGACCTTGAGGTTGCAGCCAACGCGCAAGGTTCAGATACCAGACAGAGTACATGCCTCCAACCTGGATGTCTCCCACACCCATCAAAGTCACTATCCGCAAACGTGGGAAACTGGACTGGACAGTTTAATTGGCCAGGCCCGCATTCATATCCTGGATGAATGGATCTTGAAAAGAGGGCTGGATGAAAGGGCTTGAAAACCGGGGACGGATTGGAAAGGAAAGTACTTGCAGTTCCCGTGCTCCGGATGCATAGATCAAAGTACCGCCTCACATCAATCTTATCAAGAGAAGCCACTTTTACACGCGGTCAACGGGGGTCTGATGGGGGGACCTCCCACCACCAACATCCATCGTCAAAGGCCTCAGGCTCAGGGATCAGAGCAAACCCACACATCATGGATCCCAATGCCACGTCTTGTCGAGGTGAGAGCCGGACGTCCGGAGAAACGCCGGGGTCTTGTATCGCCCCGTCGATGAACGGGAACCGCAGGCGCGTTTCTCGATGCCACACACAATTGTCTTTGATTTTGCGCCATGTAAGGTCCTGGACGAATGAGGAAGGGAAAATTGCAGCCATGCAAATGCAAGCGGCGATAATGACGACAATCGATGGTGGTGACGGAATCATGCACGTTGTCCGGAGGTTCGTCGTCTATGGGTGCGCCGCCGGCCGTGTACAGACCGGCACCTCCGGTTGACCCTTCACCTGCTCACCGGCACCCGCAAGGCAAAGAACAGAGAAAGAATCACAGTGACCATTCAGTGGAGTGTAAGGGTGGCAGACGCTGGAGTCCCCGAGTTCCAGTAGAGGCGCCAAGTGAAATTTTTTTGCAAATTTACTGGCCGCACACGGCGAAGACTCCGGGTCGGAGGCGAATTCCGGTCCGGTCCATCAAACTGGGCAATATTTCGGGCACAGCTTGGAGAAGAATTTGGAGAGGAAAAAAAAAAGTGACTGACAGAGGAGAGAAAAAATTTCCAAGGGTTCCCCCTCTGAGCTCCAATCTTTTGGAGCTATGTACCATGGATGCATGCATGCATGCACAGTCTCTCAACTTGGTGATTCTCGAGCCCTCAAATCTGAGGTGCCACCTCCAGAAAAGCTTCCCAGTGGGCGTCATCCTGCTTAGCGGCCCCCCGGCTACAGTAGCAGTAGCGCAAGCAGTGGACGGAAGCCCACGCCGACCCGCCCCGCTATCGAGCTAAGCTGGAAGGGCACCATGGGCACCTGGGAACCTGAACTTTTTAGTGGGGAAAAACGGGACGGCCAGAGAGAAGGAGCACGGGCAAAGCACAAGCACGAGCATCAGAGGCCATGGCCATGCCCATCACAAGAAAATCGATGGAGGACGGGATGTCTTATCGCATAGGTGAAGGGGTAAAAAAGGATCAACCACACGTAGCGAGAAATACGTACCAATTTTTTCTGTTGCCTCTGACTGTGGCTCACTCCCTCTTGCTCTCTCTCCACAAACCCGGCCGGCCGACGCCCTGGCCCTTCCCGTCGCGCGCATCCAGTTACCTAATTCCCTCTGCCCTCCAAAGCTCCGATTCTCTCTTGCCCTCTCTCCGTGATCGATTCTCCTTCGACTCACTCCCGTCCGTCACCAGCCCCATTCGCTCGCGACGCCTTCGTCTGGTTCAGAGACCCCCTCTCTTGTCTCTCTCCTACTCCTCCTCTTCTCTTCTCCATCCTCTCTTCTCCTAATCGCTCTCAATTGAGCTTTCTCTCTCCCCCCCCCAGACCCTCACAATGGCTTCCTCCTCGCGAGCCATGATGACCCTCTCACGGGTCGGCCAGATGGCCCCCAGCAGTCGCATTGCGGCTCGCACCCTCTCCACCGTCTCCAAGGCCTCCACTCGACCTTCTGTTGCCATGAAGCTGAGCAACTCTGGTCGCATTGCCTTCCGAAGAGCCTATGCCAACGAGGCTCCCAAGCCCAGGCCTGGCAAGCTGCGAAGGACCCTGCGATGGACTTGGCGGTTCACCTACCTCTCCTTCGGCGCTGCTGTTGCCTACACCTGCTGGGTCGTCTACGACGACCGTCATCCCCAGGAGCAATTCCAGCCTGATCCCTCCAAGAAGACTCTTGTTGTGCTCGGTGAGTAAAAGAGCGCGCTCACAGCTACCCCGATATCCCGAATTGAGTCACTGACGCAATTTCTCTTCTAGGATCTGGCTGGGGCTCCGTCGGTCTCCTCAAGAACCTCGACACCGAGAACTACAATGTCATCGTCGTCTCTCCCCGCAACTACTTCCTCTTCACTCCCCTGCTGCCTTCGTGCACCACGGGTCTCATTGAGCACCGCTCCATCATGGAGCCCGTTCGCACCATCCTCCGTCACAAGAAGGGCGCCGTTAAGTACTACGAAGCTGAGGCTTCCTCTGTTGACCCTGACCGCAAGGTTGTCAGGATCAAGGACAACACCGAGGGCAAGGGACCTCACTCTGAGACTGAGATCCCTTATGACATGCTCGTGATCGGTGTTGGCGCCGAGAACGCCACCTTTGGCATTCCCGGTGTTCGCGAGAACAGCTGTTTCCTCAAGGAGATTGGCGACGCTCAGCTGATCCGCAAGAAGATCATGGACTGCGTTGAGCGCGCCTCTTTCAAGGGCCAGTCCCAGGAGGAGATTGACCGCCTCATGCACATGGTCGTGGTTGGTGGTGGCCCTACTGGTGTCGAGTTCGCTGGAGAGCTGCGTGACTTCTTCGAGGACGACATCAAGAAGCTGATTCCCGATATCAGCCACCGCTTCAAGGTCACCCTCATTGAGGCTCTTCCCAACGTTCTCCCCTCCTTCTCTAAGCAGTTGATTGAGTACACCGAGAACACCCTGCGCGAGGAGAACATTGACATCAAGCTTAAGACCATGGTCAAGCGCGTCACTGAGGAGTTTGTCGAGGCAGAGTGTGTTGGCCCCGACGGCAAGAAGCAGACCCTCCGTATCCCCTACGGTCTGCTCGTCTGGGCCACTGGCAACGCCGTCCGCCCCATCGTCCGGGACCTTATGGGCAAGGTCCCCGCTCAGAAGGAGTCGCGCCGTGGTCTGGCCGTTAACGAGTACCTGGTTGTCCAGGGCACTCGTGACATCTGGGCTGTTGGTGACTGCGCCGTCGCCGGCTATGCCCCCACCGCCCAGGTCGCTTCCCAGGAGGGTTCTTTCTTGGCCCGTCTCTTCAACAACATGGCCAAGACCGAGTCTCACGAGAGCCGCATCAAGGAGCTCAGCAGCAGCTTGAACCTCAAGCAGGGCAACTCGGCCGAGGTCGCCCAGGAGATTGAGACTCTGGAGAAGCAGCTCCGCCGCATCAAGGACGTCAAGCCCTTCAGATACTCTCACCAGGGCAGCCTGGCCTACATTGGCAGCGAGAAGGCTGTCGCCGATGTGCCGTGGTTCAACGGTAACATTGCCAGTGGTGGTAGCTTGACCTACCTGTTCTGGCGGAGTGCCTACCTCTCCATGTGCTTCAGCAGTAAGTTTCCTAATATCCAAGCTAGATATGGTAGCAAAGCTAACATTTGACTTTCAGCCCGGAATCGTGTCCTTGTCGCCGTGGACTGGCTCAAGTCCAAGGCCTTCGGCCGTGATGTCTCTCGCGAGTAAACCTTCGATCGACAAAACACTGTTACGCAATGAGGTTCGATACCCTGAAACGGGCTGCGGTTGGCCAGGAGCCTTGAAAGAGCTCGAGGCTTATGCAG
The DNA here is from genome assembly GCA_002168265.2 of Fusarium euwallaceae. Taxonomy (NCBI): domain Eukaryota; kingdom Fungi; phylum Ascomycota; class Sordariomycetes; order Hypocreales; family Nectriaceae; genus Fusarium; species Fusarium euwallaceae. Next base: position 1,257,186 of record NHTE02000027.1, read on the forward strand.
CCCGTGACGATCTGTTCTTGGGAGGGTGTACTTGGAGCATTGTGCATGGGTCTGTGAACCCGATTGGGCTGGACTAATAGACGTCTGATTAGACTCGGGCTTGGGCTAGGATGCTTCACACTGTAAACCTTCAGTTGGTCTTTTTTGTTTACACTTTTTCTTTGTTCACGGATATAGATGGGATTGTACGGAGAGAAACCCTTGTACGACATAGCTAGAGCGGGCGGAAAAGTAAAGGGGGTTGGGAGATGAGTTTAAAAACACCAATCAACATGAATCCATATCCTGGACAAAGAGGCTGGTGATGTCTAGATCCGGAGCGCCTTCAAAGGCGTGTCTTTACGATAAGACACATGCAATGCCGACCAATGCCGAGCATATGATGCCTAATCCACCCGACTCGTAGGGTCAGTGCCCATGGTGGCACAAGATAGTAGCACATGTGAACATATTCCGAGTGCCGGCTTCCCCATGCTATTTTCGTCATGAGAAGCCGTTTGCCGGGGACGGGCGTAGTTCGGGGGTCCGGGATCCAGACTGCGGGGCAACAGGTCCCCGCGTCGTGCCGATGTGCGGAGCATGCCTGCTCTGAACGACGTGGGGAAGAGGGAAATCGCTGTTGGACAAAGGAGACAGACGCCGAGTCAATTGCGCGAGAACTTCCTGATCTAGCACTTGTCGCGTCCCTACTTAGCCATGAGTGACCAGTCTAGGCTCTTCGGCCGGGATCTCGCGGTCCAGCTTGACCGTGATGACGTCCTCCGTCACCTCCGCGATGAGTTCAACATCCCCTCCAAGGCCGATGTAGCAAGGAGCACCCTGCCCCCTGACACCACCACGGGCAAGTTGATGTTCCTTCCAATGCCTCGATCCGTCTTACCTCGAGACTAATCGTTTCCAATTGTTCCAGACGCCAATGACAAGGCAATCTACCTTGTAGGCAACTCGCTCGGCCTCCAACCCAAGCGCACCGCCGAACGCATCCAGCAGTACCTTGCGACATGGCGCACTCAGGGCGTCCAGGGTCACTTCAAGCCGCTCAAGGACTCTCCTCTGCCGACGTGGCTCGATGTCGATGCTCGCGCTGCCGAGATGATTGCGCCCATCGTCGGGGCGCAGGCCAGCGAGGTGGCAGTCATGCAGACCCTGACGGCGAACCTACACTTTTTGATGGCAGCTTTCTACAAGCCGGATATCAAGGGGCGACATAAGATTATACTAGAGAGCAAGGCGTTTCCTAGTGACCATGTTTGCCTCCCAACTCGCAGCACCATGTCGAGGTTCTAATTGAAGAACAGTACGTCGTCGAGACACAAATACGCCATCATGGCCTCCGTCCCGAAGACTCCATGATCACTCTCGAGCCTCCCAACTCGGAAGACATCCTTTCCAACGAATACGTCGAGTCCGTCATCGCCGAACACGCATCGACTACCGCCGTCCTCCTCCTTCCCGGCATCCAATATTACTCAGGCCAATTTCTCGATATCCCGCATCTGACTGCCTTTGCTCGCGAGCGCGGCATCTTTGTCATCTGGGATCTTGCCCACGCCGTTGGAAACGTGCCGCTCTCGCTACATGACTGGTCCGTAGATGCCGCCGCTTGGTGTACCTACAAGTACCTCAATGGCGGACCGGGCTGCATCGGTGGCCTGTTTGTCCATGAACGGCATACACAGGTCGACGACGATGGAAAGCACAATGTGAGGCTCGCCGGGTGGTGGGGAAATGACAAGAAGAACCGCTTCGCTATGAGGCCAGGCTTCAAGCCCGTCCCTGGAGCAGCAGGCTTCCAACTCAGCAACCCCTCCGTCCTGGACATAACGTCTCTCTGCGCCTCCCTCGAAGTCTTCGATCTTGCCGGCGGCCTGGCTCCTCTTCGTGCCAAGAGCAGGAAACTGACAGCATACCTCGTCTCGGAACTATACCGCCTACCGGAAGACATGGGAGGATACTGGCGCATCATCACGCCGGCCGAGGAAGACCGACGAGGCGCACAGATAAGTGTGCTTCTCGCGGATGGGCTGCTAGACGATGTGATGGCTGGACTGGAAAGGAGGGGAGTCTTGGTTGACGAGAGAAGGCCGAATGTGATACGTGTTGCTCCGGCACCTCTGTACAATACCTTTGGGGACTGCTATGACTTTGTAGTGGCGTTCAAGGGGGCTCTAGAGGAGGCTTTGGATGCCAAGTGGAAGAGAGATCAGATGGACGAGTAAACTAAAATAAATAAAAAAGTCTTGCTTCTTACATTTGAAGTCGTGGCGATGTTGCGTTTACTTCTTTCTGTCCAAGACTTCCATTTCCATGTTACCGTGTCTATGGGCAGACATGTGAGTAAGGGGAGAAGCGAGTTGCCGGTATCTCGAACGACAGCATTGTGCATGGAAAGCGGATGTTTGCCTTGTTCGCTTCTCGGGACTTCTAGTTATACGTATGAGCCTTTCTTACCTCGACTGGCTTGTTGGATGTGGCGTGGAACATTGAGACCCGACGTGGTGTGTTCTCGTGTCGAAGTCGTGATATCGAGCACGAGAAAAGTAGGAGGACAAAGAGCTGCTGTACACCACACATCGGGGAAAAGCCCCCTGATTTAATCCAGGGGCAGTCAATAAAAGGACACAGCTGAACATACACGCCAATACATAACGCACAGAGCTATTGCTTTCATGCTATCTCGTAGAACTCTCTGAACTTGGTATTCAAAGGACAAAGACGTAGGGTAGCCAGCTTTGAAAGATCTCCTGTGGGGCGTTACGTCAGCAACAGACTCCGCTGATTACCCCTAAGAACCAATAGGCTCTTCCAGATAAGACCCACTCGGCGGACTTGCCGCAAGGCGCCAGTGCAACAACTTTTTTTTTCTTAGCGGCGAAAAAAAAAATAAACCAGGCGCGAAGGAATCGTAGGCTCACTTAAAACTTTCACCCTTCCCTCACATTCCCCTTCCCTTCGCCATCATCCTCAACCCTCAGGCGCGCACTCCTTTCATCATCAAGAGGGAACATCTCGACTGATCGAGATCAAACTTTGCGTTCTACGCGACTCTCTTTGTCATTCTTGACACCCCTTCTTCCCCATTTTCGCAGAACGACTTTTCCCCAGTCCAAACGACCCTCTCTCCCTCCCTGAAACGATGTCTGGCTACGAAGGCGGATACGGCGGTGGTGGTCGCGGCGGTGGTGGCTACGGCCGTGATCGCAGTGACCGCGGTGAGCGCAATGGTCACGGTGGTGGTGGTTACGGAGGGTGAGTACATTTTTTCCCTTATGATTTCGGCGCAAGTTTGGTGGTTTGGCTCGGAGACGCGGCTGCCTTGCGGCTGACGGCTGCGCGTCAATCCATCAACCATCGCCCCCTCACCACATTCTGCATCAACTCGTCGCTAACAAAACTTACAGCCGAAACAACGGATACGGCAACGGTGGTGGCTATGGTGGTGGTGGTGGTGGTGGTTACGGCGGTGGTGGTTATGGAGGCGGCTACGGAGGCGGCGGCGGCGGTGACCGCATGGGCGCCCTCGGTGCTGGTCTCAAGCAGCAGGAGTGGGGTATGTCTCCTCATCGTCCCTTTGATGTGTCTTTGATGGCTAACAAGTTTGCAGATGTTTCCACCCTGCCCAAGTTCGAGAAGTCTTTCTACAAGGAGCACGAAGATGTCGCCAGCCGAACTGACGCCGAGGTTGAAGCCTTCCGTCGCAAGCACCAGATGACGATCGCCGGCAGCGACGTCCCCAAGCCCGTCGAGACCTTCGACGAGGCTGGTTTCCCCCGATATGTCATGGATGAGGTCAAGGCCCAGGGTTTCCCTGCCCCTACTGCCATTCAGTCCCAGGGTTGGCCCATGGCTCTTTCGGGTCGCGATGTCGTCGGTATTGCCGAGACTGGTTCCGGAAAGACCCTCACCTACTGCCTTCCCTCCATCGTTCACATCAACGCCCAGCCCCTCCTCGCCCCCGGCGATGGTCCTATTGTCCTGGTTCTCGCTCCCACTCGTGAGCTTGCTGTCCAGATCAAGCAAGAAATCGACAAATTCGGCCGATCATCTCGCATCCGAAACACTTGCGTCTACGGTGGTGTTCCCAAGGGTCCTCAAATCCGTGACCTCTCCAGAGGTGTCGAGGTGTGCATTGCCACTCCTGGCCGTCTGATTGATATGCTCGAGGCTGGCAAGACCAACCTTCGCCGAGTCACCTACCTTGTGCTCGACGAGGCTGATCGCATGCTTGACATGGGCTTTGAGCCCCAGATCCGCAAGATCATTAGCCAGATTCGACCCGACCGACAGACTCTGATGTGGTCTGCTACCTGGCCCAAGGAGGTTCGCGCCCTCGCCACCGACTTCCTTCAGGACTTCATCCAGGTCAACATTGGTTCCATGGACCTTGCTGCCAACCACCGAATCACTCAGATCGTCGAGGTTGTCACAGACATGGAGAAGCGTGACCGCATGATCAAGCATCTCGAGAAGGTGATGGAGAACAAGGAGAACAAGATCCTCATCTTTGTTGGCACAAAGCGTGTCGCTGATGACATTACCCGATTCCTCCGCCAGGATGGCTGGCCCGCGCTTTGTGAGTACTGCTCTTACCCTGATGCAAACTGCATCTCTTGCTAACATTTAACAGCCATCCACGGTGACAAGCAACAGAACGAGCGTGACTGGGTCTTGGACCAGTTCAAGTCGGCAAAGTCCCCCATCATGGTGGCCACAGACGTGGCCTCGCGTGGTATTGGTAAGTATCAAGTCCCCCCTCCCCCTCCATGGCAACTTCCAGCAAAAACACCTGCTGTACTTTACTCTCGTGTTTAGGGGCTCTCTTGATTGTGCATATCTGCCTGATAACCATGGTGTCCACTTGGTTCTCACCCAAACGAGATCTTGATCCGTTGTGTAGCCGTTGCGTTGCTCTGCTGCTATACTCGTGTTTCCACTCTTGTACCGTTCCCGCTTCCGTGGTATGAGCGTGGTGGTGGCATTTACTTGCCCTTGATCAAGCTGCTGGCCAAACCAAGCAAGGCTTCTCGTCCCGGGGACCCGGTGACTGCATGCATAACCCAGGATGGCATTTGACGCACTTTGGATTGCCCCATTATCCGCCAGGAGTGAAGTACAGATGGCCTTGCCAATATGCTTAGCTATCCATCTTCACCTCCCGTGCTGGAACGTTGCTATACAAACCCCTGCTTCGCCTGCTAACCATTCTTGCTCAAAGATGTGCGCAACATCACTCATGTGTTGAACTACGACTACCCCAATAACTCGGAGGATTACATTCACCGTATTGGTCGTACTGGCCGTGCCGGTGCCAAGGGTACCGCCATTACCTTTTTCACCACTGACAGTGAGTATCCCCTGGCTTTTGTTGTTGAGACTCGCACTGACACCCTTCCCAGACCAGAAGCAAGCTCGTGACCTCGTCAACGTTCTCCAGGAGGCCAAGCAGCAGATCGATCCCCGTCTTGTTGAGATGACCCGCTACGGCGGAGGCGGTGGCCGCGGTTACGGTGGCTGGGGACGTGGCCGCGGCGGTGGCAGAGGTGGGTATCGCCGACGCTGAAGCAGCAAGACGCCTATCGAGCTGACTCGACCTCCAGCCAACGCCAACAACATGCCCATCGGTAACCGTCGGTGGTAAAACCTTTCTGCCATCTTGAGGTCTCCCTGGACCTCGTTCACGACACGGACCAAGAAGCATTCTCGGATCATGGTATCCCATAAAAGTATATGACACCCACGGCGTTTGTTAGTTAGAGGACAGGTGGTTCGACTAGACTTTGACTCGTAGTTTGCGAGTCTGGATCACGGTTTGCCTGCGGACCAATTTGGTGACGCATTGTTTGTGGCAGTCTTTTTTTATCAATTTTTTCTTCATCTTGTTTGTTACTCGGAGGTAATGGCTCTAGATTGGGATGATGATATCGGCTCGAGAGGCATGACAAAGACTCGGCTGAGATACGGGGGGAATCATGTCGTATTGGAGGCCTTCCTTGGTCAGTCAAGGAGGTCGATGAGAATTTCGACAAGATTGGAGCGGCAAATGTTCAATAGACTATTGTAGTTGATACAAATGACAGAGCCTGACAGCACCTGTAACTACCTCCTTGCTTTCCCTGCTGGCGTGCCCATCTATGTTACCTTGGTTGATCCATTTCCCGTGTATGCTTGACTGACGACTCTACAACTGAGCCACGACGAAGTTACCAATAACACTGGTAGGAATCGAGCCTACTCTCCTCTATAACTAAAGGCAATGTCTACTGTGCGCATCATTGTCATAACTCCAAGCACGACGGGCAAAGATGACTCGAGCCACAATTATGCTCCCGAGGCTGGCTGGCTGCATGGCAATCTTTTCGAGGCACGTGTTGCCGTGGTTGATTGATTGATTTTTGACTGACTCGACACTGCAGAGTTAGCAGCCACGGCGTATACACACGCACACATTACATGCCGTGCCAGTGCATGCGTGGCTGCTGACTCGCCGTCCTCCCTCCCTGATTTGACTCTCCCGTCGATGATCCGACGTGTTTGATTTTCTGCATATCGTCGGCTCTTTCTGCCGATCTGGGTGGGTGTTTCATGAGTCGAAACAATGACGCCTCTTCGAGTTACAGTTTTTTTTGTCCTCGTCGTCGAGTATACCGACTCGTGGATATACTCCCACATTGGAGACTTTTGTACGTCCTCGTTATGACATTGGACATGGTGTCTGGGGGGAGTTGGCGAGTAAGGGGACTTGATATACGGGCGCTCTCCTCTCTCAGGGACGGGGAGGGAGACAACGGTATCGTGGAATTAGAGTTGGCTTGATTATCAGGGTACGGCGTCTTCATTCGTTGCATCCCTTCTTCGGGCAGACCGCTCTGTCAAAGGCCTGACGCCCTAAATCCAGAAGTCTGTTCTGTACAGGTGTCGGTCAGCACCCAGTGGAGATGGCCTCTCCCACATCACGTCTCCTGAACCATCAGCGTTTCGAGCTTTGCTACGGCGACTCGTGCACTTCCATATTGCTCCCAAGTGTCATACACCTAGAATCATCACAGTTCTATCATTGTGTGCAGAATCTTCTCTCCCTTCTTCATTGAGGGTAAGAGGCTCTGGATCCAGAACTTCTCTCCTTCGAGTCCCGGAACTAAGGAGAGTTGGGCTTCTGTTTTATCAATCCTCCCTGGGCAACCAGAGCCTTATTCGGCACCCCATAGAGTCAGGATTGATGCGACATAACCAAGTTTCCATGGTGCCGTTGATTCTCTCCCCGGGCAGTCTTCAAGAATGCGGAGTTCTGGATCCAGGACTCCTCCTGGTTGAAGCACAGAGTCCATCTTTGCTTGGAAGGGAATGATAATCTATACGCTCGCTATGACGACTCGTGCGCGTTCGTCTCGTTCGACATGTATCATCTTGTTCGGTAGAGGGCGGTCGCCGTTGGAATCAGATTCGCTCACCGCATTCTGTTCGGCCGGATGGGATGGGATGCAGGACAAGTAGCATCACGCGGTGCTGGATCGTCAGCATTAGGAGACGGGAACGAGTCTTCACCGACTCGCAATGGACGCTTCGTTTGTTTGAAAACTTGCACGCGGCGAGGGCATCGAGGTCGGGTCAGGGGTCATTCGCTTCGTTGGGCAGCGCGGAGTTCACAGGAAGGGAAGAAGGATCTATCGTCGACCTCTTGAATTGTACAGGGACAGACTGCGACTTCACGGTTAAGGGGTCAGGATGGCAGTCTGAATAACCTACATGGCTGTCATTCGGCGTTTGCTTGCAGTAGAGGCATCTGAGAGACGTGTTGGAGCAGTCACAGATAGGTCGTGTACTCGGGGAGACCTGTGTGGACGCTCTGGAGGGATGGAGAAGATGCAACCTCGTGCCCCTTGCCTCCTTGATGGTGTCGGCGAAGATCAGACTGCGAGGGAGTGATGCTGCTGCAAGTTCTTGGCTAGCGGACTTGTCTGCGGGTTCTGGCGGTCAAGTCTGCCTTAGCCAGGCAGAACACGCCCCTTTGATTTGGGGTCGAATGGTGTCAACCATCATGAAGGGACCTTTGAGCTTTCGTGAATTGCATTTCTGGAGGAGAAGATGCTTCCCGTTGACCGCGAGATGTCCCTATTGTCCGCAGGCGACGATGGGTGGTGCGAGAGCAACTTGGGGTGCTCACCACCACTACCCAGGTTCACCCTCCTACAAGTTCTCGCTCCTCGGCGTGTTTGATTTCCCCAGTCTTCTAGTCTCCGAGATGGGACGACCGAGTTATCGACACGTTACAGCGACTACTACGCCCCGGAGAAAGGGGAAATATGGGTTGAATGTCCAGACAAGGGTCGGCGAGAGGACTCGTTAATCCCTTCAAGACCACGAGTCCGCATGTGGGAGCTACTGCTCAACGCGAGCATGATTATCATATCGACTCCTTTCACGAGAATAGTCGCGGTTGGCTGCAAATCAGTTGTCCGCCTAGCAGCGATCCTCGATGCGCCTGCGGCTCTCTAGATGGGGCCAGCCATCTAGGTGTGCACACTCGCAAAACCTGCTGCGTAGCAATCAGACGCGACACTACGGAGCTGACAATTCGATCTCTGGGTAATAAGCAGGACCCTCAGCTCGGGATCGACCTTCCCACCGAGCTTCTGGCCAGAGCTGTTGCCGTAGGCACCAGCTGCCCAGAACTTTGAGGCTATTGAATCACGGGCCCCATTGCCGGCGCGCTAGCTGACGCTCTACTCTCAGCTTCGATGTGATGCGTGTCGAGGGCCTCGTCGCCCCTGGGAAGTTTTCGTTCTAGTCCCTCATCTCCATGCCATCTTTGATATCCGGGGGGGTGTCTACTCTGCTGCCAGGGGGCAGTTCATCGTCGTATATGTCTTCCATTCCGGAAAGGACGTCGAGATTTCCGTGCTATTGATATTACGTCTCGTAAAGACTCGGCCCTTAATAATGTGTTGGCTCGCGTGCTGAATTCGGTGGACGGATATGGCCTCGGGGGGTTGATCGTCGATGACTTGGTATTCCAATGTCTGATAGACCGGGGGTCTCGAAGGCCTGTGTTGCCCAGATACCTCCTTCTCAGCATCAACACCGTCCACAGAATGCGCAGTAGTGCCTCCGTGTTCATCGGAGGGACCTTTGACGATCCGCTGGAGGGGACTGCTGGGTCCTCCACCCCATCAAGTGAGGGTACTGCGAAGATCTTCATCAACATGACAGGATCCCACCCACTACATGACAACAACAACACAATTGCGCACGACGTGGAAGTATCGGTAGTATGCTGAGTTGGTTTGGCGTGCACCGCATATATCAGCGGCGTAATCCAACATCCATCAACCCATGGGATAGACTCCCTAGAAGTCCAAGGGAGAGGTTGTGGGAGACACCAATATCAAACGAGTTGCGACAACGAGGTGCAGACACATCAACCAAGCGTTACACGGGCACTGGCAGAACAAACAAGACAATCCACCACATTGACTTGAAAAAAATGGCATGGCATCGCTTCTCATCGAGGACGCAACTCCAGGGTAGAGAGAGAGGGGATTGAGCCATGAGGATCAAGATCGGCATTGACCCGCCATTGCCCCTGGCCAAGGAATGGACTTGATTTTGTTGGGTATAGTCGGGATGAGCACGACATCCATGACATGGCGGGCGGTTGGACGGGCGCATCGAGTCGCTCTGTCTGCCCAAGCTATCCCAATCTCGATTGAAATTCGCAAGCGACGAGAATGGAATTCTGTACCCCGATGACATCCTCTGAATGCGAGAGGCCCCGACAATAGCGCTATCTTGTCTGCTGGAGTCGGACGAGTTGACCTGGCCGAGTTAGCGAGTGCTGACCAAGAACGGTTTCGCCGATTCTCGACCTAGCGGCGAGCTAAACATTCGAGTTCCAGAACAGCCTTTGTCGAGAACTGAGAGACCCAGAACATTCAACGTCGGACACTCTCTCCTATCCTGTATCATGTTTCCGAAGTCATCCCGTTCAAAATTTTCATCTTCGCGGGGGTGTTGAGGGCGACTCGCATGGTGTTTTGCCCTCGCGTCCACCCTGCCCTACCCCCCCTCGACTCGACACGACACGAACAGGGGACCGAAAATATTCGGAGGCGGGACCACAAACCCTCGCTCATGACAAGTCAAGTCGAGAAAGACTCAAGTCATGTATTGCAATGGGACCACAACATAGTTACGGTAGCATGGGATGGAGGGAGAATTGAGAGAGTGGCCTCTCTACCGATACGTCTCCTCCATCCCTGCACCACACAGAAAGACAGACGAGTTTCCAACCCTTCCTTTCACCAAAAGAAACGAAACCCGCCACTGCCAAATCGCACGCTTGGCGACCATGGCATGGGTGGCAGGGAATTCATCACAAATCCAATCTTGACCTGCGTCTGCGGATTGGTCGACCAGAACATCGGTGGTTCCGCCTGGAGGGGAGCAGAGTAGGTAGGATGTGAGCAGAGGGTGACATGAGAGACGGTGAGCGAGCCCTTCCTTTGCTGTTGTTGACTGTACTGTCGACGCACCCCAGGAATGTGCATCAGAGCTTGAATCTGGACCTGTGGCTTATCCCCGAGTGCCTGGTGCCAATCTTGCCTGGTTGGGATTGCGCAACACACCGCGGAGCTGAATCAACTCCTGATCAATGCTCAACACCTGCCCGCTCCCATGTTCCAGCCCCCCCCTTGTGCTCTTCATGTGTGCGTGCCCATCCCATCCCATCCCATGCAAAGTATGAATGCCCTTGCCCTGGATTCTCCATGCCTAGCCGGGCCCTTCTCCAGACGCGACCGTGGCCCGGACCACCGCACTGTCATTTCTTGTCGTGCTATATCGTATCGTTTCGTGTGGTCTCCTGTCATGCTCGCGTCGTGCTTGATCTCGCCTTGACCTTCGTCATTTGACATCCAGGTTTGTGACATCTGACAGCCCTCTTCCATTCTGCTCTGCTCTTATGCCGCGGCGAACGCCCAACTGAGACAGACGTACGTCCATTGCCAGATGGGAATACTTCGTACCGAGTAAAGTACTGTGCACTCGCATGTGCGCATGTATGCCAGCCCGCATCGTCCATGTGCAAATTGTGAACGCCCGTCATTATGCTGTATATTTCGTCGCATCCGGCCTCCTCCTCTGTTTGCCTGGATGGAGTACGGCCGGCGACAACGCCCTGCCAGACCGACGCCCCCCTCTCTCTGACGTCCTTGAGAGACTCCTGATTGAACAACAGGCAGCAGACACAATATCATTGCATTTCTTGTATGTCACTGAGCCCCATTGACCCGTCCGTCGTTTGAGAATCATCCGTCCCTCCGAGGACCACGCCCCTGTAGCAAAGTTTCTTGACTCGGCAGCAAATCGATACGGATATCTCTCCGTTTTGTGGCATCAAGGTGCTACGTCACAGCCACCAAGGGGCCACTGAAGAAAGGAAAGGAAAGGAAAGGGTTTTCAGACAGAATGCCTTGCTTGTCGATGTTGGCAGGCTTGGGCGCTTGAATGCATCAGCGCGCATGAGGGAAAAAATCGGGTGCCCGCCCAGCCCACAGGCGAGCCGCGATAGCCAGGCTACCAGGCCCGACAGCCAGGCCTCGCTGTCGTGAACTATCACGGGGGCGCTAAGAGGGGGGGCAGTCCTTGTTGCTGCGGTTCCGGGTACAAGGTATGAGTGAGATCCACCTCCTGAAGAGCCCCATGCTGCTGGGACTGACCAGCCGTGTTTCGTTTGGTGGAGACTGAACTGTCGACCCAAGTCTGCACTGCACCGCACCGCACAGCTCATCTCGGTGCGACACCTTTCCAATAACAACCTCTCCCGCAGCCAGAGAGACTGCCCAAATCTCAACGTGCGATTCAGTACCCATTAGACGATTACGTCGGTGGCGGGACAGGGTGCCGGATGGATACTGCCGACGGCATCGCCCTGTCTCTCTGTCAGTCTCATCTCCCTCGCGGCAGAATCCCAGAATCCTAGACGTCCGCTCCGCAATTTCCAACTTTGACCAGGTGCCGTACCCGGAAAAGCTAGGCGCCCCCTCTCGCCCTCTCGACTTGCAGCGCAGTGCAGTCAGCAACAAGAATGAATGGGTTGGGTTTTCAACCCATGTCCTGGGAACAAGTCAAGTGGGAGCGTGGGATGGCCCCAGCATACGTGAGTAAACACACGGCGATCGTAGCACTGCCCTCCCTCGGCTTGTAGTTGAAGTAATCAGCAAATAAACTTGAAAGCCGCCCTGTGTGGCTGGGGAAGAGCTAGGGGAAAGCGGCTGTCGCGCAACAACCCCTTTTGTTGGTTCTCAAATTCATCCAGAGCCAACTTGTCGCGATTCGTCTCATCTATCCAGATCAGGGGGGTTGGCGGATTGGCGGGGATGGGCAATGCATCTCGTCAGGAGTTGAAACGTGAGCACTGCCCATGAGGCATCATCCTCGCGAGTCAACAGCCAGCAGCCTCAGCTGAGGACCCTTCAGGAAGGTGTCGTTCAGATTTTCAGCCTCGAAGTTCCAGAACCATCATCGGGATCGTCACTGGCACCACAACGTAGAGCTCCGCCCTGTTTCATGACATGAAACTGCCCGTCTTCCATCTCTAGGTGCTCGCTCGCTGATATCAGCCATCGACAATGGAATGGAATGCCCCGTGTAGACTTGGACGCCCCAGCAGCATGCTGTAGCAAACCAAGGCAGAGAGCCCCAGCCCAACCTCCGTGCTCCAGATTTCGTATGCGTTTTGCTTCTTCGTTCCGGCGACTGCCGGAGTGCAAGGGACGAACCATAGTCGCGACAGGTTGGCTTCCGGGCTCACAAGCAGCACGCCAGGTTGGGCAATTCACCCCAGTTCTTCAGGTTTGCGCCTAACTGCAAACTCCCAAGTGCGCAATCCCCAGTCCCACCTTGCGCACCGTACCCAAGTCGATTTGCGCTAATGAGCTGAGTCGTCTGGTTGTTTGCGCCCACCGTTCTGGAGATCGCTAGCGTCCCTCAGCCCACCAAGATCTGAATGTCCTCGTCGGGCGGTGGGGCGCGGCCAGCACAGAGGAATTGAGATTGGCCCGTAGATCAGTGAGATGACTGGTCACCTGGCCCGGCTTCCTTGTGGCCTTCCGTCGTACATTATTCGATCTCAACGCAATGAGGTCGTGCTTGGAGCAAGGTGGTCGGCAACATTTGCACTCTTCCCGTGGCTTGAGGTCGCACAAGACAATGGAGCCGGCGTGCGGGAGATTCCCAGGTCCACGGGAAGCCCTGAGATCGTGGCCGTCCCGGCTTTTGACTAGTTTAACCGTTTGCTGGGGATGAAAGACACCGTCGACGCAGGCTAGCTCGACTGCCGTCCACCGTCACAGTTCATGGCTTGCCGTAGCCTCACACGTTCCTGAATGCAAGTGACATCCACCGACTCATGAGCCCTGCCTGTGGTTCAAGCTCATGTCTGTGCTGGAAGCTTGGGGCTAAGGCGCCCGAAACGACGCTAACCAGAGTGACCACCTAGGACGCAGACTGCCTTCCTCTCCTTGGAAGAGTGGATATTGCCCGGCTTGTCGAGCTTCCGAGATGTCGGTATCTGTGCAACGCCGGGGACACTAGGGAGAACGGTGTTGACGCCGAGTCCCTGGACCAGTTTAAGCATCGGACATCGGGATGGCTGGACCAAGGAGAAGGCTAAAGTGCATGTCCAACAAGAGAATAGCAAATGTCATGCCTGTTCGCTATTCGAACCAAAACCGGGGTTTTGGCCGTGCTGGATTAGTGATGCTCACTCTGGGGATTCAGCTAACTAACCTCCCAGGCGTTTTGGCGGATCCATGGCTAATAAGCCTATCTGATTAGATGAATCTGCATTTGGGACACCAAATCGGACCAGCTAGCAAGGTCGTATAGGCGCCGTGTCAAGCCCACACGCAGAAGTGGCAGCTGTCATGATGGCTTCCTCAAACCCATACCGCCAGGTCCAAGGAGAAAGAACCTCACACGAATCTCTGTTTGAGGGTGACTCCCTCCAACTTCCTTTTTCGGGGGTGCATCTCCAGCAGGTCGTTCTTTTCTCGGCTCTTACTCGCTCAAATGCTCCTGGCTCGAATACTCGGATCCTGTTGACCAACGAGATAAACGAGAGCTCGTTGCAGTGTGTCCTTGGATTGACACAGACGTGACAGACTCGTCGTCCACCAAACTCCGTTCCTCCAGCGCGGGTGGGGACTTTGGGAAGCCGGGATTCCGACCCCTTCTAGACCCACGCCCATGATTAGGGCTTTGCAGCACGGTTTATCCTCTTCGAGTTAGCCGAAAGATGAGAGCCACAAGGCCCTGGGAGGTTGTTCCCGGCCGACTGGTATCGTTTTGGTGGGAGCCTCAGGGTTACCCAGTTGACCTGTGCGCGAGACCGAAGCATTCGGGGAGCAGCGCCTAGCAGCTCTCTGATCAATTTGATATCAGACCATCCAATGCGACGATTTTCTTCGACGGGCAAAGAAAATACAGCCATGGGCATGTCAAATAGCGGCTGTGGGTCATAGATGCAAGTAATGACGAGCTTCAAATACTTCATTCTTCGTGGCGTGTCCTGCTGCGGTTGTGGACCGTCTGATGACAGTACGGACGGAGTACCTTTTTGACCGTGCTGATGATTCTGAGCCCTCAACCCTGGTACACAGTAGGTCCAGACAATCGATCCCCTGCAGAGTTAGCCAGGTGCAGTGTCGATGATGCCCTTCTCCGTCCCATCCTTTGCGGGCCCATGACTCCCATGTCAAAGGGAATATGCCGCAACAAAACCAGGCATGCCTTATCTTGTTCATCTGCGGGCTCGCGCTGCGTAATTATTGGACGTCTGGGTAAATGCACCGAGAAGGCGGTCAAGACGAACATTACGGAGAGGGTTGCATTCGTGAAGGGAAAAGAAAAAAAGGGGGGTGTGAGGGGGATGTGGATGAAAAACGCGAACATTGCGCCTTTGTCGCGAAGGAGCCTTCCTGTCGGTACATGATCACCAGGAGCGTGTTCTCCAGCCTCTCAGCAAACCAAGAAGGTCGAATAGAATAAGCAGCGTCTTGACGCGCTGCCCCCCAGAGTTGATAGAGCCAAAGCCCCCCCTCTAGCGAGTCTAAGGTCGAAAGGGGACTGGCGCATGGGCGGAGATGGCTGATTGCAAAGGCGAGTCAGGGAATGCCTGTTCACCTCCAAGCCCACAGGGTAGAGGTGCCGAATGCCTGAGGTTGAGATACGGTACCATGGATTGATGCGTGACAGGGAGCCGGGAGCTAGGTGGGCGTCCACCCTCCATGAGCGCCTCGACTTGCATCCACAGACTAGACGCGCCACTAGGGAATTCAACCCCCGCAGGCGATCTGGGACGCGGTGCTTCGCGCTCTGGAGAAGGGCACAGATCGATGCGCTCTGGTGACCTCCTTGGTTGGCCGATTCGCGAGTGTGGTATGCCTTGGCAACTTGCAGGAGAGGAGAGTTGGGAGGCAGAAAAGGCGCCATCCCATGTCCAATGCGGAGTACTTGGACCAACTTGGAGAGTAATGAATATTGAAGTGCTGCATGCACGCCAAGAGGGAAATGAAAAGCAATTCCGCCCGCATATCAGGGCGCACGGACAACTTGTGGTGGTTGACGTCGGGTTTGAAGGCTTGGAGGTGTGTGGACACGATGCAGCACAGTGCAATATCGGTGGGATCAACGTCTTGACGACCAAGACCAAGAATCGGCCCCCCAATTCTGACGGCCACTAACGGTGTCGGCTGAATGGTTGAGCGGTCGACGACCCTGTCTCTAGAGATGTCGCGGAAGAGCTGCTATTCGCAAATGTAGCACAAGGGCCCAGCCACTGGGCCACAAAGGGCTAGAATCGGCATGGGTTGCGCATCAGTGGATACTCCACGTGAGCACCAGTCGAGACTGTCTTGTCTTGCAAGCCCGAGGGAGCACAGAGTCAAGTCAACACGTGGAGCCTTCTTGAAAGCTTCGATTCGATCGTGCAACGGCAACTGCATTTCTCTGCACCGTTGGATGGTCCAAGGCGGATGGGATGCGGTCAAGGGTGAAGGATGGCAGAGCTGGGGCTTGGGTCCGATGACCCTGATATGGTGCTTGATATCGCCCAGCCTTGCAACACAGGGCACGGCGTGTGATAGGCGATGGGTACTTGTTCGCCTGGCTTCCCCTGCCCACTTGCATCATTGTGGGCTTGCCGCCCAATTCATGCTTGATTGGGCAACGCTGACCGTCGATTGGTTCGTCATGTGAGGCATCTGCATGTTGTCAGACACCGTGTTGATGCATTGCGGCGTGGTGCGGCGGAATTGACAGGCTCTGTGAACAACCAGAGGATGCAGGCTCGCCAACGGTTGTGATCTTTGGTATAAGCGGCGGATGCAGTAGGTTGTCGATGCGTTGTTCTGCACTGACGAACAGGCGGGTGAGTCGAGGTGCCAGTGGAGGCTAAGGTAGGGTACAGTAGTCCACTAATTGCCTTTGGGAGACACCAGCGAGATGGGCCGGCTGTGCCTCTTTAGGACATTCAAGCCCCCTTTAGTTCTTCCCAGACATTCGGGTCGCTTGAGATCTTTGGGCCCTAGAAACTCCAGGACCGACCGATCATTCGACCAGAAAGACGTCGAGAGTGCCAGGGTGCCGGAAACGGGGGGGAACAGATCAATCAAAGCCAAGAAGCGGCGGCACTCATCTGTGATGGATGCCGTGTAAGGCTGCTGGTGCAAAGTGGCAAAACCAGGCATGATGAAAGGCGACCGTCAAGCTGTGTCTTGTAATGCGATTGGCTGCGCATTCGCGTTCTTGAGCAATTCGCAAAATACTTTTTTTTCTTGTTGTTTGGTGCAAGTGTGAGGATGGTTGGCAGTTTGGACGACAGGGTCATCAGTTGGAATTGTACTCCGCACACAAGGAAGTTACAATGACCGTTCCTTCCAAGTCCCGAACAATGGAAGAACTGCAACCCGTGCCGCGAGACTAAGAATATTTCTCGAAAGATTGATAATTATTTGACATGATGTATGTGGACGGACCGAGCTCACCCTCAGCCTTGCACGAGCGTAGCCTGTTGAGAAGCTAAAGTCAGATTGGTTCTCACGAGAGTTTGAGCCTTGCATCAACTTTCCATGCGAGTTTGCTACGTCTAGAAGAAAACCGCTTTCCTTTGTCGGCTTTAAAAAGGCCTATGACCCTACGCTCTGTCCACTCATCATTGTCTGTGATGCGGTTTGGCCTGACCAGGCACAATGTACTCCTCAACACCCAAGCACATAGCGCAGGTACTATACTACCAATACCTTGTCATCCAATCTATCCATGATTCATTCCACTAAGGAAAGAGAGGCAGGTTCTGCTAATAAAGACAGGCATAAAACAAGAGAGGATGGCAGCTCCATCCAAGGACAGGCCCTGGAGCCGTTTCATCTTCCCCGACGACCGGATCACATAGCGCCCGTCGACCTCAGCCAGACTGACCACCTCTAGGGCTGAACTGGAGCTACGGGCTGCGTCCGCTCGAAGCCAACTCAACGAAGGAGGGGATACGGAAACTTGGGCCGGCTAACGGCGCCGGCACTCGAAGTTGCTAACGACGTAGATGTCCGTCCATCCATGCACGTCAACAGTCGTCCATTCCACCGATTCCACATTGGCACATCATCGACGAACGAACGAACGAGCCGGTTCGGTTCATCAGGCAGGCTGGCGGGCGTGGGTTAGGTTGCGCACAGCAAAACGCTCGTTACACAGTCGTGTCGCGGAGAATATTCTGATCCATCGTCGAGTCTGGTTCGCGCGCGACTGCGACTAGCGTCTGCTGAGAACCACTACACCGGGCTCTTTCACACCCTCGCGGTCTCGCCGCCACGTTCTGCGGCTTTCAACATACCTTGCCCAGGTCTCGGTATCCTGCCCTGAGTCAGTCTAGGTCACAAGGGGACACTCGCAATCTCTCTCCTTCATCGGCGGTCCTTGAGCGCACCGTGGCAATCCGCGCACCCGAACCCCGTTCCCCTTCATCGAGGTCCTCGCCCATTGGTACCCAGGCGACAAGCTGGAAAATCGGCAACTAACCTGCCTGACCCCTCTTTGCTCTTTGGGGTCCTTGAAGCCAAGCCACAAGCTGCATTGATCCTGGACGCCTCCTCGGTGGTGGAACCAGCCATTCTACAAACCCGGGCGTCTGATTGGGCTCGACCCAAGGAAAAGGCCGCAGATCTGCTGCCGCAGCTCAGGGATTCGCTCTACGCACTGTATCCGGTGGAGGAGACCTCCCGTGGGCATTCCTCGAGCCCTTTGCCCAGTGCAGCAGCAGTAGCAGCAGTACGGGGTCGTTCGCCATGTGGGGACTTTGAAGCAGAGAGCGCAGGGCACGCGGCGACCACCCCCCCTGCAACACCCCGGTCCCCTTCACCATTGTGCCGGCTTCGTGATGGCCCTCGCAGGTTGCGCTGCAGTCGTGCTCAGAAGTCTGTAACCTCCCCAGAAAACAGGACGCGCCCAGATGCCCGTGGGATGGGACTCACCGGGGCGGAAGCACCGAAAGGCAATGCGCCTTACCGCCGATAAGCCTCCAGACCAGAGCATATGGACAGATTGCATCTGACTGGCACACCTTGGTTCCCCTCTGGTTGTTCGAGTAGCAAATCCCCTTTGCACCGCACCGCACCGCACCTCACCTCCGCCACAAGTTGTGTGTGATGAGTGATGAACCTGACCCCCTTCAGGGGAGATTGATGAGAGCAGAGACCACCACCACTACCCAGCCAGCAGGTCGCAGGACGCAGCAGGACGACAGGGGACAGGGGTCTCCCGTTCGTCTGCTCCTGGGCTCCTTCACACCGGGCCTTCAAATTTCTTGTGTGTCTAACCAGAGGCAGGAAAACGCAGTTGCCAGCCCGTGGCCTTCCCGTTTTTTCTCACCTCCACTTCACCTCGCCTCCTTCATTCATCTCGACCTCGTCTCGTCGCTGCACCCCCTTTGCTCCCTGGGCAGCTGTTCCTTCTCGTAATTGCTGGCCGCTTTCGCTCATAGGCACGAGTCAGCGGCAGATCCGGCACCGGTCGACGTGGGGTACCCTCGGCAGAACGATCGACCACGACCCAGCAGATTCTCTGGCCTGTGAACTAAGTCGACCATCTGCTCGCGCTACCACGGAAATACCCCGACTTGGGACTCTCTCATCTGGGCTGCTTGCGCGAACTGAACTCGCACGCCCCTCTCTCAGACCAGACCAGACCAGACCAGACCAGACCAGCCAGCCAGCCCACGCACGCTACGCTATCCACAGCTTTTCGATAAGCGCAAAATCCCACTGCCACTGCACTGGGTAGGCCTGGCCTGGCCAAGTTGTGTTGCTCGCCTCTCCGTCGTCTTCGGCATCTTCCACTCTGGACCCAAGCACGCACCGACCGACCGTTACCAGCCAACCAGCCGGACCTGCAGTCTTGTTCCCCCCCTGGGTCCTTCGGAGTGTTGTTGACAAAGCTGCTGCTGCTCCTCCTCCTGCTGCTGCTGCTGCGCGCGCGCACCCTGCCTGCTGGTCCCACCAAAGACGGACGCCCTTTTCGCCCCCAGGTTGTTGCGGAGGACCGAATCCTCCCCATCTCTCCGTCATCCATTTCTTTCCCTTGGGACCCTATAAAATTCTTTCGGTCCCGCACACGCTCGACGTCTCCGTCATTGCCAGAACCTTTCTCGCGCAGACTCGTCCACACACACCCCTCCCCCCCTGCAAGGTCTTGAGTCGCTCAGAAGAGACAAGAGTCAGTGTATTGTGGGAAGATACAGTTTGGCACACCCTAGCACCTGGGGGCCTGATGCGCTAGACCCTCTTGGATCCGGTAGAGCCACCGTACCAGTCCGATTTCAACAACGCACTATATTAGTGTGTCGCTCCCCAAGCAGTGCCGACGACTTTAGCCCGACCTCTCTGTGATCGTGGAAAGAGCGAGACTATCCTTGCCCCTAGGCTCCATCCCCCCATCCCCATCTCCCCTCCCCAGCAAGATCCGCGCCCAAGGACTCGGCCTAGGTGCCCGCATCACGCACTTAACCCTAAT